>JAJEJO010049823.1:212555-287223 GCA_020662805.1 Glaucomys volans
AGAGAGAGAGAGAGAGAGAGAGAGAGAGAGAGAGAGAGAGAGAGAGATATTCTTTTCTTGCCCTGTTCTTGTTCTGTTTGGGCCCCCAGCTGATCAGAGGGTGCCCACCCGCCTCAGTCTACCAACACACAGCCAATTCCTCCTGTTAACACTCACAGACACACTCAGAAATAATGCTGTACCAGTTCCTAGGTGTTCATTAATCCAGTTGACACCTTAATTTTACCATGGGGGATAGAGATGAATAGGTTCTCTGTCTCATTTTCCCTCCTGCCCTTTCTCCAAGAGACAGATCTGAATGTGCATTTCTTTTCTGGGGGACACAGACACTTTCTGGACCAACCCACAGTACCGCCTGAAGCTCCTCGAGGAAGATGATGACCCTGATGACTCTGAGGTGATCTGCAGCTTCCTGGTGGCCCTGATGCAGAAGAACCGGCGGAAGGATCGCAAACTGGGGGCCAACCTCTTCACCATCGGCTTCGCCATCTACGAGGTGTGCAGTCCCTGACCAGATCCAGTCTAGGAAACACCTTCATAGCAAGAAGGATTGGGGAGACTACAAAAGGGTCATCTAGCTTCCTTCCCTGATACTCCAAAACTCCTGTTATCAGGCTCACTTGTGTTTGTTAACAAGTAGGAAATTCCAGGGGGTGCAGTGTTGAGGGGCTGGATCTGGCAGGAGTCATATTCTGCATTTCTATCATTGCTGGCCTTCTCTTCTGCCAACTATTTATTCTCATTCAGATCTGAGATATCTTCTTTTTCTGTTTCTCCTCAAGGTTCCCAAAGAGGTATAGCAGTGGCAGTGCCAGCAGTTGTGTGCAGCATTCCCTGGGGGTCCTGAGTCTGAGTCTGTCTGTGGCTCACCGAGACACTTCCTGGTGGGGTTTATGGACAAAACGATGATAGGAGAGGGCCCTGCCCACATTATTTCATCTGCAGAGAAGGTGCCTCAGGGTACTGCACCCCCAAGATGTGCACTTTCTCCCCTCATCAGACACTCTGCCCATCACACACACACACCTTCATGCACTCATACTCACACCCATGCAATTACACACTCACAGGAGTCACACAGACACATTCCGAGGGTGGTTGCCCTCTTTGGGATGGAGGAATCACCTCCCTCAGAACCCAGCCAAGGCCCCTCTGCTTCTTTGGGGTCCTTCCCAGCCTGAGGGGATTTGGAGCAGACATGCAGCAGTTCTGGTAAGTGGCCTTGTGTGTGGGAACAATAGACTTGACCTTCACTTCTGAATCACAACAAAAAAGGAAGAGGAAGTGAGGTAGGGAGTTACAGTGATGTTGGGCTATTTGAGGCCTTGGGACTTGGAAGTTGGTAGGTGGAGACTGAATGGGTGACCACAGAGTTAGGAATGGACCCCTGGAGGGGACTGTGAACCAGACAGGACGGCCCTCCCAAGAGGCTCAGGTTCCACGGGCTCTTCTGTCCCCCAGATGCATGGGAACAAGCAGCACCTGCAGAAGGACTTCTTCCTCTATAACGCTTCCAAAGCCAGGAGCAAAACCTACATTAACATGCGGGAGGTGTCCCAGCGCTTCCGTCTACCTCCCAGCGAGTATGTCATTGTGCCCTCCACCTACGAGCCCCATCAGGAGGGGGAATTCATCCTCCGAGTCTTCTCTGAAAAGCGGAATCTCTCTGAGTGAGTAACAGCCTGACGTTTCATGCTTATCCCTAAGAGCTCGCATGGTTCATCCCATAGAATGGAGGCAGGAAGTAATTGGATTGTTTTACTTAAGATTCCTGGAACATGTTGACCAATCTGCATCTCTTTCCACTCCTAAGCCACACCACCTCTCCCTTCTTTTTTTTCATTCATCCTGCAGATATTTACTGAGTACTACTATGTCTCTGGTTCTTTTAGGCATTAGGGATAGAGAAATGATTTAAACAGAAATAAATCCTTGCTCTCGTGGAATTTAACAGCTGGTGTGAGACAACAATGGATGGGGGAAATATATATCATATATATAATATATATATACATATATATATACAGATATATATATATATAAAATCTATCTACACTGTAGTATGCTAGATTTGGGAATTGATGAAGGAATAAAAACAAAGTAGGAAAGAGATATAAGGAGTGTTAGGGTGACTGAAATTTTAGGTTAGCATGGCAAGGAAAGCCAGTAAGGCCACATCCTGCCCTTGGCTACCACAGATGTGTTGATAATCCCTGCCACACTCCAATCTCTGTCCCTGGAAGTGCAAGGTCCATGGGGAGGTGGTGGGATCATGCCTTTGGGAAGCTCTGGGCAATACCAACAAGAACCCCTGTGGCTGGGCTTGGCTGTTGGGAATGGTGCCTACATGAGGCTGGTTCGTGGGGTGGAGGTTTAATTCCAGGAGCTCTCTTAAGGTTAGTCCCAACTTGGCCACCAAGAAGCCATAAGCAAATCCTCATGTGCTTCCTGTTTGCTGCTGGGTGACACTGAGACACCATGTTTGTGTTTCTCACAGGGAAGTTGAAAATACAATCTCCGTGGATCGGCCAGTGGTGAGTGGCTTAGCTCTTATGTGTGACAAGGGTCAGCAGGTCAACTTTCCCACTTCAGGCGGGGTACAGGTGGTGATGAAGGAGTGAGTGGGTATTGGCAGAGGGGATGTTACTGCAACTTCTAGTTGGCATGGCCAGAAGTAATGGGTCTTATAGTTCCAAGACCATTTAGTTAGTTCTGGGACTGGAAAATGTGAAAAAAGGGGAGTAGTCTGAACAATTAGAGGAAGAAAACAAGGCCATAGGAAAGGATGACAATAAGAACTACAGTCAACGTTGGGCTATGAATTTGGAAAACAGTGGGTTTCTCACATAGAGAAAAGGAAATGCACCAGCTCTGGACCCAGTTTTAAAACGTGGATCCTTCAGACCTGCCACCTGGATGACCTGACTGGACAAATTATAGAACTCCTCTGACTCAGTTTCCTACTCTGAAAATTGGGGATAACAATAATGTGCCTAACAATGCCTTTGTGGGGTTTAAATCAATAAGATCATGTGTGCAAAATGTCTGGTACGGCATGGGCACCTAAATGGAGGTTATTATTCACATTTTACAACTTACGAGGTACTTTTCTATATGGTATCTCACTTAACCCTTCAAGTTTTCCGAGAAGTAGATGAGGTTATTATCCCTGCCTTTGACTCAGGGAAGCAGAGGTTCAGTAGGGTTAAATGACTTCCTTGCACTCACAGGGCTCATAAGTCACAGGCAGGACTGGAATTCAAATCCAGAATCTGACTCTTGACTTAGGTCCTCTCCCAGCTCCCTGCTGAAGCAGGCCCCTGTGGCTGAGAAGCCTAACACCAGAAGCACAGAGTTGGTGTGCATTAGGTTCTCCATATTGAGGAAACTCATGTCTGCCTTGGGGCTTTGGGCTCTGGTCAGTAAACCATCCCTTGTGCTCAGTGGATATGACATGAGTCAATAGGAGGACAAATGCCCCATTGAACTGCCTTCCTGGTAGTTACATACATGGTCATGATCTTGACCCTGTGCTAGTACTTAGATTTCCAAGTGCCTTCAGAATCATGACAGACATTTGGTTTTAGTATAAGCATGCATTTGGTTCTATTCTTATTCTTTGGAAACTGATTATCAATGTACAGTATTTATCAGAAGTTGTATATTCAAATGCTTATGGGAGTTGGTATGTCATCTAAGTGAAATAGAGCAGGCAGGTGTAGGGGTTTAGTTGTCCCTAATACTGCCATATTTGTCAGCAGTTCTCACATATCACTTTACTTCAGTGTTGGAGGGACAACTGAGGTGGCAACAACTATGGCAATCTGGAGGCTGCAGAGAACAGCCACTTTTGGCTCAGCTAATTATTACCACAGGGAATTACTGGCCCACTGTAGCCCATTAGACCTTCTAATTTTACAAAAGAAGCCCAAACCTAGGTTTCCACCTTAAATATGCCTACATTTGTTTTCTCAAAAGTTAAAAAGATTTTTTTCTGTAAGTCAAATTCATTTTCAGTCAGTTTGAGTGACCACATTTTTGGTGTTTTAGTAACCAATCTTATCCCCTGACCCCAGGATTGAACCCAGGGGTGCTCTACCACTGAGCTCATCCCTAGTCCTTTTTATTTTTTATTTTGAAAAAGGGTTTCACTAAATTGCACAGGCTGACCTTGTACTTGGAATCCTCCTACCTCAGCCTCCTGAGTCACTGGGATTATAGGTGTGTGCCGCCAAGCTTGGCTACCAAATTCATTAAAAAGAAAAAGCCTAAAGGTCCCTTCCCCTGGCCATATGCAACAACACTGGATTATTAAAACAAAGCCACAGCAGTCAAATCTCTGGACATGGATGTGGAAAAAGAATTCTCTCCTCTTTCACCTATTTCCCCTTTTAACTCAAAGTAATCTAGATATCTGGACCACAGAGTCTTACCCCAAGTAATGATTGATCAGGACACAGGGAAGCCCAGTGCCACCAGCCATTCTGGCAACTTGCTTTTCACTTATTCTGCATTTACTGTTTCTTTTCTTATGCAGAAAAAGAAAAAAACCAAGGTGGGTGTAACAGGGTGAATGGGTAGAGAGCTGTGTGTGCGAGTGCATGCATGTGCATGCTCATATGATGCATGCACCAGACTTGCCTCTTCCTCTCCCTCCTTCCCTGTGCCCCTGCTGGGAGCTTGAGTGTGTAATAGTGACAGCTGATACTTGCTGAGGAGACACTGTGCTAGGTGCATTCCAAGGATTAACTCAATCCTTACCACCACCCTGTGAGATTGACACCATTATTATCCCCATTTTCAGAGAGAAAGAAAAAGTACAGACAAACTAACTAACTTGCCCAGGGTCACACAGCCACAGAGAGGCAGAGCTAGCTTTGGAGCCCAGTGGTCTGGCTCCACCTGTGCCCTGAAGCACCCACCACAGGCCATCAGACAAGGTTTGGTGCTAGTGTTTATGGTGGTGCCTAGAGAGCCCATCACAGGGGTTCTCCAAATATGGTGACTGGCCCAGACCAGAACCAACACTCACCTAGCACTGTGCTGGTGGTTTTTCACTTTTTAATAATAAGTATTTAAATAGTAAATGCTGTTGTTTTTCTCCTTTTATAGGTGAGGGTACAGATTCAGAGAAGGGAAGTGACTTGCCCCCAAACATATACATAATGAGTCGGGGAACTGGAACTGAAAACTACATCTGTCTAAGGCCTGTGTTTCTTGCCCTCACTTCTCTGGTGCCTGCCCCTTATGCTCCCACATCTGTGTCTAAACCCACATCTGGGCCTGGATTCATGTGCCTGGCAGGGATGCTCCGTGGCTATACCATGTCTCCTGGCATTTATTTCCTCTCAGACTGTGACCCCCACTTGCTTTGGGACCCCTGCAAGCTTCAGTTGCTTGGACAAGGCCCTTTTCTTAAAAGGCAGAACAAGCCAGGGCTTTCAGAGCCTGCTGGGAGCCGAATTTAGGGGAACTGTATTCACAGGCCTGCCCACTTGAGATATCCTAGACAAGTAGCATGGAAAGACAGTGGGGCCTCTCTCAGAGATGGGTCAGGTTGCTTTTCTGCTCTGAGATCTGCTTACCCTATTGTTCTCTGCACTGCAGCCCCCAAACCCTACAGCTGAGCTTTTCCCTTTGCCTATGGGGTACACAGCCCCCAGCAGTGTTGGCAATGACATGGCAGCCACTCTCCACCCCTTTTTTATATCCTCTTCACTTGCATGTGAATATCTTGAAAATATCCCTTATATTTGTGTAGCATTTGAAATAATTTTGCAGTACAATTTTACATGCAGTACAATTTACATTCTCTTTTGATCTCCACAAGAGCCCTGTCAGGAGAAAAGCCTAGCTTTTACCATCCCCATTAATAGATGAGTAAACAGACCAGTGAAGGTATTTCTTATGTGAGGGGCAGGGCTAATCAGTGTTCTGACCAGACCTTGACCACACCATTAATCTGTCTTTTTAGTCCACACTCTGCTGAGTCCTCCTAGAGGTTGATGGGAGGTTCCATAGTAGCCACCATGGTGATGTGCATACTGAGAAGGAGCTGTCCTTGTTAACCAAAGAAGCTCTGCTTCTGCATGTGTGTGTGTTTTTTTACTGGGGATTGAACTCAGGGTGCTGTACCACTGAGCTACATGCCCAACCCTTTTAATTTTTTTGAGACAGGATCTCCTTAAGTTGCTGAGGTTGGCCTCAAACTTACCTTCCTCCTGCCTCAGCCTCTCAAGTAGCTGGGATTATAGGCATGCTCCACTGTGGCCAGCTGAAACCCTGCTTTTAATTTATACCGAACTTCTGGGGAAATTGAAGTTATTTCCATTTGGAAAAAAGTCTATAAAATATTTGAAAATCACTGCCCTAGATCGTGCTGTTACAATATTGCTAGCATTTTCACATGCACTACCTGTTGCACCTACATACTACCATGAGGAGAGATGGGGTAGGTATTAAAAGACAAAGATCTGAGGTCGAGAGAGGCCTGGCAACTTTCCCTGAGTCACACAGCTTATTAGTGGCAGAGATGGAGCTTGAACTGAGGTTCAAGAGCTTCTGACTGATCTTTTCTTCTTCTCACTGGACAAAGCTGCTCGGGGGGGAGGTTGCCTCAATGTGCCTGCTCAGCCTGTAATCCTTGCTTCCTTCCTGCCCCTCCCCACTTCCCTCCTCTCTCCAGCCCATCATCTTCGTTTCAGACAGAGCAAACAGCAACAAGGAACTGGGTGTGGACCAGGAGTCAGAGGAGGGCAAAGACAAAACAAGCCCTGATAAGCAAGAAAAATCCCCACAGGTTTCTGAGCATGTGGCATGAATGGGGTCGCTATAGAGCACAACAGGGGTCCTCCTATGCTTTGGGGGTACATGGGGCTGGAAGGGTTTCCAGCGGGTGTGTCTTTTTAACGTCTGTTTGAATTTGCCCCACTGACCTTTTCTTTCAGCAAGTTCCCCTAAACTTGGGATGCTGCTTGGGTGAATGTCTTGGGGTTTCCTGCCACTTGAAACCAATCCTAGGTCTGGAATGATAGGCTGAGCCTCCCCACTGGAGCTTATCCAGTCAGGGCAATGACAGACAGTAGAGGCAAAGACGGAGAAAGAATCAGATTGAGAGCTGAGACTGAACAACTTCTGTCTTTAGTCCGTGAGCTCCTGACAAGAGGGGGATATAGTAGCAGAAAGGTGGGGGAGCTGATATCAGAAATGGAATCCTCTACAACTCAGGGGACGGTACTACTGGAGTGAGGAAAGGTAGCCACATAAGGCTTAGTGGAGGTGAGGCTAAAGGGCAGAAGTCCCCAGACAAATCCACAACCATGTTCTCTTATCTTGGAGCAGTGACGCAGTGGAATTGAGAGGATTCATTCTGAGACAGAGGCAAGTGGAGGAATTAGAATCAGCCCCGTTTTGACCTGTTGGAGCCTATTTGATTGAAATGGTCAGGCTCAAGAGTGGAGGCTTTAGCTTGGGGGTCAGGGTGGGACCAAGGAGGGCAATCTACATGTTGGCATCACTAGCATGTCTTTTGGCTGGAGGTGTCAGAGCTAGTGAGGTATGAAGTGAAGAGCCGCTAAGGCCTAGGTAATTCTCATTCCAGCTTACCATGTTCAACTAAGCGCATTAGCCCTGTTCCCAGCTCCAGCTGCCACCTATGCCTGTTTTAGGCACTCCAGCTCCTTTGGCCCAAAAGAAGCTTTCCTCAAAATTCATCTATCCATTCCTGATTCCTGTGAACCAATTTACTTTTGTCTTCTACAGCCACGGCCTGGCAACACAGACCACGAAAGTGAGGAACAGCAGCAATTTCGCAGCATTTTCAAGCAGATAGCTGGTGACGTAAGTACCTCCAACCCTAGGACTTCCACAGGAGTTTACTTCTCTACTAAATTAACTGTTCAGTTACAAGTTCTTTCATTATTGTACATAGAAGTAATTTTGGATTCTGGGCATGTATGTGTGCAGCACAGAAATCTATAAGTCCTTGAGTTTTGGACTGACACATCCACTGGGGAGCTCAGCGGCCTTTGGGCTATGAGTTAGTTGCCCATTGGTCTGGAAAGCTGAGGGTGCATTTTCGGCCCCCAACTTCCTCAGAAAAGACTCAGTTTCCCATGACAGAATAGCATCAACAGGGATTTCACGAAAGTTCATAGCTGAGATTTTTTGCAAAGTCTCTTCTCCATCAGCTGCTTTACTCTTGAACCAGGACTCTTCTTTTCTCCTCAGGACATGGAGATCTGTGCAGATGAGCTCAAGAATGTCCTTAATACAGTTGTGAACAAGCGTGAGCAACTCAAAACCAGGTGTGGGAGAGGGGTAGGGGTACAGTTGTCTGAAAGTGGCTCCTCATTCTTCTCCATGCCCCCAGACAAGGATCTGAAGACACAAGGGTTCACGCTGGAGTCTTGTCGTAGCATGATTGCTCTCATGGATGTATCCTTCCAGTCAACCCTTCCCAACCCTTTGGCATCTGTCCACAGGGGCCAGGAAAACCAGGGACACCCAGTCAGGCAGAGGGCCCAAATTTGGGCCCAAGGGAAGACTTAAGGTCCTGACTCAACAACTTGGACACTGATCTGAAAGGAGTCAGAAGGAAGGACACTGGGTTGTGGCTGGCCCCTATCCCCAGCTCTTAACTCAGGCCTGAGAATGCTGCTTGAAATTCTGCCTAAACATGAAGGATCCCTAGAGGGCAGGCTTGTTATGGAGCCTGCAGGAACTTTATTGGTGGTGGTGGTGGTGGTGGTAGGGTAGTTAATAGCAGTATAGGGTAGTGGGTAGGGGAGTCTAGGCAGAGTCCTCCTATGGGGCCACCTTCTCTGCAGAGTCCCCTAGCCACGACCTCCAGTTCAGGGGGATTTTGCTATGTGCCAGTAGCCCTGACCTTCCTCCTCCAGACAGATGGATCTGGGAGGTTGAACCTGCAAGAGTTCCATCATCTCTGGAAGAAGATCAAGGCCTGGCAGGTATGATAAGAATAAAGTGTGGGAATGAAAAGGGGGGTTGATTTAGGGATTTTGTGTGACCTGTCCTCAAATTTTCTTTTGCCAGAAAATCTTCAAACACTATGACACAGACCAATCTGGCACCATCAATAGCTATGAGATGAGAAATGCTGTCAATGATGCAGGTGCTGGGAAGAAAGGGGGTGACAGGCATGTGGACTAGAACTGGTGGGTGTAGGAATGGGAGAGGGGATTAGGCTACTAGGACCCTACTAAAGAAAGGAGAGTTTCTCATTTCCCTTTTGAGGCCAGCAGCCTAAATGGTTAGAGGAAATAGAATGGAGGCCTAGGAATTCCAGCTTTGATTTTGTCTATCCTGCCCCCTTCACAGGATTCCACCTCAACAGCCAGCTCTACGATATCATTACCATGCGGTACGCAGACAAACACATGAACATTGACTTTGACAGTTTCATCTGCTGCTTCGTCAGGCTTGAGGGCATGTTCAGTAAGTGAGGCCTTTCTTATGCTCTTGAGTACTTCCAGCCCCCTCCCACAGGGACAGCTCTGGCAATAGGAATCTCAGCCAAATAATCTTCGTCTATTCTGTCCAGGCTGAACAAAGGCCAAGGCCATCTTTAGACCCATGAAAGGATGGCAAAGCGTAACTGATGATGCTCTGCCTGCAGACAGTCCTTATAAAAACACATGGTCCTATTAAGAAAACTGAATAGTTAAGGTGGAGGGAGACTGTAACAGGTCTCTGGCCTGTTTTCTTTTACACAGGAGCTTTTAATGCATTTGACAAAGATGGAGACGGTATCATCAAACTCAATGTTCTAGAGGTAAAGTATAACAGATGCAGCACACTGACCCTGTACCATAAAATTCCAGGTGGACGGGGCTGGGGGTTGTAGCTCAGTGGTGGAGCACTTATCATTGTGTGAGGCACTGGGTTTGATCCTCAGCATCACATAAAAAT
Source organism: Glaucomys volans (assembly GCA_020662805.1). Classification (NCBI taxonomy): domain Eukaryota; kingdom Metazoa; phylum Chordata; class Mammalia; order Rodentia; family Sciuridae; genus Glaucomys; species Glaucomys volans. The sequence goes on from JAJEJO010049823.1 coordinate 222,486, forward strand.
AAATAAAGGTATTGTGTCCATCCACTACTAAAAATATTTAAAAATATTTTTAAAACATTCAAGGTCAATAAGGCAGAATGGACCCAATGTGTGCTTCCCATTTCCAAATGGTGGTAGAGGGATGGAATAGAAGGGAAGCTTGGTGGGGAAGGTGGTTCACGGGTACATGTACTGAGCAAAAGCTCCAAAGGGGCCTCAGCTACCCAAATTATTTCATACTGGAAAACATGTTATCTTTCTGGTGTCTGTTCCTTTTCCCCCTATCCCATAAGATTCCTAGGGCTGGGTTTTCCTTTTCTTGTCTACATTCTGATCTTGGGGACTTCTTCTTTCAGTGGCTACAGCTCACCATGTATGCTTGAACCAGGGTGGCCTCATTCAAGGCCATGCAAGATCACTCAGGATTTCAATTTCACCCAATATAGCTAGAGCCATTTACCTCAAAGGATCCAGTAGCTGCACCAGAAGGCTTCCAGGCACGTCTTTGGTCTTGTTCTGCCTCCACTTTGCTCTATACTGTCTTATCTGTCATGTCTAGGCTGACCCTTGGAGAACAACTTTGTTCCTTTGCCACATGAAGGCAAGTCTCTGCCGCAGTTGTGTAGCCTACCAGAAGTTAGCTGATTCAGAGCTGCCTCAGCTCTGAGGCAAATACTACCCCCTTAGATTGCACTAGGCTGTTCGCAGAAGCATTTGCCAATGGCACTTGCCACTTACTGGTGTTGGAGCCCTCCTCACCTTTATACTCTCCCATCCATGGGGCAGTAACCAAACTTGCACTGGATCTGCCTGTTTTAGAATGGGCCTGCTCTGGGGTATACTAACCCAGTGGAATAGGGCTGGATACTTTGGGTTGTCAGACACATATGTTTGGCTGCATTCTGGAAAAAAAAAAAAAAACTGATCTAAATAAAGGCATGTGTATAACTGGTTCCACTATGTTTTGTTTTCTTGTGTGCAGATATCAGCCACCAGCATGACTGAATGTAATCCACTTATACACTCAATCACCTACAGAAAGACCTAGTTTCAGGCTGGGGATGTAGCTCAGTAGTAGAAGACTTGCCTAGCATGTGCGAGACCCTAGTTTTAACCCCTAGCAACAAATATACACAGAGGAAAGCCCTAGTTTCAGAATAGAAAATGGGAAACACAAAAACAAAATGTTAAGCCCTACTTAAGTCACATTTATTGCTAGGCATGGTGGTGCATGCATGTAATCCTAGTGACTTAGGAAGCTGAGGCAAGAGGATTGCAAGTTCAAAGCCACTCAGTGAGACCCTATCTCAAAAAATAAAAAGGGCTGGGGATGTAGCTTAGTGGTAAAGCACCCCTGCATTCAATTTCCAATACATACACACAAAATGTCACATATAATACTTTATTTCTTTCAATTTTTTTTTTTTTGTACCAGGGATTGAGCCCAGGAGCACTTTACCACTGAGCTACATCCCCAGTCTTTAAAAAAATATTTTATTTAGAGATAGGGTCTTGCTGAGTTGCTTAGGGCCTCACTCGCTAAGATTCTGAGGCTGGCTTTGAACTCATGAACCTCCTGCCTCAGCCTCCCAAACTACTGGGATTATAGGCATGTGCCACCACGCCCAGCTATTACTATTTCTTGAACATAGAAGTCACTCAGATATTTTCTAAGACATATGAGGAAGAAGGGGAATAACTGCTGGAATATTGGACATAAAAAATAAATGGATAACCAGTGACTGGAGGGGCCAATTACCCAAGGGTAAAGAAGCAGAAATGCAGTTTTTTTTTTTTGTTTGTTTGTTTGTTTTTTTGCAGTGCTGGGGATTGAACCCAGGGCCTTGGTGCTTGCAAAGCAGGCACTCTACCAACTGAGCTATATCCCCAGCCCAGAAATGCAGTTTTTAATTTCAAGTCCTCCACTCACTGACTTGTCATATGGTGTTGGATAAACCCTTCGGTGTAGCTGTTTGTCAAACTTAATCTGGACCATGGTCTGCAGTATATCTATAAGCATCTTGTATTTTCCACCTAATTTCCTTTTTGTTCTCTATGCCAACATGGAAAAGAAAGGGTTGATTATGAATATGCAGACAAGGTAACAAAAGTAAACAGTAGATTAGTAAAAGTACTTTATTTTCCTCTTATATTTGCTTTGTATCTTGCTTTACAAAGAAATGAAGTTCACAGCTTTATACCAAAATGTAAGAAGGCTAGGCTATTTGCTTATAAATATTTTTGCAGTCAAGTATTTCATTCTTCTAATCCATATTCAATATTTTTAAAAAATCTGAAATCAAGGGTGCTAGAGCAGCTCTAGGCATGTATTTATGTTTAACAGGAGAAAGATCTTCAAGAGCCTTTCTTTCTTGACCCTCTCTATACCCAATTCATTGGGGTACTATCTTAAATTTAGAGCAACTCTGGGTAGCTTCAGTCACCATATGACCCAGTAGGGCCACATGGCTGGGGTTGAAGATGAAGTTAGAAGTGTTGTCTCATAAACAGTAGGTGTGGATTACATGAGGATCCCTCATCCACTTGTTGAAACTCATATCCCAAATCACCACCACCACCACAGCCTTCTTTCCTATCCATTAGACCACTTCTCTTTAGTAGGGTCCTGCTGACTTATGGCAGAGATGAAACCTTTGTTTTATAAAAGTGGCAGTTGCAGCCTTCATCATAAAGCTAGGAGCTCTCCTTTGGGTAATGGGATCAAAATTAATAAGTAAGTCTATGTAAACTGCAATTATTTGAGCAAACCAGAGTGTATGTGCTGTTCAAATCCCACTTTACAATATACTTCAATCTTTTCCAATGAATTCTCTTCCATAAAATATACCATGCCATTCCTCTACTCCCACCAAACTGCCCACATGCCTCGTCACTAAAGTTGTTCAGAAAAAACAGCAAAACGAAACAAAATCACTTAAACAGAAACAGTATTGTTCTATGAATTATATGTAGGTCATGAGTTAAACACTTAACTGAGGGAGAAAAAATTTTTCCCCACTAAAGCAGGAGTTGTAAAAGTAATGACTTTCTCTCAAATTTGAATACATCAGGTAAAGATAACTCCTTGGTCTCTTTGTTTCCACTGTTTGTTTTGTAACTGAGGAATATATGCCAAAATATACTTTGAATTAAAAACTTTTTCATAAAATTTGAAGTGACTGATATTTTATCAGAACAAACTGCCATTAAAACACTAGCATATGCACACAAAATAACTTTTTCTATGGTTTTCTTGGCTCTGAGCTGTTAGAATAGGCACAAACAATTAAAAATCACATTCTACAAATGGCCTCCAACTACTTATAAGAAACGTGCCTGTTTTGTCAGGTCATTGAACTATTTCTTTCCTTCTTGAAGCCTAGCAGCAGAATCAGCACAGACCCCTGAGCCACAGCTATTCTGTAAGGGGAAAGAAACTATGGCTGTAATAACTTCACAGAGAACTTAAAAAACAGCAGAAGTTTTGCATAACTTAAGACACTTAAAGGTGATAGCACAACCATAAACAGCTGAAATGCTTATGGTCCCTTTATTTCTCAACAGAGGGCTTGAACAGTTCATTCTGGATAACCCTTTAACCTGATGTTATAATGAATTTCACATATTCTTTACTGCCACTGTTTCAAAGAAATCTTTTGTGAAGCGAGGAAAAAATATTACAAGCACAGGTGCCCACCCATATATACACATACAAAGGAACTTTCACACATACATATCCAGAGGCAGATACATGCATATGAGTCTACCAAGTTAAATCCAAATCACAGTTCTTACCTATCCTATCAATCTGCAATACCCTCAAAAGTTCCTCATGACTGCCCAACACCTTACATTCCCCTTTCCTGCTGTACAAAGTTCCACCATGGTTGTTTCAGACACATCCTTAGGCAGAACAAAGCACCTATGCATTAGGCTTTCTTAGCACACTGCCCTGCCAATGTGGAAACGCAGTCACTGCAGTCCAGAGAAAAATGCCAGGTTTAGCAACAAATCCAAAAAGACTTTCTAGAAAATTACTATTTCCAAACTCAGAACAGTGTGATTTCCCTTACAAGAAATGGAGGTGAGAGGTAGGAAAAGCTTTTAAACTCACAAAGAAACAGTGCATATATGCTTTATCAAGAGAATCTTCTCTGTTCTCTATTCAGCATCGTGCAAAACTAAATAGTGTGGTTAACAAGAGTTTTCCACTCACAAGGAAAGAAACAGCTTATGGGGCTATCCATTATCTAGTAATAGCTCCTAGATTAGTTTTTAACATTTTCTGGATCCAGTAACAACCACTGGAGCCTTTCCTGGAAAAAAGAACACATTCTTAGTCTTGTATACAATTTCAAGGGATTTGCAGACCCTCTTGCACCTGTCCAAGAGCCCCTGAGGAAGCCCTACTCTTGAACCTGAGGGAAGGATACTCAAAGACGTGTGTGCACTAACAGGAGATGAACCTGGATGCTGGCAATCCTAAGAAACTGTAGGTGTCACATCCTGTAGCTCAGTAAGTGGCACAGGGCTCCTCCCCCTTCTTTTCTTGACCTCTCAGAAGTATCTTTCTGAGTTCTGAGAATCCAGAAACAAAAGGTTAGAAAGTAGTACTTGTATAGCTTTACCAGTAAGAGCCTAGAGAAAATCCAGAAACAAAGTAGGTCCACTAGGTTTTTGGTGATTCAGATATTCTTGGTGGACAAAGTCTTTCCTTTTATCATATTCCTCTCCTTTCCCAGCTAGCAGGGAAGTGAAAGTAAAGATACTGACTTTGGAAATAAGTCTCTAGTAAGCCTGCTTGAGGTCCTAAAAATTGTATCCAGATGCTTTATTCTAACTCCTCCATCTTGGGTGCTGCGGGTGGGTGGAAATCACCCACCGAATACTCAATGGTTGCCATTAGTCTAGGTTCAACAGTGAGTGAGTGACACAAAAACATGTGTGTCCCCTAGTAATTAAAGTCAGCTCTGTCCATCTACAAAGCAGGTGAACAGTGAAACACACTGCACATAATTGTTAAGAAAGGAAATGATTTGCTTCCAATTTAAATATCCAGTTGTTTTAACTGAAGAAATTAAAACCGATCCTGACAAGTTAGCATTTGAACAAACTTTGTATTTAAAAGCCTGACTATAGGTTTAAACCATCATAAGTACATACACTTAAAATTACAAATTGAAATCAATAAAATATGTATGATTAGGGTCAAACTAGGTAACCAATTAAGATCTGGATCTTTAATAAACATCTGAAGAATGCTAGTAGCATAAATCACTAAATGTCATGCAGTTATAGAGGATGGTTCCTTAAAATCTGTTTAAATCTGACTGTTTAAACCCTCCAGCATGAACTTGAAGTGTACCCTTCATCTCAGAGAGCTGCCCAGACTTATGCTAGTTGTGAGCCTGGCTGGTAACCACTTCCTCCCCAATTTCACTGGAGAAAGGAAGACAGTGGCTTGTGTGAGGGGCCTATGTGAAAACAGTTCAACTAATGACTTCCCAACATGGGAGGTAAAAAACTTCATGAATCAATTTTGCTGTCATCTTCAGCGTGTCGTTCAATGTGTCCTGCAGCATCCTAAGGAAAAGGGAGAAGGGCCATGAGAGACAAGTTGGTGGGAGGATAAGAATAAGCCAAAGGCAAGTTAAGTCAAATGGATACGTTTATATGGGATTCATACCTGCAGGCAGTTAGGAGCCAGCACTTTGCTAATTTACATGAAAGTATGCATTTGAAAAACATGAGTTCTTAACACGAGTTCAGTTATTGGTCTGAAACATCTGAAAACATTCTTCTTAAGCTCTTTCTCAAAATCTACCTAATTCTTCACTGAAAATCTCATTGAATTATTCCCCAAGTCTCTGAATAATAAAAAGAAAAACCCCTAAGCCCTCCCCCTATTTATTAAGAGTGTCCAGAATTACAATAAAGAAAAGGGTTGCCAGCCTCTGCTCTGAGCAGTCTCCTAAACCCCAGGTAACCTTGAATCCCACTCATGTACCTGCTTAGATACTTTCCTAGCAGTGAAAAAAGCATCACAGTTCTTCCAGCGACATTTCAGAGTCTGAAAGTTTGGATTAGTGTGATCAGTCAGCAAGTGTTGTTTTAAGTGATCTACAACACCAAATATCAGAGAGCAACCATGCCACTGCAAAGGAAGAGAATGAGGGGACTAGGTAAAGAAGAGCACAGTAAAAAACAAACCACCACCAAAACCCCCCAAAACAACATGAAACGAACAAAAAGAACACAGTAAACGTGGGATCAGATATTCCTTGTTTTATCCCATAAATACTATGGAAGCAAAAAGTATGCCCCTTATTTTTCATTCTTAGCTATAAACAAAACAGAGCCAGAGGCAACCAAATTATCAATGTAATGAAGAACTCTGAAACACTGGGAAGTCTTTTGATACTTTGGTATTTCGAGAAGACAAAAAAACCAAGGTAGCCATTACATTTTTTAAGGGAAAAAAGTTAGCGAGTATGTATAAATGAACCAGCATAAATTCAGTTCAAATCATATTCTTTACCTTGCCATCATAAAACAGAATTTCTATCTTCGTCTATTTATTACAAAAGGTAAACAATTTTCCTGTAATACTAAAGGGGTAATATTTAACAATCCTAAGAACTGGTGACTTGTAAACTTGGAAATAAGAATGTCCGATAAAGAAAACTACATTTGTGGAAATATTTGTTGTAGAAACTTTGTCTTGGAAGCCTGACTTTTCTCACAACATTTTATCACTTGAATTACAATCTGATTACCTACTTTTTAAAAATGTAACTTATAAATTGGCTCATTTTCATTATTAGTCAGGATAAAGACTGGGTTGGAATTTTCCCTATTATATATTTGTAATAAACCTTGTAACTCTAATATAACAAATTTATTTCTAAAAAGTAATGCAAATTTTGAGATTTTCCTTGTCAGACTATTCCATCTCGCTATTTTTTTTTTTTTGTATGAAGGACTGAACCCAGGTATGCTTAACCACTGAAGCACATCCCCAGCCCTTATTTACTTTTTATTTTGAGTAACGTCTCACTAAGTTGCAGAAGCTGGCATTGAACTTGCGTCCTCCTGCCTCAGCCTCCCAGCCACAGAAATTATAGGCATGTGCCACTGCACCCAGAACCCATCCCTCTACTTTTAAAACTAGAGATATTTTATCCATTTTTCTAGATAGATTAACTCCATTTGTGTATTCTGGATCTTACTATACTAGATTTTGCTTATCTTCATTGGCAAAATTGAAAAAGACAGCAGTATATAAAAAAGCTGAAAAGTAATTAGGCTATGGATAAGCCTGAAGTCAAATGTAAAATAAGCTTTAAGGGCTAATCATTGGCCCCTTCCCCAAAATAAAAATTACACAACTTAGCTGGGTGAACTGAGGTTTATAAAGTATTAAAGTTAAGACTACAAATTTTCATTTACTTATTCCTCAGAAACCAATGAGGATATAAACTAAGCCATTAAATATCAATAATCCTGAGGTCAACCCCCCACAAACAAAAGGCCCCACAACAAACCACTTCTGCTTTTATTTTATACACTTTTGGTAGTTGATATTATCTAACCTTAAAAGACTTTTCATTAAAGAAGCATAAAGCATTTTATGTATGATTTTTAAAATAAGCTTCCTTGCAAAAGGCAAAAAGTAGATGCTCAAATACAAAAATGTTAAACTAATGAAAATCTATAAACTAGCCCAGGGTTAAGCAACTCCTAAGTCCAGTGACAAGACAGTTTCACTTCTTACCCAACAGCGGTAATTCTGCATCAGATTAAGTCTCACAGCCTGAATACTGCCATCATAACAGCCAGTATAAATCTAGAGAAATAGGTTTATAATACCGGATCAAAATACAAAGAAACAACTACAAAACACCTTCAAAATAAGAGTTAAAACACAAGCTTAAAGCAAAATGAGCTCCAGGTACTAGAATGAGATGCAATTTCTAGATCTTCTACTCTAGACACTTTGAGGCTATACTCCTAAAACAGCCACTCTTGGGACTGTGGCTGAGAGCGAGCCCTGTAGGGTTCAGATGCACCTACTTTTTTTTGTTTTTTTTTTTTGTTGTTGTTGTTTTGTACTGGGAACTGAACCCAGGGGTAGTTAACCACTGAGCCACATTCTTAGCCCTTTTTAATATTTCATTTAGGGACAGGGTCTTGCTGAGTTGGTTAGGGCTTCACTAAGTTGCTGAGGCTGGCTTTGAACTCACAATCGTCCTACCTCAGTCTCCTGAGCTGCTGGGATTATAGGTGTGTGCCATTGTGCCTGGCAAAACCTACTTATTCTTCAATCAAGGTAGCTCTGGCTTCTAATTGGTGTTGTTTATTAGGCACCTGCATTTTATTGCAGAAAAGGGTTCTAATACTCAGAGTTTGAAAAACATTCATCTTGGCTCAACCCCACAATTTAAACCAAAATAAAATACATGAAGGCTTGGCAGGGTTAAATGAATTATCTTCTACTTTTAGGTCTGCTATAACTATGTCACACTGGCCAAATTTCTTAACTCCACTTCAGAGTTCTGTTCAGATCATAATGTCTCTGGAAAAAGTACCACTCAATCTTTAAAAGCATCTTAAATATATCTTCTAGTGAATGGTGGTATTAGATTTTTACTATAATTATTTTCACTATAAACAAAAGTGGAATGTTCGACAATGTTGCTGTGTTACTTCTAACTGTTGTTATGCCCAGAGATAAAGACATTCAATAATGAGGCATAAAGAAACAGATATCACTTGGGAAGTCACAAGTAGTAACATATTATCAGGATGTAGGATGTCATGTAAACACATTCAGAGGCAAACTTCAGAGGAGGCAAGTAATACTCACCATGCTTTTATGAATGGTCATACACATAATCATATCTTTGTGTCCTCCATAAACTTGCAGTCGATCGTGGGACTTAGAAAAAAATACAGTTTAAGGTTATTTTTATTTTGTGCTTAATAAACAGTCCCTTTAGACCTTTGGGAGGCTTAAAACTGTATCAAAAGCACTAACTAGAAGAACCAGTAGTATTCTAACAGAACCTAATGGCAGTCTTCTTAAGTCCCACTCCTCAAGAGAGGAGTTGATAATAAGAAACAGAAAACCAATTTCTTTAAAATCAGTCTCAAAATTGCACATAAGGAGAACTGTTAGAAGAGAACTCTTAAAAGAGACTGAGGCTGCCCTCTAGAAACCATTTACATTTTGACACCCAAGAACCTCACCAAGTATCTCAGAGTAGCATCTGTCAGAGTGTGGTCCATGGGTCAGCTGTTTCATAATTATTTAGAGTGCTTGTGAAAATGCAGATTGTTGGACTTACCACCCCAGCCTTACTGTATCAAAAATCAACACTAATCCCAAGCAACAACCTCCCAAACCATTCAAGCAAAATACTGAATCTAAATTTTACCTGTAACTCATAGACACGAACAAATTTATCCAAGCAAGCAGTCACCATCACTTTTCCTAGGATATTCACCACAGTCACTGCATGATTGTGACCTTTATAGATCCGCACAAGCTCACCAGTCTACATCAGAAGTGAAGTAACAGTTACTAGACTGATTTTTAAGATACCTTTCTACTTGTAAGATCAATGATTCTATAATCCGAAGAGGTATAATGCAGAGGTTATCTGTAAACACATACTGTTCTAAGTTCAAAAGCTGAAGTGCTTCCACAGGTGTTTGTTACCTATACAAAATATATGCCACTTATCCTGATAGAACCTAATGTTACAGAAAGGGAAGGGCCACAATTCTATCTATAGCTTTTGAAGTACAGGTTGAACATAGCTCATCCAAAAACATGAAATCCAAAATGCTCCAAAATCCAAAATTTCTGAGTGCAAACATGACACTGCAAGTGGAAAATACCACATCTGGCCTCATGTGACAGATCAGTCAAAAATGAAAGCCGGGCATGGTGGCGCACACCTGTAATCCCAGCGGCTTGGGAGGCTGAGGCAGGAGGATCGCAGGTTCAAAGTCAGCCTCAGCACAGTCAAGGTGCTAAGCAACTCAGTGAGACCCTGTCTCTAAATAAAATACAAAATAGGGCTGGGGATGTGGCTCAGTGGCCAAGTGCCCGAGTTCAATCCCTGGTTCAAAAAAAAAAAAAAAAAAAAAAAAAATGCAGGCACACTAAAAATAAAAAAATTACCTTCAGGCTATGCATATATGAAACAAACAAATTTCATGTATAGGCTTGGGTCTGGCCCCCAAATATCTCATTATATAAAAATATTCCAAAATCTGGAAAAAAAAAATTGAAATACTTCTGGACCCAAGCATTTGAGATAGGGATATTCCATCTGTATTTTCACTTGTATAATTTCACTAGATCTAGACAAATTCATCAAGTAGGATTATGCTCCAGTTTACAGACCAGGAACTGAGTTTCAGAGATCCCTTTAGGACTCAAGCAGTCTTTCAGCGGTTTTTATTTGTTCTATTTTAAACTACATATCATATCTACTTTCTAAGAGCCTCGGCTGCTCATTTTCATTTGTTTAAATGAGGCATTCTAATGAAACCTTGATTCTGTCTCCTAATAAAAGTTTTGACAAAGTCAGGATTTCTGGATTGATAAATATTATCCAAGAGCATATGCATAGGGATTATTATTAATTTTTTCACTGAATAAAAGGCTTAATTTAAATTGCAAGAGGGCTGAGGAAACCTTCAAGCTTTACCATTTTATGAAAGAATTCCTTAGACTACATCAACTTGGCTTACATGAATGTTGTGAGCATGAACTGACTGATCACTGGAGCCACTGAACACAAGATCATTCACCACCTTAAAGGAAAAAAAAAACCAAAACCTCAATGAGTTCGATTCTGTACAAAGTTCTCAGTTTTCTCTGTTAATTTATAACACTGGTGGATCTAATTTCTATCCTATTTTGAGCTAAGTATGAACCAGGTATAAAATAATAATTCCAAGACAAATTTTCTCAAATGAAACTATTGTTCCACCACTGTGAACTCTGACAAATTGAAAAGAATTGCCAGGTTTGTTACCTCTCTGGACAGATTAGGAAAAACCTTAAAATACACCCACCTTCTACAATAAAATACTCTTAATTACTGTCTCTCAGTTAATATATTAAACAGCATGTTGGTGCTGGGGATATAGCTCAGTTGATAGAGTGCTTGCCTAGCATGCACAAAGCACTGGGTTCAATCCCTAGCATCACCAAAAAACAAAACAGAACAAAACAAAAACAAAATCAGCATGTCATTTGGTGACCTAGGTATAAAGAAAGGATTGCAATCTCCTTGCTCTTTTCAAGATGGCTGTATTCTAAATGCATTAGATAACATGGAAAATGTGAAACGATTTGTGCCAGACAAATCTTGTCTTTTATACTATACTTGCCTTCATGCAAAGAATGGTCTTGCTATGGCCCTCCAGAGTCCTAAGAAGCAGTCCATTCCGTGCATCACGTACACTAATAGTACAGTCATAAGATCCCACAACCAGCAACTTTCGGGCACCTTCCTGAGCTGTGGCAAGGCAACTGACTGCCCGAGGGCCATGGCATTCAAAGATTTCAAGTCGTTTATTATTCTGAAAAATAAGTCACCATTATATAAAATAAAAGTAACCTTAGCTGGAAAACTTTAAAGACCAACTAACCAAAATCACTACAAACTCTCAAATCTATTACCTGCACTCAAATTCTCTTAACTGGCTCTACATCCTTAACTTCCCATCCTCTGCTATTCTCACTCCAACCCTCTTTGCTGTGTTCATGACCTCCTTCCTCCACAGTCCAAACTCCTACATAATAAACTATTTTATAACTCCAACCCACATTTACCTGATCCTAATAAAAAAACCTGATTCTCTTTTTATGTCCCTTTTTACTTCCCTTAATGATAACTAAGGATCACCCTTTATTCATACTCCACTACATTTTCCATGCTGTAAACTCTGAAACACATTTTTCTCCATGCAAAATATATGCAATCTATTTGTCATGATTGCAATTGGATTGGATTGCATGTCCAAAAATCTCTGAGAATGACCTCCCTAAACAATCTCATTAAGAGTCTCATTTGTTACTCTGGTGTTCTTCTGTTCTCTGGTCCTATGTTATCTCTTATGACATTTAGTGGACAATAGCAGCCTGTATATAAGGGGCATGGTTACATCCCAAAATTCCAAAATATTCTTTTAGTTCGGGTTTTAGACTTGTTTCTCTCATTGCCTCCATCTTGTTTATAAAATCTCCCATTTTCCCAAAATCTTTAAAAAGGTACTTTAGGTGTATGCATGGAGTAAAACTCCCAGAAACTAAGCAGACAGCAACATTAGGAGCCTATAGAGCTGGTTTAGCTATTTTGAAGTGCTGAGGTCATAGAGACTGAAGAGTTCAGCACCCAGTGGTGGATAGGCCCTGGTAAACAGTCTTGACTTTTCTGTGAGACTCCAGAAGCACTACACTGTAGGAGAATAAGCAAACTAGAAAAGTCCCAGCCCTGCCAGGCACATTGGTACACACCTGAAATCCCAGTAGCTCAGGAGGCTCAGGCAGGAGGATCACGAGTTCAAAGCCAGCCTCAGCAAAAGCAAGGCGCTAAGCAACTCAGTGAGACCCTGTGTCTAAATAAAATACCAAAAATATGGCTGGGGATGTGGCTCAGCAGTTGAATGCATGAGTTCAACCTCCAGTAACCCGGGCAAAAAGTCCCAGCCCTAAACTTTAAAATTCACATCTAAGCAGAGATTCTCAAAACTGTCTTTAGATCCATCTACTTCAGAGATTTTCAATTATTTAAAGAACTTTTCCATTTGATTATTTTTTGTCATCACCTTGCTTCAAATGTCTTGCTTTTAATTATTATGTACCTCTGATAGCATTAATTAATCTCACACAAGAGAATCAGATAATTACCAAGTTTGTCACCTCTTTACTTAATTTATTCTTTCTTCTCCATTTCTATCGTCCTAATCTAATCTCATCAGGTTCTTAGAACTTCACATCTAAAATACAAAAATCATCACTAATTACCCTCTGTGCTCTTATTGTATCAACTGGACAATATAAGCTGGCACTTCATTCTTTAATAAGTTTGTTTCTTTGTTTTTTATTTTTTGAATTCGGGATTGAACCCACTGAGCCACATCCTCAGATGTCTCACTAAGTTGCATGGGGCCTCACTATTTTGCTAAGGCTGGCTTTGAACTTGCAATCCTCCTGCCTCAGCCTCCTGAGCCACTGGGATTAAAGGTGTATACCACCACCACCCAGCTGATTTTAAGTTCGTTTGTTCGTTCATTCCTTCCTCCCTCCCTCCCTTCTTTTTATTTATTTATTTATTTATTTATTTATTTATTTATGTTGATGGATCTTTATTTTTTTTAATTCATTTATTTATATGCAGTGCTAAGGATCAAACCCAGTGCCTCACGCATGCTAGGCAAATGTTCTACTACTGAGCTACAACCCCAGCCCCCTGATTTTAAGTTTCTTAAAGGCAGAAACCACAATGTATTTCATTACATCCCTTATAGTAGTTCCAGCTAGCATTTAACATATGAATGCCACTATAATACCAGGAGATATGGTCATACTAATTAGTGTAAGACTAATCAATTCTATCTCTTAGATTACATCTTCATCCTTAGTGTGACCTTTCATGTCAGCTTCCATTATAAAGTCTTCTAAATGATCTTCTTACTTCTACTAATTTTTCCCAATCTCATCAACTCCCCAGGGACTTTTCTGATTTAAATTGGATATTGTCTCTCACATTTTAAAGCCAAAAAAATGAAATCCAACAACCTTAGCAAAATACAGAGGTCCTCAAGAACTTCCTAAACCTTACCTGGAGCCTAGCACATATCAGATACTCAATAAAGGCTTGTTCAACAAATGAATTTATCTTTGGGTTAGGAAATAATAAGGACACATGGGCATTAAGGCAAACCTGATGAGTTCACCTTAAACAACAGGTTGTCCTCATGAAACCCTACATCAGTTCCAAACCACACCAATGTTATATGCAAAGGAGTTCAGATTCATTTCTTATGGTATCATTCTTAAAATGAAATAGACTGGTTTAACCTGTGACTCATTATTTGGCCCCAGATCTTCAGACGTGGTTTAACTTAGCAGGGTTATATTTTGGTCCTGGCACATCTGAGTCTAAACAGACAGAATGGAGGATCTTATTTCGTTTACATGAAAAGACAACAGTTTTTAAGTAATAGCCAGTTCTACTGTTTCCTCAATAGAAAATGGAAATGCCTGATCTTACTTCTTCTACTACTTCTTCCTGCACATGAGCTCATTCTATTTTCAAATGGCAAGGGAATACAGCCTTTTCCAATCCCCCAGTTACTAACCTTTATGTTAAAGGTCACCACAGTACCATTTGCTAGTCCTGCATAAAGGATTCGCCATCTACTATGGAGGCAGAGAACCCGGTCTTCCAGTTGTAACTGCTCCACACACTCTCGGGTCTGACAAAAATACACAATATCTAATCAGCAACTAAGATACGAAAACAATTCCTCCCGAAAGTAGCATTTCAAATGACTCTGATGAGGAAGAAAAACATGGCATTCTCTATTTCGTAGAGGATTTAAAAAAAAAATTTTTTTTAGTTGTAGATGGACACAGTAACTTTATTTTTATGTGGTGCCGAGGATCAAACCCAGTGCCTCACACATGCTAGACAAGTGCTCTACTGCTGAGCTACAATCACAGTCCCTGGTAAAGTATTTTAAAGATCTTTTTCCTCTTCAAAATATGAGGCCAATAATCCAAGTGACTTGGGAGGCTGAGTCAGGAGGATAGCGAGTTCAAAGCCAGCCTCAGCAACTTAGTGAGGCCCTAAGCAACTCAGTGAGACCCTGTCTCTAAATAAAATACAAAATAGGGCTGGGGATGTGGCTCAGTGGCCGAGTGTCCCTGAGTTCAATCCCTGGTTCCACAAAAAAAAAAAAAAAAAAAAAAAAAAAAAGAAAAGAAAAAAAAGAAAAAATGAGGCCAAAGACTTCCAGGCTATAGGTAATAATGGAAAAAATATACATATATTCTAATAATAATATCTATGTTTCTAAATAAAAATGCAAAAAATCTTCAGAGGCACTAAGGGTTGGGTCTTAGTCTCTGAAATTAAGTGGACAAAGATAAATGTATTAGACATTTAAAAAGGAAAACATTGTATATTCACTAAATGCATTAATCAAATGTGTTTTCCTATAATTGGGTCTCTATTGCAATAACTTTCAAATGTCTCCTTCAATCTGGTGCTAGGTTAACTAGGCCATAACTACCCAGGAAGCTTTTTAAAAAAATATCTATATTTTTCAAGTTCCTGAGATTCTAATTCAGTAGACTCAGGAACCTGTACTTCTAAAAATTTTCCTTAAGGGGCTGGAAATGTAGTTAGCTCAGTGGCAGGGCACTTGCCTAGCATAAGCAAGGCCTTAGGTTTGATCCCCCAGCACTACAAACAAATAATTTCCTGAGTAATTCAAATGCACATGCAAATTTAAGGAGTTATATGCTTGATACAACCTTCAACAAATTACTTCCATGAATTTCCCAGACTGGATTATATTAGGAAATCCAATTACCTAGAACCAAGCACAGGGTCAGTTACATAGTATAGGCAAGAACTACTGTTGAGGGCTGGAGGTGTGGCTCAGTGGCAGGGTGCTTGCCTAACATGTAAGGCCCTGGGTTTGATAAACAGCACAGTAATAAAAAGAAAAAAAGAATTACTGAAAGGTATCAAGTGACTAAAAGCCAAGGTATAGCTTTTGAAATAGGTCTAGTAATATATGTTTTAACAAGCTCTCCAGATGAATCTGATGAACATTAAAGTTGTAAACAGTGCTGTAGGAATCAAATCTTCATTAAGAGTCCAATTAAATACTGACTTCTTCCCAGTAAAATAAGAACTTTGAACTAGCACTGACTCCATTCCCTCCCTTTCTTTTTCCTCCCATTACATATATATTCCATCTATATATGTAATAAACCAAATGATGCAAATTTTGCTTCATATAGCTATGTCTTTTAAAGAAATCAAAAACATAATATGTATAATTTTGGGGTGGGAGCAGTGCTACAGCTTGAACCCAGGGCCTCATGCATTACCACTGAGCTTTATGTTGTATATAATTATGAAACCATGTAATATATATAATTTTATTGCAATTTTCTCACTTATTTCAATGTATTTAGTTTTAAAAATTTAAACATTTTATTATTCATTCTATCTGGATTAATTTTGGCATATGATATAAAAAAAATTAAGAATAATATTTGTGGGAAAGACCAAGGGGGATATATCTTTTAGTAGTAGGATATGAATAATGCTGGTGAGAGACAAAGAATGTGGATATCAGTATGCGAAAACAGGTTCAGAAGCAAAGAAATTCAAATGGGCAGAATGAAGTATCTGCCACAGAATCTCCACTCAATACAGTAAATAGTCAAAGGCTCAAAATTTCACTTTTTTTTTTTGGAGTGGGGCGGTGGTACCAGGGATTGAACCCAGGGATACTTAACCACTGAGTCACATCCCCAGTCCTTTTTATTTTGAGATGGTCTCCCTAAGTTGCTTAGGGCCTTGCTAAATTGCTGAGGCTGGCTTTGAACTTGTGATCCTCCTGCTTCACAAACTACTGGAATTACAGGGATCCAACACTGTGCCCAGCAAAATTATGACACTTTTGATTTCTCTAGACCCACTTACCTTAACATTATAGCAGCGAATGGTGTGATCACTGGAACCAGTATAAAGGGCAGCATTCTTTCCAGAAGTTTGAGTAACCAGAAGGCAGTTCACTTTGGAAGTATGGCCCTCAAAGACACCAATACATTTCCGACTCTAAAATCAAGCACAGATTAGATGATTACTTGTAGGATGTAGGATTAAACAATATATTTAATCAACACAACAACAACAACAAAAATGCTAAAACTTTCTTTCAGTTCACTGTTATATTCTCAGTGCCTGAAATAGTGTCTGGTACACAAAAGGTGTTCAATAAATATTTGTTCACCAAATGCTTAGCAAAACAGTCACATATACTGAGGTACACAGAATTATGTTAACTGAGCCATACAAAAACACTTAGGGGCTGGGGATACAACTCAGTTGGCAGAATGCTTGCCTTGCATGCACAAGGCCCTGGGTTCAATTCCCAGCACCATAAAACAAAACAAAACAAAAACACTTAAGGCAATTCACTATAACAAAGGCCAGTGCTGGGAGTGCAGTTCCGTGTAGAGTATACACTTATAGCATGTGCAAGGTCCTGGGTTCAATCCCTAGCACTAAGAAACAAAAAAAGATCAGAATTTTCATGCCTAGGGCAAGATTCTCTAACACATAGACCAAGCACCTAGCCAGTCCAAACTGAAGCTAATTACCCATAAATATTTGATCATCAGCTTGAGAACACTCCACAATACTTAAAAAAAAAGTGTCAGGTGCTATCGTAAGTCTTCGGGGTCTAGGCATGATCTCCTCAGGGAATATTCTAAATGTCATCTCCATGTATATACCAAGATCTATTTAGAATGTGTATATATACATATACACACATATCTTGCAATTTAGAGTTGGACTTGATCCTCTGGATCTTACACTCATACTTCTTATACCACTGCTTCCTTCCTTCTGTCATTGCTGCTGCTACTCATATCACTAGACTAAAGGAACTTATATACCCATTGCCTATAGTAAACACATCTTTCTGGTTCATCAGCTAACTTTTGAGTTTCTACTAACTTCAGTAACTTGACATTCTTTCAGTGTTTGTGTAGATGATACAGTGTTCCTACAGTTTCTTGGCTATCACTGTTGATAAACAGAATTAGTTTTGATATACATCAAATCCAAAACTTAAAATGAACTTCAGATCATAAAAGTATAAGGAAGTGGAAAAGTGTTGTTCTCCTTAACAACTTGGATTCTGTAATTAATTAATTAACTATTAGGGGAAAATGTTTCCTCTAATACTTCCCCAATATTCATACCATCGCTTCTAATACAGCAGTTATGCAACTGACCCCATCACCAACTCCAGGGTGGGACCTGACTGGCCTAAGCCTGTTTATGTAATTCCATCCCCCTTTCTGATGGTAAAAGGGAAAATAAACCCCAGAGACACTTGACAAGAGAACTACCTTTTAGGAAAAGGTGGTAGCAGAGAATGCAAAGTTAAGAGAGTTAAATTAAGTCCCCAGTGACGCTGCTGAGTTGCTGGATCAACTACAGCTAAAGTCAGTAAAGCACCTCAATAAATTCCCTTTCATGTTTAAAAGCATATGAATAAGACTTTCTAAAACTTAACAACCAAAAACATTCAAATGTTACATTCACTTACCACCAGATTATACACTCGGACAGTTTTATCTGCTGAACAGGTATACAGTAAGTTTCCAAATATCTGAATAGCATTCACTGCAGCTTGGTGCCCCTCAAAGCTTCCTTCTGTGGGCTCATCATCATCTCCTGGCTCTGAAGATATTTCTAGAAAACAAGAATGGGTTTCAGAGATTTGTTTGCTATAGTCTGGAAAGATACTCAAAACTAAAAAATTTCATACCATACAGTTGTCCCTGAATTAAACTGAAAGATCTTAAAGTCTATTTCCTCTAGTGGAATATAACACTTCTCACTGAAAATGTTTAGTATGAAGCTTCCAAAATAAGAGAAGACAGGGGGAACCTTTCACTTAGGAAGAAATCCTTATAGAATGAGCTTCTCAGTAACACCTGAAAGGTACCTCCCTGCTGCTTCTCCTATTTCTGAACTCTTATTTCTTTGAATAAGGGATTATTCTTAAAGCAGTTCCTTCTCAAAGCAAAAATCTCTTGAGCCACCAAAATCTTAATATTAATTAGGGGAATAGATAAGGGACTCAGGTAAGAGAGATGGAAGTAAGAAAAAGTCAGGTTTTGAAGATTCAGTGCTGATCAAGATAATTCTGTTGATGTTTCTGCCTGCCATTCTATAAACATTTACCCTGCCTCTACATTTACAAGCCTTTTTTCCTGTGGTTGATTTAAATAAAATAAACTGACAAATACCTGAAGAGTTCTTTGATCCTTTTATGGAGGAGATCACAGTCTGAGTTTCTGCTACACTGCAAAATAATAGCAAGTCTTCTTAGCATCTGAGAGAACAGGACAGGTAGCAAATCTAAAAATTTCCTAACTCAAAGAATTTTTATAAACAATAGGCAAAGTAGTGAATGATATAATAAGAGATCAATTTTTCCATCTCAAATTCCTATATGAAAAGCAGAGTGAATATTTACAACCTAATCAAGAGAGAGCAGAAAAATCTCCACTATTAAGATCTGATTCCTCCATTTCCATAACCTTTACTGTTCTCACATAAATTTTGATTTTTAAACAAATTCTGATTCATAAGTAAAAGTTTTATTTATCTTGGTACTGGGATTGAACCCAGAGGCACTTTATCACCCATCTACCTCCCCAGCACCACCCATAGTTCTTTAAAAATAAAAAAAATGGTGGCTGGGTGCGGTGGCACACACCTGTATATCCCAGCGGCTCAGGAGGCTGAAGCAGGAGGATCTCGAGTTCAAAGCCAGTCTTAGCAACAGCAAGGCACTAAGCAACTCAGTGAGACCCTATCTCTAAATAAAATACAAAAAAGGGCTGGGGATGTGGCTCAGTAGTTGAGTGCCCCTGAGTTCAATCCCCACTAGTCAAAAAAATAAAAAATAAAAATAAAAAACTAGTGAAAGCTGTTTTGATTGGACCAACAACATCCTTACCTTACAGGGGTGCCATCCTTGTAGCGAGTACCAAGCTCACTGGTAGAGCTAACTTCATCACAACCAGAACGAGTTTCTAGTGGGTTTTGTTCTGCAGAATTCCAAATATCATTTTTAGATGGGCTGTCAGGTTTCTCTTCTCCTGATTCAGAAGAATCAATGGCTACTACTTCTAACTGAGGATTAGGAATTTCTAGGACTTCCAGCGATGAGTCACTGTCTGCCTCATCTCTGACACTCTCTTGCTCCTGACCAGTTCTATCTTCCCAGGTGGAGGTTGTTACTTTACCCCCTTTAGTTAATTTTCCAGTTTTTGCTTTCCTTACGGGTTTAGTGGGAAATACATCCTGTTCAGTGTCACTATTCTCAGGAACATGGGCAGCGCGTAGAGTTTTCTTTTTCCGAAGTTTCTTCTTTTTCTTGCTTCCCTTAGATTCAGCTGATGTCAGAGTGGATTCTGCCTGTTGCTCGGGCTGGTCAACTGGAGAATGAGCCCCCTTCTCCAAAGGGGTTTCTGAAGCGAAAGATAATCTTAGAAACGAACTGCTACATGCTTCAGACCCACTGTTGCCTTTAGTTGGCTCTTCATCTTCTTTATTTATGCTAGGAAGATCGGTTGATTGGGAAGAGGGAGAGTTTTCTCTGTTTCTGGTATTTCCTTGCTCCACAGGAAACTTCAGATCTTGGACAGGCTCATGGCAATTTTCTGTTAGCTCTGATAAGGACAATGTTGCAGTGATGACTGAATAAACTGGACAACTGATCTCTCCTAAGTTGAGAAGGAAAAAACTATTGCATCGTTTTTGTGTGTTTGTAAACTGCAAATTATTTATCAGTAATTGAATCTCTACCAAATAATGATGGTTCAGTGATATGTTCATTAAACCATAATTGTTACAGCCATTAACTCATCCTTCATGAAGTTTCCCATAACCTATACTCATCCTTATTAGGGCACTTATCCTCTGCTTTGGATCAATCTCAGAAATAACAGGCATGCCTTATCCCCTACAAAAGCTCCTTATGTGGCTCTGGGTATAGCTCAATAATAGAATGTTTGATTAGTATTTGTGAGGACCTGGGTTTGACCCCCAGTTCTGCCAAAAAACAAAAACAAAACAAAAAAATTCTATGTGAGAACAGGGATTGCTTCTATTGCTCTTATTCTTATTTTAAATGTCCACATATATAACACTGTGTTTTATTTTTAGTAGATATTTAAACATCTACTTAGCTGAAGTATTTCCGCTTTTCTTAGAAGTTTTCTTTTTACCCACATACCATCCTATTTCACTATACACTGGTGATTAAAAAGTCAGCTGACTTAAGAATGCTTATTTTCACTGACTAAATTATTTCATGTCTAGGAATTTATTTATTTATTTATTTTTATTTATTTATTTTTTTTGAACCAGGGATTGAACTCAGGGACACTCGGCCACTGAGCCACATCCCCAGCCCTATTTTGTATTTTATTTAGAGACAGGGTCTCACTGAGTTGCTTAGGGCCTCACTAAGTTGCTGAGGCTGGCTTTGAACTCTCGATCCTCCCGACTCAGCCTCCCAAGTCGCTTGGATTACAGGCGTGCGCCACCACACCCGGCTCATGTCTAGGAATTTAAACTGATGAAATATTTACAGATGTACTCAAAGACATATATAATGTAGTGTTATACAGAATATGGAAAAAAGTAGAAAAAAATTAAATACTCAAAGGAGATTTATTACATAAATTATTGTCTTTTTAAAAATATTTTATTTTAGATATTGATGGACCTTTATTTTATTCATTTATTTATATGTGGTGCTGAGAATCAAACTTAGTGCCCCAAACATGCTAGGCAAGTACTCTCTACCACTAGGCCAAAACCCCAGCCCTAAATTACTGTATATCTTGATTGTGCAACTTTTCAAATATCACACAACTAGTAAAATTTTAAAAATATTTTAGATGGAAAAAAAATTCTTTTGGAGACAGGGTCTTGCTAAATTGCCATGGGTGGCCTTGAACTTGGCTGTCTTAGTCTCCTGGGTAGCTGGAATTATAGACATATGCTAGACCTGGCTCTAGATGAATTATTTTTATGACAAAGGAAAATGAAGTATTAAATGCAAAAAAGTCAGGTTATAATAGACTATGGATTTCTCCTTTGTATAAAGTCTACATATAAGCACACAAGCACCTGTGATGTAAGAAAGATTCAAGGTTAGATAAAGCTCAGTGGTAAAGTATGAGGCCCTGGCAGGTTCAATCATTAGTGTCAAAACAAAAAGAAAGAAAGAAAGAAAAAAAAAAAAAAAAAGGCTTGAAATATAGCTAGGAATGGTGCTACATGCTTGCAATCCTGGCAACTCAGGAGGCTGAAACAGGAAGACTGCAAATTCAAGGCCAGTCTCAGCAACTTGCCAAGACCCTTTCTCAAAATAACAAATTAAAAAGGCTAGGAAATAAGTAGTTTAGTGGTAAAGCACACTAGGTTCAATCCCCAGTACCAAAAATAAAAGAATAAAAATACAAAAGAGTAAAGACTGAAAAATATAACAAAATAACATCTATATTTTTGTAGTCTCCCAAGTTTTTTTTTATAAGGAATGTGAATTATTTTTGTAATCAGAAAAAGAAATCTAATAAAAGCTATTTTTATTTTTAAAAAGATTTAAAAGTCACTGTAATTTGTAATTATTACTATTTTTTAAAATCCTAAATACTATCTACAAAAAAGCAACTTAAAATTCAATACGAAGGATAATTTCCATTTGATATCACTATCTAGATTGTTATTATAACAGGGTACAGGTACTAAAAGGTAGGGTAATTTTTCAGACTATTTTTACTCAAGAAATCACACAATGCCAGTTTGTTTCTTCGTTTGGTCTAATTTTCAATATAGCACCAACGTGGTCATGAAAAGTCTAAGAGAATTTTAAATAGCTAAGAAGTTATTCTTAAATGTCAACCAGGTGTTATCTTATGAAAAGAAAAAAATCTTGGCTACTTCTCAAAACCACCCAAGTTCCATTAGATGACTGCAAACCCCAGAACTCCATGTCAACTTATCTTGGCTACCAGCCTTTCAGGCTTATAAAAGTTCTGACTTGTATTTGAAATGATAAAGACAGTTGATGAGATAAGCATATGCCTTATCTAAAGTACTGGCTAAGCAACTTTAACCCATTTATCACAAAGACCAAATAAATTCTGCACCTGCCTAATAAATGGAAACTTTTAAGTACTAATACAAAGTCAACTCAGTAACCTTAAATTAGAGAAAATTAAGGAAATTTACTGATATTTAAATTACATTCTCTGAAACATTTTAAAATAACCCACCTGTATGAAAGGCATTTAAATAAAAACTTAATTGTAATAACTTTAGTTTTAATGGACAAGCACAGTTTTGCACACTGATATACAATTGCCCTGGTCCCACTGTAGGGATGCCCTTTAAGCCAGAGAAAAGCTTACTTACTATTAGCTTGGGATAATTCCTTGGACACACTGCAAGCAGAGACTTGTGACACAGCATTCACATTCTCATCTTGTTCAGGAGACATGGGCTCTTGTTTAATCTGAACTGATGAGTCTGGAGCAGGGACACTGCCATGGGCTTGGAAAGTAGGAGATGTAGTTACTTGGAGAAGAGCTCCAGAGGATGATGGAGATACATGGGAAGAAGGTGGCTCCAGAAAAATACGGAAAAAAGGACTAGGCAACAGCGTGGTATCAGTAGATGTCTGAGATCTACTGTTCCTTTGTTCTCGTGTGAGGCTACAGGGAAGCTGGTCTGGGTGCTCAGAAGGTTCATATGTTTCTAGAACAGGAAGCACATATATGAATACAAAAATGTTACCTGAAAAGTCACTTGTTTCTGAATCAATTTGCATCTATAAAGATTAAAAAGGAATTTTAAATAAGTATACTAAGAATACTCCCTCATAATTCTTCAAAAGAGAATGTCATCTAACCTATACAACTACCAATGATACAGGTATAGAATAGGCATCAACATATCAATTTTCAAAACTTTAAGTGACTTATCCAAAGTTATACAGGCACTAACAAAAGAGCCAAGATTTGAATACTGGTCTTTTGATTCTTAACCCAGAATTATCTCTATTCCTAAACATTTTTGGGATATACAGTTTTAGGGTTTTTTTTCCTTTTTATCTTTTGCAGCACTGGAATTGAACATAGGGTCATTCTACCAGTGAGCTATGTCCCCAGCTCTTTTTACTTTTTGTTTTGAGAAGATCTCACTAAACTGCTGAGGCTGGTCTCAAACTTGCAATCTTCCTGACCTGACCTCCTGAGTAGCTGGAATTACAGATGAGCACCATTGTGCCTAACTGGTTTCAGGCTTTTTACAGAAGGATGAAACCAAAGAGACACGGGTGAAATAATTTGATCTTTCCATAACTACTTTTCCGTCCCTTCTATACAGAACAAAAAGTTATGGACACTCTATGAATACCTTGTAATCCCTGTAGAATCTGTATTCTATGAGTCCTCAATGCACTCATCTCCATAGTTATCTGAAAATAAAGCATCTTGTTAAGCTTTTCAAAATCCAACTTCTGAGATGATGTTTTCATTAGACCATCCATATGCTGTTACCTGCTGCTTGAGCATGAGCAGCCTCTGAACTTCAACATATGCTGTCTGCAGGGCTGCTCGGGCTTGCAGAAGGTTATTATCCATGCACTGCAGTGATTTGCTTAGTTCTTCCTCTCGTAAGGAAATATTCAGCAGCTGGTCAACCTGAGAACGTTCTGCTGAAAGAAATCATAAGGCCCAGCTTAATACTGGAGATATCAGTAATAGTTTCTCAGAAGACTGAGATTCAGGAAAAAAACTTTATTTTCTCCTCAAGAGGTTAATGGAGATCTCAAAAAACATATGGTCAAGCCTGAAGATAACAAAGATAGAAATGAAGTAAGAATCTGCAGGGCCGAGGTATCTCATAGGTCAAGTATACCACATTGTACTATCCTACCTAATCACCACCTTCTACCACTACTCCCCAGGTGAAATCTCTGTTCAGGCACATCCACTATTCTAGGTTTCATTTTTCATTCTTTAGCTACCATCCACTTCACTTAAGGCTTTTGCTTAGATTGGGCACCAGACCTGTCTGCTTGGCATTTTCCTCCCAAACCATGTATTTTTCTAGTCTGTTAATTTCAAATGGTTCTCTTTAGTCCGATTTTTTTTAAATACCGATATATGTATTTTTTAGTTCTTATACATTCTGGATATTAAACTTGTACAGTTTGCAAATATTTTCTCTCATTCTTAAGATTGCCTCTTTACTGTTATTTCCTTTCACGTGCAGAAGCTTTTTAGTTTGATGCAATCTGATTTGTCAATTTTTGCTTTTGCTTTCTGTGTTTTGGGGGTCTTATCCAAAAACTCCTTGCCCATTCTAATGTCCTGACACACTTCCCATTTTCTTCTGATATTTTCATAGTTAGAATAGCTCTCCTTATTAGAGAATGCTTTGTGAATAAAATACACTTTGTCAGTAGAAACAAAGAGTCAAACTCAGATTATTTTTCCTACATACATTCAACAACACAGATCACTTTGATGCCAGATGTGTGGGCATTTTCCCTATGCAGCAAGAATTGATTCTGCAGGAAACACCACCAGCCAGGTATTCTCCAATTCAATTTCAACACTATTTACCTGGAGATAGCATCATATCCCACAGACTGAGCACTTAGTCTCCAAGACTACAACACCCCCCTTAGATGCCAGGCAACATTCCCAGGTTGTTTTACCTATTGCTCTGACAACAGGCTGTAATTTAGGGTTCTCACAAACCCCTCCTCAGGTTCAATTAATTTGTTTGAGCAGCTTACAGAACTCAAGGAAATACTTACATTTACTCATTTATTATAAAGGATATTACAAAGGACACAGATGAAGGGATGCATAGGGCAACGTATGGAAGAAAGGGGTTTTGATGCTGTCTAGGTGAGCCACCCTCCAGGAACTTCCAATGTGTTCAACTACCTGAAAGAACTCTGAACCCTGTCCTTTTAGGTTTTTATGGAGGCTTTACTACACAGGCACAATTGATTAAATCTTGGGCCACTAAAGATTGATTTAACCCTTCAGCACCTCCCCGTTCCTGCAAAAGGATGTGGAGGGGCGGGTGGGGGGGGGTTTGCGCTGAAGAGTTCCAACCCTCCAATCCTGTCTTGATCTTTCAGGTGAACAACCCTCATCCTGAAGCTACCTGGTTATGGCCTGCCAACCATAAGTCAACCATTAGCACACAAGAAAAGATTCTATCACTTCAGAGATTCCAAGGATTTAGGTTGTATGCTAGCAAACAAAACAAAGACCAGAAATATACTTCACGATATCACAGAAGAGTGTATTTAACCTACATAAAATGTTCTATAATATGTATTTGTCATCATTTATGTCTGTCTTTTTTTTTCATTCGATATGCTAAAACCTCTCCCCTAAATGTCAGATCCACATGTCCAATTATGGTATCCCTTTCTAAGTGTCTCAAAGGTCCCTTAAATCAAAGGATCCAAAAGGGAACTCATCTTTCTCTAGCCTCAACCTGTTCCTGCCATGGAGTCACCTATCTCTAAAAATGATACCATCATCTGCCTAATTTCCCCATCCAGAAACTGGGGTTGTCCTTGACTCTCCCCTAATCTATCACATCCACTCATCAAATTACTTCCTGAAGGGAAAGCAAAAGTCACAGAAGCCTAACTAACAGTGGGGGAACAATGCTAATAACCTCTTTCCTTAATTCATTATTAGAAAAGCAACCAAGATGCTTAAAAATGAAAAGTGAGAGAAATGCCCATAAATGATTAATGTTTTTACTAAATGACCTGCTCTTTTAGATCCTAGTGAAAAGGCCCAATAAGATACTCTGGCTTATATTGTCCAAGAGATATAACCTCAGCTTACAGGTCTATATGGCATCATCTATTCTTCCTCTACTTGTACAGGGTGTTGTAGGAAATCAAACTTTGCTCTTAAGCAAGATGACAATGTCAAAAAAATAAATGGGTGTCAGTGTTTGATGACAAGTTATGCTGTGTCAAATTGTATAAAGACTAAAATGCTATAAGAACAACTTCTTTTTGCCTCAATATTCTGCACTGTACCTTTTTTTCCTTTAATTTTCCTTCTTTTATTTTTTCTCTCAAGACTTGGGAGTTCAGGAGAAGATCCATCCTGTGGGGCAAAACAAAAAAATGAATAATATTCAATATGTAAAGGTTATTATCCAAGAGAAAGAGAAAAAAGAACTAATTATAAGATAGTCATACATTATCCTTCACTATTGCTCACACACAAATCAAATATTAGTTGAATCAATGGATCTGATAAAAAAAAAGGAATGAGAGGGCAAGTACAAGGTCAGGTGTCTTCCCAGCATCCTAGAGGTGGTAAAACCCATAGGGCTTAGGCAAAACATTTCACCTTGGTGAAGTAATACACACATGTGAACAAAGCCAATATCACAAACTAATTTTATTTTGGCATAGTTTCTATTTTAAACTTCAGCAAGAAAACCTTTACAATAAGCAGTTAAAATACCTATAAAACAAACTTCAAGATACTAGCTCTGTTTGTGTATTATAGAGATGGACTGATTGTTTTAAACTCAAAGGGAAAAAGAGCCAGGGACAATTAAATGCCTGCTATGGGCAAAGGAGGGAGAAGTTGTGTCCATACTCAATTCTGACCCCTTTTTTGTAACAAGAATATAAATCTTTCTACTTGATCATGAACTCCTCGAAGACAAGAATTGTGTTCTATTTCTTATTGTTTCCCCAGTGGCTAGCATGTTATTGGCACAAAGGAGATAGTCAATCAATATTTGGAAATAAATGGGAATTAAGGGGATGTAAAAAAAATTATTAGCTTTGCCAAAGGATAATTTTTGACAAATTGTATTTTAATCAAATCATCCAACAATATCCTCTATAGACAGTCTACCTCAAAGGAGAACTGGAATTTGAAGTAGGTGTAAAACCCATGACCCTAACTACTTTGTTACCTCAGTTTTAAAGGAAAGAAACTATTTTCTCACAGTGCCAGATTCTAGATTCTATCACTATCAACAACTCTTTTTTTTTCAGAAAGGAATTGTGACAGGATTAAACAATATTAAGCAGGAATGCCAGAAGAGCTGAAGTGGTATCAGTGAAGGACAAGATTCTTAAGGCTGGGTGCGGTGGCGCACGCCTGTAATTCCAGCACTTGGGAGGCTAAGGCAGGAGGATCAAGAGTTCAAAGGCAACCTTAGCAACTTAACGAGGCCCTAAGCAACAAGTGACACCCTGTCTCTAAATAAAATACAAAATAGGGCTGGGGATGTGGCTCAGTGGTCCAGTGCCCCTGGGTTCAATACCCAGTACCAAAACAAAAACAAAAACAAAAACAAAAAGATTCTTAAGGAGATAGCTGGGTAGCTAAAGGACAAAAGACAGAATTACAAACACTAAAAAACTGGGCCTCATGACACAAGCCTGTAATCCCAGCAACTTGGAGGCTGAGGCAAGATAATCACAAGTGCAAGGTCTGCCTGGGGAATTTAGTAAAATCCTGTTTCAAAATAAAATTAAAAGTACTGGGGGTATGGCTCAATGGTAGAGGGCCTCTGGGTTCAATTTTCAATACTACAAAAATAAATAAACTAAAAATACTTCTATGCTATGTTCTTATATATGCACTCTAACAGTACCAAGCTACTTTAGTGTTAATCCTAGCAGTTCTGAATTCAACAATTATGCATGCATTACAGATATAACAGAATGCTCTTCAGAAGCACTACAGGGTACAACTATGAAAATAGACTGCATTACAGCTGAAGATATGACTTATTCTTGGTCAAGAATCACTGGGTTGGAGACTAGTTTTAGAGATGACTTCATATTTTCCTGGTACTGTACATTCATATTATATTACATCTAATTTAGTGGAACTACTCAGTGAAAGAAACCAGTAGGATGAAATAAGAGCCTCACAGTTCTATTCTAGAGTGTAGAGAACCACAACCCCAAATACCCTCCAAAATCAAACAGTTCAACCTTCCTTATAAACAACTAAGTTGCTGCATGAGATGTTCTATAAAAAGCACAAGGAATCATACTCACTCCAGTGGCTCTTCGTTTCTTTCGAATACTCTGGCTGTCATTTTGTTCAGCACCAGAGGTACAGCTGCTATCAGTGGCTGCATCTGCTAAACTGGAAGTTGCAAGGACTAAGGATGCATTCGATAAGAGAGAGTTTTTTTCTCCGTTATTCTCCTGGGCATTCTGATTCTCTGATGGTAGCATAGACCTCTCCTGGCTGTTTAGATCTTTTGCTGAATGCATCAAAGGTATTATATGATCACAGGGTAACTGTGCACTATGTCGCCTTCGGGTAGCAATGTTTTCAGACTTTTCACCTGTTCTGAGGGAGGCAGTCAGAGGTGTCAATTCCTGTTTAAGGCACATCGTTGCTGTCTGACTCTCTGCAACACTCAATGAATCACTAGGTGAAACAATCTGCCGGGGTTCATTTTCTTTGCCAGTGTCTTCCTCACTAAAGAAGCTATACATAGAAGGAGCCCTGTCCATGATCACGCTGCTCTCAGAAAGGCTTCGCTTTCTGGCCAACCCAGGAGATGAGGAAATGGAAACACCTTCCCACTGGAATCCTTCTAGATTAGACAGATCAGGATCACCATCTAAATCCAAGACCTCTTGCTCGTTTTGAACCAGAGGTACCATTTCTATGCCAAACCTTAAGAAAGAAAAACAAAAACATAAATCAGACATGGTTATAGGGAGGGGCTCTTTTTAATGTGCCAGACTACCAAGCACAGGTTACAAAAACGTATAAGATGGTTCCTGCCCTCAAAGAGCTCACAGTCTGATAAGGAATCCAGACATAAAGTAAATAATATTGTGATGTCACAAATACTAAATTATAGACTTATAGCCATAAGAACACATGAGAATGACAACTGAGGATTTTATTTCAAACAGAGCTCTAAATCTACAATAAACACCTAAATTTTTTTTTTTTTTGGAACCAGGGATTGAACTCAGGGGCACTCGGCCACTGAGCCACATCCCCAGCCCTATTTTGTATTTTATTTAGAGACAGGGTCTCACTGAGTTGCTTAGGGCCTCGCTAAGTTGCTGAGGCTGGCTTTGAACTCGTGATCCTCCTGCCTCAGCCTCCCAAGTTGCTTGGATTACAGGCGTGCGCCACCACGCCCGGCTTAAACGCATAATTTTAAAAAGTAAACAAACCAATACAAACAAAACTTTTGCTGATCATTTACAACTGCTAGGCACTATGTTGAGTTTTTGACTCATAATTTCACATACTACTGGAAAAGGAAAAGGAGGTAAAATAAATCTATTATTTAAACAAGGATAGAAACTACTCCTAAGCCTGAAGTTTAGTTTATAATGCTATAGAATTATGATTGAACACTTTACCATTCAGAATAGTACCTCAACATAAGATGAACAGTCAAAATATTACAGAAGTACTCAAGATAAACATTTGTTATCTTAAGTATAATGCCCAGAGTATATATAAAAAGGTAACCACCCACGGGTTCTAAGTAAAAGGCAATGGAGGACAGTTGTATTTAAAAGTTGTGCCATTCATTCAAGATCTAGATCTAGAGAAATCAAGATCTAAAGATAGATACAGATTTATGGACATACAAACCAAAGTGAGGGTTTGCTGATGATTTTCTCCAATGTTCCATCTAGTTTCTCAGAAAGAGGCATGCTTCCATTTTAACCTCCATTCTCCACTAAGAGAAATTGAATTCCTTTGTCATAGAGTACCACTCACTTTTTGATAGTAAATCAAATCAGACATCTACAGTGGGTAATTTTGGCAAACATTTAATTAAAAGGAACAAGCAGAATTCTCTCCACCAAGGTCAAAGGATAACTTTAAAAAGAAAGCAAGAAAGAACAACAGATACTGAAAAGAGGCACACACCTGGGTAAGCCTTTGCCCAATTCTTGTTTTTTCTTAGTTACTTGCTGAATGACCTGTTCCCAGTTAACATTTCTCCGAGATGCATTTAGGATCTGACGTAAGGTTGGTTTGAGTCCAGACTCCTTCTCTGTTTCACTCTTTCGATGACCACTAATATTGCGAATACGGCGAGCGCTATTGAGATTTGGCTCAGGAAGGTGTGTTCCAGTTTTGCTCTTCAAACTAATGTGCCGGGTTAGATCTCTCTGAAGTGAGGCAGGAAAGCCAAGCTTACTTAGTTCAGGCAAGAGAGGACCAGAGGGCTGACTAATATCACTTTTTTGAAGTTCAGCATCCAAACTAGTACTCTCAAAACCTTCTGTTTCATAAGATATGTGAGATTTAATAGGGTTGTCACCCTGTCCATCTTCTAGAGAGGTTTTCAAGTCTAGCAATAATCCAGAGTGTGGACTAGCTGCAGATGTCACTTGTAACTCAGATTCATTCTGGTGAACTGTGGAATTACAGGAGGAAGTGGAAACTTTTCGAGGTGTTTTCAGGATTTGTTCATCCTGTTCTTTCTCATCAACAGTATGAGTGTTGCAGGATAAAACTTCTGTAGTTGCACTACGCAGGGTTCCAATGTTTGTTCCATGCTTTTCTACATCAGATGTCTCTCCATCACTTTCATCTTCTAATGCATGCACTTGAAATTCAATTTTCAAAGATCCCTTTTCAGATTCTTCTACATTCCTACTTGCTTTTGCGAAGTTCCTAGTCTTCTTAGAAGTGCTAAGAAGTGGATTTTGCAATGACTCATGACACTGTAGCACTTCTCTGGTTTTTTGTAATGTTTCATTTAAATTATCATCAGGTTCTTTTTGAGTGCCAGATGTAGTTGTATTCCCTTTTAGAACACGAGGACATGAACTTCGCAATTTGGATATGTAGGGAGAACCATGTTTATCTTCTAAAGTAGGTTTGTTCAAGGGATTTGAGTGTTCTCCAGGGGAAAAAGAATTTGTTTTGGTATTTTTTGAGGGATTCTTTGAATCTTGCTTTTGAGGAACTGATTTAGTTGCTGGAAGTGGAAGGAGTGGGGATTTCAATGAAGGAACACTATTTGAATTATGCTCTTGTTCAGTTTTTTCTGTAGTGGGGCAATCTCTCACCACCTCATAGGAAACAGTGCAGTCAGAAGTGGTTTTGTGATTAAGAGATCCAGTACGTATTTCTTTTTGTGTTTTTAGTGTTGAGGAATTATTTGTTTCATCAGTTTGAGGTTCTTGTGTTCCTGCGGTTATCAAGCTAAAATCAAAAAGAGGCTTATCTATCATTTCTGACTTGTTACTGGTGACTTCTTTCAATCCTGACTGTAAATCCAGAGTCCTCTGGGAAGGATAAGGAGTCCAGCGACGGGGCTTTTCCCTTGCTACACTGCCATTCTTTCCACTAATTTTGGAAGCTGCACTGTCTGTCTGTTTAGTGGTTTGGCTTTCTGGCTGCTCAAAATTGAAGTCAAGTAGGCCTTCTGAAGGAAATTTATCACTTGTAAATCCTTCTTCAGAAGGACTTCTGTATGTAGCAACTGTACCAATTTTGTCATTGTCTTGCCACTGCCATTTATATCTCTCTGGATTATATTTGTTTGACTTATTAGATTTCTTGTTCCAAAGCATAGTCATGTCTTCCATTTGGTAGTTAGAATTTCTGTTTCTGCCTGGTTGAAATTTGTCTCCAGGGCCATTGTAATTCCAACTATTTGTACTACGTACATTGGATTTCCAGTTTCCGTTACTGTTGTTCATATGCCAACTGGAAAAGCCACCTGTTCCTTCAGAATGCCAACTGGAATTCCTTCCTGTACCATTATAATTCCAATCTACCATCCCACTATTTGAATGCCAACCACCTCCAGAATTACTGTGGTTGTGAAACCAGGTTGAGGAACTTCTTGCAACACCTTTATGCCACCCAGAACATCCTCTTGGTCCACCACTATTTCTTAAAGAATGTGAAAAGCTGTTTTTTCTATTATTATTAAAGCCATCTTTCTCCCATTTCCAATCCCTCTGTGGAGGTCCACGGTGATGCCTCACTGGCTGGCTGTAACTCTCTCTATCTTGGTAAGGGATTCTGTCTTCTCGCCTCCATTGGGGTTGCCTGTCATCAGAGTTTATTTCTTGGCTGCTATTGGAAGGCTCATCTTGTCTGAAAGAAAAACAGTTTTCTGTTATGAATTTAAAAGAATTTTAATACATCCTTTATAAGCAAAACCCATCAAGCCGGGCGCAGTGGTGCATGCCTGTAATCCCAGCACTTGGGAGGCTGAGGCAGAGGGATCAAAAGTTCAAAGCCAGCCTCAGTAACTTAGTGAGGCCCTAAGCAACTCAGTGAGACCCTGTCTCTAAGTAAAATACAAAATAGGGCTGGGGATGTGGCTCAGTGATGGAGTGCCCCCAGGTTCAATCCCCAGTACCAAAAAAAAAAAAAAAAAAAAAAAAACCACCCACCAAACTTCCCCTCCGCCCTTCTCCCCTACTACTTATATTAAGTAATAGAGCCCATTTTTATTTCTAATAGTGTGTGCTTTCATATCTTTAAATGGTGTGGATAAACAATAGTCCTCAATTAACTTAATATTCAATAATATACTACTTCCCCCATCATCCCAGAAATATTAAAAATTATACACATTTACACTATCTTCCTTGGTTGTTTTTATTGGCATATTCTAAGATTTTGTTCCTATTATTCTATCGTTAATACAATTTTATGTTAATTTATCTGTCTTTAATACATGATTTCTCCAGCTGAAGGTTCCTTCTGAAAAATCTAGTTTCTTAACCGATTTTTTTCCTTAACCTATTTTAAGATCATATTTTGCATGGTTATTTTCATTAATAAACACTTTATTAAGCACCTGTACAATGACTGTGAGTGGTATAAGAAAACTTTAATATACAATACCTGTTCATGATGGGCTCAAGTAAAACAGCACATACCAAATAAGCAGAAACCACAATAAGTGCTATAAGGAGCTCCACAAGGTAGAAGACTTTATGAAGGAGTTATAGCTGTTTGAACTATTCATTTTAAATAAGGAGTCCATAAAAATGTGAATGAGTTTAAGTAAACAACACGGCAATAGGTACAAAGTCATTTTCTTCTACAAACTGCGTATAGTACAGCTATCACAGGACTTAGCATGTGCAAGGTGCTCTAAATATTGAGTAATACTAGCCAAAATTTACTGAGTATCTACTAAGCATCAGGCATTTAGTGCTAAGTTCTTTTAATAGATTACCTATTTAATTTTCACAATCCTGAGGCAAATATTCTTATTATTCCTATCTCTTAGATGAGCAACCTGAGGATGAGTAATTTGCCTGAAAGTGACAGAATAAAGATTTGAACCTTGGCAGTCTGACTCCAGAGTTTATACTCCTAGCCACTAGGCCTTGATAGACTGAAAATCCCAAAACAAAAGTTTCTATGGTTAGGTTTCTTTCTCTAAACTTGACTTAAATCTTAAATTCAATATTGAGTTTAATTGGCTTGAAGAGCTTTTAAAAATGTCTATAATATTTTGAACAAAAATTATAATTTCTTTTTCACAAGGAATTGAAAGTTAATATATCTTTAAAAATGCAAATACCACTTACATTATAAATTAAAACATACCTAACCAGGAGACCTGAAGTCCCCAAGTAACAGTGTTATTACATACACTAGCAGGATTTTTGTGTGTGTGTGTGTGTGTGTGTGGTCATTAAATAATTTGCTTTTATCTTTCTAGGCAGTAGGCAACTTTTAATATCCAATGGAACCACTGACTCAGTTATATAATGAGATCAGAAAAGGGAGGAGAACTGGGGAATAAATCACACACAAAGTAGAATTCCTAGATCATCATGACATGCTTAGACTGAGGGATAATAGTATTCAGCTAAACCCAGCCCAAAAAGAACAAAGTTAAATATCTCATGTGGGGGAGGGAGACCTCATGAAGAAATAGATGATTATATAAATAGGTTACCACAGAGGCATATAAGAAAATTTGAAGAATTGTGCTAGATCAATGTCTAATCTACAGAAATGCTTCTCTCCCTCTGACTCAACAATCATTTACACAGATATGCTATCAATGGCACTGGTGTGTAAGAAGAAAACAGAAGTTAGTCTCCTAGACACTCCAATTCCCTTAAACAGCAGAAAGAGTAAACTACAGCTGTACTAAAGTAATGAGAATGTCATTTGAAGGACTAAGCAACTGAATGATTCAAAGAACCATGTTGCTATTGATATTTTAAGACTAAGAAAGTCTACTTCAAGGACTTGTTCAAAAAACTCCTAATTATATAGAGTAAAAATGGCATATCTCCTATTTTTTTTTAGTTGTTGATGGACCTTAATGAATTTGTTTATTTATACATGGTGCTGAGGATCGAACCCAGTGCCTCACACATGCTAGGCAAGCACTCTACCACTGAACCACAACCCCAGCCCTAACACATCTCCTTTTTTTATAAGCAAATCTCTAACTACAAAGGTGAATAACTAATATTCAAGAAAGAGCTTCAAATTTTTATTTTAGAATTTCAATTTTTTTCATCATGTCTTAGGACTTGAAAAATTATTCCACTCTCTAAATGGTTCTCTATCATATCTGAAAATTTAGGTGCCATTAAACTCTTCAGAAAATAAAATAATAAGGCAAAACCACAAATTTCTAACATAAAATACAAGCATAAAATTATACCAAATTAGAAAACTTGTATCGCTCAAAAGATACTGACACTGTCAAATTTAAAATATAAATTAATTTGATAAATATTTACAAAATCACACAGGTAGTCACTGGGGATTCAAAGACAGAAATCAAATTTGGTAGAAGCATGGTGTTAAATCATACCAGGTAAAATGTTTTTCCTAGATGTTACACTGGCAATTAAAAATGCTATATATTCAATGAAACTTATACTCTATATTTTCCACTAGAAAATTTGGACACCACTAGAACAGTTCTAAATATAGTTATCAATGTAGTAAAAACCTCAGAAATGTAGCTAGAGTTAGCTTACATAGGGACAATACTGAGTTTAGCATTTTTCAGAGCAGATAGCACAGTAGTTCAAGAAAGCATTTCATTGCCCTTTATATTCATGAGAGTAACCTCAAGCTACATTTTATAACTAAGTTTAAATGCTATAGGCTAAAAAGCACAAAAATGTAAAATATATTCTCTATTATGCTGTTTTACAGATAGGCTTTTTTAAAAAAAATTAAAATCATCACTTACCGACTTTGTTCTTTCCTTTGTTTTATTAACTGAACGAGTTCCTTGTCAAAATAATCTTCTTCCTCTTCCTCTCCCTTCCCATCATCTTCTCTTTCCTGGGCATCAACGTTATCTTTGTGCAACTGGCCAGAAATGTGCTTTGCATATGCAGAAAGACCCACTTCTGTGACCCCGCATACTCGGCACTCATGACTACTGTCCCTAGGGAAAGAGGGAGATGAGGGACATTCAATTCTCCCCACTGGCATGATACACTCACCAGATCTGTTATAGCTTCCTCTGAAAGAGACTGCACAATTTGGTACAGTAAAAAATCAGTGCTAATCAGTTTCAATGCTCCTTTCATCACTTAAGTTTGTAAGTTACTTTTGAAATGAATTTTAAATTCTTTTCCAGCAATCAAGAGGCAATACACTTCAGATTAATGAGCTTTAGGAGGAGAAATCTTCTTGAATTGCTGTGTATAAAATCTTGGCCAGAGGAAACATGGTGAAAGGGGAGGCAGGGCAGGGGGCTCAGAGCAAACACAAGTTGCTCTGAAGCACACCCATGGTGCCAGCTGCACTCAGAAAGCTGGTGATAGCACTTTCATTTAATCTCCTGCTTCAGAGTCTTCTTCCAGTGAAAGTTAAGGGGTGGAGAAAAGAGTAGGTGGTACAGCCAATCCCAACTGAGTAACTAAATTGGAACAGCTGGCACTCAGCCTTGGAATGTGAAGATTCCGGACCCTGAGACAAATGATAGGAGTAGTCCCAGCAAACTTTTTTTGGTCTGGATGATACATGTGATCTACATTCTGCTTCAGAAGGGCTTTATTTTAAAGGGAATGAAAAGAATTTCAGTTATAAGCAGTGAACAGCTGTTTTTGTTTTGTTTTTTTTCTCAAGTCACGGAAAATGCTACTGTTCCGAAAAGAGGAAAACTAGGTTTTTAGTTTAAATTGGGCAGATAGTATTTATTCTTTTCTTTTATCTGACATGCTTACTGGTAAATCTCATATGTGGCCAGCTGTAAGACACTAAAATCTTGAATCTTTTCCAAAGCTGTAAGATACCAATAATTTAGCTGCTTTTTAGCTTCTTGAAATTCTTTTATTGGGTCAGCTGTCTCTGCAATAATTCTGAGAACCTTCTGAATACCAAGGCCACTTGGCAGTGGTATCCATTCAATAATGTCAATTGGCTTAATTTGTATCTTGTGACTTGGGTTTATACTAGTGGCATTTTTGCACTTCCTATGCCAATCTATTAAAAAAATACATCAACACAAAAAGACACGTCTTTGATCAGACAGAAACACAGCAGGTGTGCTTCTGCTCCATCTTTTCCTTACTTAACAAGACATAGGCAGGGGGCTGGGAATATAGCTCAGTTGGTAGAAGCCCTGGGTTCAATCCCCAGCACTGCAAAAAAAAAAAAAAAAAAAAAAGGCATAGGCAGAATCTATGTATATATGTCAATTTGCCAGAAGAGATTCTCAAAACTGTCTAGTTACTAGAGGACAGTTTCTGTTAGAGATCACCTGAATGTTTATTAAAAAACTAATTTATTGAACTACTACTTTTTTATGGTCACTGTTGCCAAGTGTGACAAAATATGAGCTTCATACAGTGCCCAGTAAGATTTAAAAAAAAAAAAATATTGTGCAGGCAGGGATGTAGTTCAGTGTTAGAGCATTTGTATAGCATGCAACGAACTCCTGGGTTTGATCTCCAGCAATGCACACCCATACACAAGCCACCCCCAATAAAATTCACACACAACACTGTTTCTAATTTTGTAAACATCATGAAAAAGAGAAACATGGAGAACATTTACAAGTTTTCACCTTTTTTGGACTTTGCAACTCAAATGCTGATGTTTTAAAGATTCATTTTTAGGTTTCCTAAAAATATCAATACTAGATTACTCAATCAATGTTCTAATTCCTTCTAATCCCACAGGTACTTAAATACATTATTTTCACCAAGAGTTTTCAACTGTACTTACTACATTTATATATCTAAAGAATAGCAATTGTCAACTTTCCCAGTTTACCTGGGATAGCATACTTTTCTCTGCTATAATTACACTGATAAGGCTCATTCTAAGTGAGCACTAACTTGTAATAGAAAACAAACTATTCTGTACAGCAAAACAAAAATATATTAAAAATGTAAATAAATATCTGATCAGAACAGGCAGTATAAGAAGATTCTGAAGACCATATAACAAAACTAACCTGCCTTATTTACACTATAATAGAAATTCAAATCAACTTAATTTTTGTCTTTAAACTCTCTAAAACCATGGAAAATGTGTTAGTTCACTGTTATACCTAAGAACTTATAGAATGCTTAACTGTATATTGTAGTAGCAACAACATCATCCTATTGGGGACTTTTAGTACAATCCTTAAAAGATTTTTAAATAAAACTGCAGATTTTACTTTTATTTCTAAGATGCAGATAATTTCCTCATGTCTGAACCATCAAAATCCCTCTCTTTTTAAAGATACACCAGGCTGGGGGGTGTAGCTCAGTGGTGGAGTACCTTCCTAGCATACATGAGGCTCTGGGTATATCCCCAGCACCCGGGGTGGGGTGGGGAAAGAGAAGAAAGAGACAGAGAGAGAGAGGGAGAGAAGAAGAGAGAGAGAGAGAGAGAGAGAGAGAGAGAGATGCATGTGGGGATGGGGGTGAGGGGGAGATATTTTTAAAAAGACAACTGGAGAGCCACAATGATGTTTTAAAATATTATTAAGGAATGTAGTATAAAGTGGCAGAATTTAACTTCATTAAAAATAAGCATACATAATCAGAAACCCAAACACTTTGCAACCCCCAAAGCACATGTTGGATACTTGACATTCAAACACAGATTTCTGAAAACATGTAGCTTTCCTTGTTGAGCAAGAACATAACCACAGTTCCAAAGTTATTTGATAGACAAAATACATCAGTGATCTAGAAGGGTACAGGCAATAGTGTACCATGAAAGTAAGCACTAAAAATAATTTAACAAAAACACAGAAATCCCTTTTTTTCCTAAAAAATAAAATCTAGCTCAAAAGAGAGATAAACTTTATAAGACACTTCAAAAAGAATCCTCATTTGTACAGAGAAGGGACAGGGTAGGACAACTTACACCTTCTGAAAACTCAAGGCAATCATATAACCTTTGTTCTACACTCAATAGGTATTCATGCTTCCACACACCATGTTTGGGAAACCATATGTTTTGTTTTTAAAGAATTTAACCTTTATTTTTTGTTTATTTTTTTTTTTTTTTAAATGTGGTGCTGAGAATCACATCCAGTGACTCACCCATGCTAGGCAAGCACTCTACCACTGAACTACAACCCCTGCCCAGGAAACCTCATGTTTTAAAAAGTTAATAGCAAATGAAATATTTTATTGATGCTATTTTTCAATTCTTTAATTAATAACCAGTTTAAATACTTTATGTAAATACATAAAATAATTATGGGAAAAATGAATTACTTTTGCTTCTTATCTAATAAAAGCTGTAATTTTCCTTAGGGTGTTTAAAGGTCTCAAATTAGCTTCATCCTGTTACCACACAATTTCCTCTCAAGTGTGAAAGGCAGCCTTAAGATGTTCTCTGCATAAGCTTTTCTTTATTAAGCTTGCTCTAACTATACCACAACAGCTGTTTGATAAATAAGGTTTGAGCCTTTTTAACAGCATCTATCTGGACAAGCTATTTATAGACCACACATCTGAACAAACATATTAGGAGGAAAAAAATAGGGAAATACTCTAGGCATCCCTAATTGTGAACCAAAGAGGATCAGTTACTTCTCATTCAAGCTTATATTAAAAACTTAATATATATTTTACAAATGTTAACGAGATCAAATCCAGAAATTACAGATACAACTATAAATAGAAAGTCTTAACACCAGAAAGCCAGTAATTAAACACAAAATTCAGAGGCAATAATCACAGACTGAGGATAACAAGGAAAAGAAATAATGCCTGGTGATTATAGACTAGTGATGATTTTCCTTTAAGTAAATGCTCCAAGACAATAAATGCTTTTTGAGATTGTATGCCTTTTTTCTTTATTATTTTTTTTTAATTTTTATTTTAAGTCAGGGTCTTACTAAGTTGCTGAGACTGCTCTCAAACATGCGATCCTCCTGCCTCAACCGCCAAAGTCATTGGAATTATAGGTGTACTTCACCATGCCTGGAGAGATTTTATATCTTTTTTAATAGTTTTGTCATCTGTTTTTTTTTTTCTTGTTACCTGTTGCCTTCTCCCAGGAAACCATTAAAATGTGTTAGCAGCCGGGTGCGGTGGCGCAGGCCTGTAATCCCAGCAACTCGGGAGGCTGAGGCAGGAGGATTGCGAGTTCAAAGCCAGCCTCAGCAACTTAGTGAGGCCCTAAGCAACTCAGTGAGACCCTGCCTCTAAATCAAATACAAAACAGGGCTGGGGATGTGGCTCAGTGGCTGAGTGCCCCTGAATTCAATCCCTGGTTCCAAAAAAGAAACAAAAAACAAAAAAAAAGTGTTAGCATTGCATTAAACATATGAGTAAATTAGTACTAAAGTGCTTTTCTCTACATTTCAATGAATTACAGTGGTAGCACTGACATTTATATTGGCAACTCAGATGCTTTAACATTCTAATTATGTTCCAAGTAATTGAAAATGGTGGATAAAATCTCCATCACACAGCAATCTGCTTGGAGGGGGAAGGAAAAATAAACAAGTCACAGAACACCACACAGATGGAATGTGTCCAGCTATGTTGAGACAAAACAAAATGTGTGTATACAAACATAAATCTATGTAAATACATAGAAAGAGGTCTGGGTAGGAAATACTCTAAACCCTTGATTCTCCTCTAAAATAGGAGTAGAATTTATAGGAGATTGGGACAAGAAGAGTTGTACTTTCTGTGATTCTGTATTCATTATGAACATGAATCTTATGTAACCAAAACTTGTTTTAATATTTTGCTGGATGAGGTGGGACACTCCTGGAATCCCAGCTATTCTATAGAAAGAGGCAGGCGGATCTTAAGTTTGAGATCAGCCTGGGCAATTTAGTGAGACTCTGTCTCAAGATAAAATAAAAAGGGCTGGGGATATAGTTTGATGGTAGAGAGCTTGCCTAGTATTTGCGAAACCTTGGTTTCAATCCCTAGTACCACACACACACACACACACAAATTGTTTTTTAATGTCTTAAGTGGCTGATTAATGGACTCTAAATTAAATAAGACGTTAGTCTTGGAAGGCAATGTGTTTCTCTCCTATTAACTAGATTTACTGACCTTATTTGGTTTGATTTTATAATATGTACATATGGGGCAGGCAGTAAGTAATCCAGAATAAGGTAAACTCCAAAAAGAAGTCCACTGGAAATGAGCTTATCAATAGTTAAAATATCCTACATATAATAAAATTTTTACTGTTTTTCATAGGTTTCGAATGCTAATAAGTTAGAAATCACATATATTCAAGTTATTATAATAATGGCTCACCACACACTGCCTCTGAGGGAAATCCTCTTTATATTGCTGTTAAACCTAACCTTTGCAAAGTATGGGACTAGGGACATGTAAAAATTTCATTAATATTCTTAAAAGATGCTGAAAGTTTCATGACACATTAGCTTGCCCACATAATCTAAAATGATGACTTAACAATAAAGTTCATACAATAATGTCAAATGATACAGGATGGCATTCTGATCAAAACCTAACCATTATTCATGGAATAAAATACATTTCATAGTTATTTCATAGTTCTTAGATTCCCAATGATGCTATTTATCCAGCCTCCAAACTTCAAATTCAAAACATTGAAGTCAAAAACTTTAAGAAACCATAAATGGAAAAAGGACAAGCATATATACATATGATACATTTATTTTAAAGCTGCTTAATTAGATTTTCTTCCCTCAAACACCTCAAGCTTTAAATCATAAAAGAGCATTCTCAAATACACTTAAGGCATGTAATTTGATTTTGTTTATACTAATGAGATTCAGTGCAATTTAGTAGACTTTGAACTTCTTGAGACTATTCCAGGAACACTGGAGGTTTATAGTATACAATAACTTATAACATTGCTAAAGGAAAAACAAGAAATGTCCTAACTGCAAGGCTGCTTTGTAGGAATGAGACAGCTTACTAATGAGATAACTAGTTCATCCTAACTCATCTTTGTTATAATCTACTTTAACCAGAGCTGCTGTGAATTTTACACATTTG
Organism: Glaucomys volans; assembly: GCA_020662805.1. Lineage (NCBI taxonomy): Eukaryota > Metazoa > Chordata > Mammalia > Rodentia > Sciuridae > Glaucomys > Glaucomys volans. Next base: position 264,789 of record JAJEJO010049823.1, read on the forward strand.
AGATGCATAAAGATATCAGAGTTTATCCTTTTGTATGTATTTATGGAGGTAGGGTACTGGAAATTGGATCCAGGGACTCACATATACTAGGCAAGCACTGAGCTACAACCCCAGTTCTTTTTTATTTTACTTTTGAGACAGGGTCTCAATAAATTACCCAGGCTGCTGTCAAACTTAAAATCCTCTTGCCTAGCATCCTAAGTAGCTAGAATTACAGGGTTTATCCCTTTAGAAAGCTAAAAATCTACTGACTTGTTACTAAGGCAAACAGATTGTTCTATGCCACAAAAGAGTACTCATTAACAAAAGATTACTATAAAATAAGCTGACAGGCACCATCAGTACTCAGCCCCCCTCCCCCATATGCAAATTTATGGAAGAGAGCCATTCCCATACCTGCCCTTCAGGTTCTCAAGTTCCCTGTGATGCAACATGCTCCGCATGTGTTCGTCCATCTCCTTCAAAATCAAAAACAGCAGATTAAACTAAGGAGGATTGTTCTGGGGGAGGGGGAAAAAGACAAAATTCTTGTGTCCTATATAATCAACAATTGGGGATTCAGCTTCCTTCGTCAATTTTTTTTTGTGACTACTCTTCTCAATTCATAGTTGCTTATTAAATAATTCTTCATCTGTGCTTTTTTTTGTTGTTGTTGAAGCGTTTACTTATGGAGAGAAAAGCAAGGCAATTAAATTTGCATTTTTTTTTTTTAATGTGATGCTGGGGATTGAACCCAGCGGTAGGCAAGCACTCTACAATGAGCTACAACCCCAGCCCTCAGCTGTACTTTTTGAAATATTTCCTTTTCTTTTCTTTCTTTCTTTCTCTTTTTTTTGGGGGGGGGGGGCCACCGGGGATTATTGAACCCAGAGGCATTCTCCTATTGAGCTACACCCCCAATGCTTTTACTTTTAATTTAGAGACAAAGTCCCACTAAACTGCCAAGGCTGGCCTCAAACTTGCAATCTTCCTGCCTCAGGTTGCTAAATTGCTGGGATTACAGGTGTGTGCCACTGTGCCTAGCAACACATTTTAAGTAAAAGAAATTATTAGAAAAACATATATAGGTGGCTTTCCAAAAATGGTTATAAAGTATTGCCTTCAGGAGGCAAAAGACTTTTAAGAATAAACTATGTAGGCTAATTCTATCCCATTACAAAGAATTTACTAAAGGTTGTTTGTTTGTTTGTTTGTTTTTTAATTCTTAAATCACTTAGTGTTCCAAATATTTGACTACTTTTGTCCACACTCTTTCCCTAAACAACTGAATGTTTCAAGAGTAAGCTACAGGCTGGTGTGGTGGTGCACACATGTAATCCCAGCTACTCCAGAGGCTGAGGCAGGAGGATCACAAGATCAAAGCCAACTCAGGCAACTAAACAACTTAGCAAGACTCTGTCTCAAAATAAAAAAAAATCACAAGGCCTGGGGGATGTAGCTCAGTGGTAAAGTACCCCTGGGTTAAATCCCCAGAATTCCAAAAAGAGTAAATTACAGACAGGCTTGCAAGTTCAGAGCCAGCCTCAGTAGCTTAGTGAGGCCCAAAGCAACTTAGCAAGACCCTGTCTCAAAATAGAAAAAAAAATAATAAAAAGGGTTGGGGATGTGGCTCAGTGGTTAAGTGAGCCTACGTTCAATCCCCGGTTATCTTTAAAAAAAGAAAAAGAAAAAAGGAAAAAGTAACAGGTTTATACATAGTTTGGTCAGACCTGGAATATCAGTGTCAATAAACGTATGCTGAATGAATATGAATGGCTACATCAATTTTAGATGGGAATTACAAATATAACAATCTCTGCTATAGCAGATAAAGAAGTTTTTAAAAAAATACTTTGAACACAATAGTTCAGTTATTGCTTTATTTCACTGCCCACTCCTCCACTTCCCCAACTGATTTGGGTCTAATGAAAAGTCTGAACATTTACTATGTCCCCTCTCTCTTCCCTTATCTTACCCTTAGTGGGAAGGAAATAAAATCTGTGGAAAAGCTGTCATTTAAAAACATGCACACCACACACAAAACACAAAGAGCTATTAAATGTCTATTCTTTTGTCACTTGAAAGTATACATAGTCAGCATGCCATAATTAGAGAATAGCTATTTATCTATACAATAATAAAGGGCTACTACAACTTCTGACTATTACTGTTTACTAATTATATGATAAGAGCCCTAAACATTTCCTCATTTGAACAGCAAAATATTGCTGAGCAAGTCATGAACTTTCTAAGGACACAGGACTCGGAGAAGTTAATTCTTCATTTACCAAATATTTATCAAGTGCTTATTATGTGCCAAGAGGAGAGTGAGGCATTGAAGGGATAAATGTGAAAAGACGCCCTCTCAGAGTTATAGATTACCAAGTAGTCAAACTGGGATTCCAACCCATGCAGATCTGATAGCAAGCCAGCATTTCAATGTTCCAAACACTGTGTTAGAATGAAAAACTCCAAGACTGTATATCTTCAAATTCCTATGCTTCCTGTTATTCTTTAGATTCTTATCCATATTTCAAACTCCTTTTCTTTCTCCCTCCCTCCCTCCCCCTCCCCCCCCTCCCTCCCTCTCTCTTTCTCTTTCTCTCTCTCTCTCTCTCTCTTTCTTTCCAGAACTTGGGAATAAACTCAGGCACACTTGACCACTGAGCCACATCCCCAGTTCAATTTTTGTATTTTATTTTGGATCTCCCTGAGTTGCTTAGGCCCTTGCTAAGTTGCTGAGGCTGGCTTTGAACTAGTGATCCTCCTGCCTCAGCCTCCTGAGCCACTGGAATTACAGGGTGCCCCACAGCACCTGGCAGAATTCCATTTCTTGAGGTGAATTTATGTGGGTTCTGTTCCTAGCAACCAAGGTGTTCTTGACCAAAACAATATTAATTGAAATGAGTTATTCTGATATAAAACTAATTCTGTGTTTATTATACAAATGTTGTTAATTCAAAACTAGTTGCAATGTGACTTTTAATTTTCTAAGACACTTCACTAATTTTTCCCAAATTTACATGCAAAATCCTCTCCCATCCTCCTCCAAGAAATGAATACAAACAGTGAAAACAAGTGAGTATTCAAAATACTTGGACAAGACCCACAGGCTAGGATTAAGGTAAGAGTTCTAAATATATATATTTTTTTGTGTAACAGGCTTCTGTTTAGTTCCTTGTACATTAGTCAGTGTTGTTTTCAAAGGGGTGGATAATACGGTTGAACAAATTTGGAAAACACTTAAATAAAAAAATACAGCTGGGCATGGTGGTACACACCTGTAATCTCAGTGACGGAAGGCTGATGCAGGAGGAGCCCAAGTTCCAGGTCAGCCTCAGTAACTTAGCCAGGCCCTAAGCAACTTAGTGAGGACCCAGTCTGAAAATTTTTTAAAAAGTCAGGGGAGGACTGGGATGTAGCTCAGTGATAAAGTGCCCCTGGATTCAATCCCTAGTGCCAAAAAATAATAATAAAAATAAATGAATAAATACATATTTTAAACTTAACAGCTTCTTGGTCTTGTATATGTTAATGAACATTAGGATGTTCATGGATGGAGTATACAGCTTTTCCTTGCTCAAGTCACCCTAGAACCTTTTCTCCTCCAAAGTATATTTGGAGAAACAAGGATTACATTTGTTTGGGAAACTGGAGGAAAGCACTGTTTCAACATAAATTGTTCATAGTCTATTTAAAAATAAGTATCAGAGTTATCCCTTCCAACTAATCCATTGTTAATTTCTTACACTATATTACTCACTAAAACCACACTACTCCCTTAACAATATAAAACTAGCTTTTCCTAAGATAGGAGTAAGTAACCATAGTCCTTGATTTTAGTTCATTATGATCACGGGAAAGTGTAAAGTGACAAGATAGGGCTGTTACTCCAAGAATATCTAATACCACACCTCTGAACACTGACTTCTCTAATCCCATCTTCCTCCAATCTGAAAGCAAACATAAGGAACTAGGATTTATTGGCAAGTTTCATAAGCCCTGATCAAGTTTAAAAGTAGAAGAATAATTCTTTTACTTTTTAAAAGGTAGCAGATATATTATTAAATAGGATTTTAAAATCTCAACTCCAAGAATGTACATCTTCAAGTCCCTATGCTTGATTTTTTTCCATCACTAACTGAAATCCTCAATAGAAGTAAAAAAAATCTTCTAGCACATTTGATACTGTTCACTAATTTTCTTTGCTTAAATTACAAATAATTCCACTAATCTCAAAACAAAACTTTTTCAATCAGATAGGCTTTCTTACACCTAGGACTACCACTTCCATTCTACCTGGGTGTCTTCGTTCATGTTGTTTTTTACCTATATCTTTCTCCATTTCACTTAAATTGTTTTACTCCTAGATATCTTTTAAGGTGCACTACTTCCAATCAGACTTCCTTGGCTAACCTAGCCCATGATCTTCCTGGTTTTCCGAATTTCTAATAACAATCAAGAACATGCCTGTAATCCCAGCAATTTGGGAGGCTAAGGCACGAGGATCACAACTTCAAGGACAGCTTCAGCAACTCAGCAAGATTCTGTATCAAAATTAAAAATAAAAAGGACTGGGATGTAGTAGTAAAGTGACCTGGGTATAATATCCAAGTACTGGGGTGGGGAACTAAGGGACAGATGAGGTCTATATTTCTTTGTGTAACATCCCCACCTTGTGGATGTCTAGAATACTGTTAGTACCATTTCTGCTATATTGTACTTTTCACTAGACTGGGCATAAACAGAAACTAGGTACATATGAAAAATGCCGTTATTTGATGAGCATTTGTGAATTTAAAAAGTATACAATCTTAAAATCTCAGAAATTAACAATCTCAAATAACCCGAATTTCAAGATATTTTCTCTGTAACTGGTTCCTAACTAAATTTCTCTATATCATCCACTTGTGAGTACATTCAAATTCCAGGTAGAAGTTTAATAATAGAGTTACTAACTTAAGGAGGTAGTACTGAGAAAGGTAGACAAAGACGATGGTTTAGGAAAGAAAAATAAATATGATGTTGTTAAAAGCTTTTATCCATTTATTAAGACATCTCTGAAAAAATGACTAGCCATATAACTGAATTCTCCCTCTTCCATGATTACCTTTTTTGAGCTGTACACAATGTGGCACAATATGCATTTTCGTTCTCGTACCATAGTGACCAGATCTGAAGCACTCAACATCAAACCTGCAACAAAGAAGTAACATTTAGTAACCTTTCCCCTAGATACCTTCTTGAATTCATCTTAACATAGCCAAGATTACAAGTCTCATTTTCCTCACCTCCACCTTGCTTCTCTTCCAGTCTTCCTGTCTCAACAGACATAAATTCCAACTTTCCAGGTGCCTATGGCCACAACTTTGCGAGTCATCCTTGATTATTCTTTCTCATTCCATATCCACCCTCATCAGCAAATCCTGTCAACCCTACCTTGTTCTCACTACCTAGGACATCTGTCATTTGTCATATGATAATCAAGCAAACTGACTTGACTCCCTACTTCCACTCCTGTCCTCTTATAGTCTATTTTCAAAATATACATAGCAAAAGATCCTCGGAACAGGATTCTTCTAAAATTTAAGTTAGGTCACGTAATTCCTCTGCTTGGAATCTTCCAATGGTTTATAGAAAATTAAAAATTATAAGTCCTTGCTGTGGTTACCAATCTGTTTCTCACTTCCTCAGACTTCAGTGCTCTACCACTCTCCCTCTATCATTTTATTTCAGTCACAAAGCCCTTCTTTGCTATTCCTTGATCATACCAGGGATTCTCTCCACTTAAGGCTTCTACTTTTCTTTTTCTCTTTGCTTGGAATATTCTTCCTTAAAATGTCCCATGGTTCTCATGGGCCTATTCTCTCATTTCCATCAGATGTTAAAATGCTGCCTCATTGAACCCCTATATGATGTTGCACATGCTGTCCCTCCTCCCCTATTTCTCTATTTCCCTATTAACCTGCTTAATTGTTTTTTCATTAACACTTAGTTGACCATGTTTCCACAGCGGGTCAAAACAATATCTCTCATCCAAGGTGTTTTTTTTGCAATATGATCTTGTTACCACCCACCCAAAAAGTAGAGTCTGTGAGCCCTCCCCTGTGAACTATTATGACTAATAAAATGTGGTAAAGGTAATACTATATAATTTCTGAGGCTGGGCTTTCCAAAATCTGCAGCTTTTGCTTTTGCCCACTTGTTATACTCCCTGCTATGAAAAGCCAAACTACAGGGAGAAGCCAAGTGGAAAAGAACTGAAACCCAACAGAGCACCCCAACAATAGTAAGGACCAAGTGGACAGCTACAAGTAAGCCATCTTGGGGTTCCTAGGTACAGCCACCAAAGACAGACTCCAAGTAAGATCACAAAGACCAATAGCTTTTCAACGCACAGAATTGTAAGAAACCATAAAAAGAGTTGTTGAAAGTTAGTAAATTTTATTATGCAGCAAGAGATATCTGAAACAAGCATCTTTTGTTACCTGTTTTCCCAATTAAAACTTAAATTCCATGAGAATAAGAACTTCACACATTTTGATCAGTGCCCTACCATTCTCCCTCTATCTTTCAACACTTATCACTCAAGTTTACAACACGTGAGATAGCAACTGGCACATTGTAGGTAATCTGTAAGTATTTGTTGAACTGTTTCAAATTGAACTATCTTGGGTTACTAAACATGAGATGAAGGGAGCTGCGTTTGGGTTGGGTTGTAGCTCTGTGGTAGAGGGTTTGCCCAGCATGTGTGAGGCACTGGGTTTGATTCTCAGCACTACATATAAAAAAAAAATAAAATAAAGGTTCATCAACTAAAAACTATATATATTAAAAAGAGAGAGAGAGAGAGAGAGAGAGCTGGGTTTGGAGTAAGACCCAAAGTTTTTCAACTGTACAATCCTCTAGTACTAGTACAATTAGCTTTTTTTTTTTTTTTTTTTTTTGTGGTGCAGGCAAGTACTCTCTACCAACTGAGCTACATCCCCAGCCCCACACTTGGCTTTTGAGTTCCATGCTCCACCTAAGATTTTAAGTCCACTCTACAAGGTTCTTTTTCCCTCTACACAATACCAAGCTCTAACAGACATATCTACTTCCTCACATGCAGTTCATTCCTTAGAAAATCTTAAAATCATGACATGAGGTTATATGTAAACCTAACTCCTAGACAACAGCAGAAAGACCAATAAAAGAGGCCTAAGGTTATCCATGTCTCCGGCTGTTCAACAGTTTTACTGCTCTTGCAACCCACTTTAACACTGAGCACCTAACCTTGCCTTTTTTTTTTTTTTAATTTAACAGCATTGTTCTTTATGTTTTAATTTTTTCTTTTTAAAAATACATGACAGTAGCCTGGTGCAGTGGCACATACTTGTGATCCAAGTGAGTCAGGAGGCTGAGGCAGGAGGAATGCCAGTTCAAAGCCAGGCTCAGCAAAAGTGAGGTGCAAAGCAACTCTGTGAGAACCTGTCTCCAAATAAAATACAAGATAGGGCTGGGGATGTGGCTTAGTGGTTGAGTGCCCCTGAGTTCAATCCCCAGTAGCCAAAAATAAAAAGGAACAGTAGAATATATTTTGACATACTATACATACATGGAGCATAATGGAGTATAACTTATTCTAAGTAGGATGCCATTCTTTGTGGTTGAACATGATGTGGAATTACACTGGTCTTGTATTCATATATGAACATAGGAAAATTATGTCCAATTCATTCTACTATCCTTCCCATTCTACTTTGATTTTAAATAATAAAGTTCAACACTGGAATAAGATTATAAGATAGCCAGGCATAATAAGATTATAAGATAGCCAGGTATAATCCCAACTCCTCAGGAAGGTAAGGCAGGAGGATTGGAAGTTTGAAGCCAGCCTGGGTAACTCAGTGAGATACTGTCTCAAAATGAAAAATAAAAAAGGCTGGGGATGTAGTTCAGTGGTAGAATGGTCCCCAAGTTCAATTCCTAGTACCCTCCCACCAAAAAACAAGATTACAGGGTAAAATTTTGGACATTTGAGAAAAATGAGTAGCAATCAGCTACCAAAACAAAGAAATATATGTTAATGGATAGGTATAATATACTTTACTTTCAGGATTACCTAAAATCCCCTAACCTCGAAAGCATGAGGCCCTGGGTTTGATCCCTAGCACTGCAAACAAACAAACAAACAAACAAACAAACAAACAAACAAAAAACCCTAAACCTCAAAAGTAACCTAACTCACAAGCAGTGTTATAGCATGTTTATTCTTTTAAATTTCTTATGTCTTAACATTTACTTAAAGCTTGCTACTTACATGCAATATTTTATTTCATCCAATCAACATTTACTGAGCACCCAGGTCTAGTCTAGGAGTTTGATATACTGATAAAGAGGTATGTCCAGAAGTTTTAAAATTCTGCTTCAAAGCAACTAACCATCAAAGCAAAATAGAAACAAAAACTTACAAGCAATGAAGTCAATAAAAAGTGTGTTTTTGTTTGTCTGTTCTGTCTTGGTTTTGATGGTGGTGCTGATGACCAAACCCAGGGCTGTGTGTAGGCCAGGAAAGAACTTTACCCTGAATTATATCTCCAGCCCCAAAAGTGTGACTTTCTGGCACAAGCAACAGTACTGTTCAGTTTTCACAGTTTTACTTAATTGAGAACTAAGCACTAAATTCAGACTGTGGCTGGGAGTGGTGGTACATGCCTATAATCCCAGAGACTTGGGAGGCTGAGGCAGGAGGGTCACAAATTTGAGGCCAGCCTCAGGAACTTAGTGAAACCTGGTCTCAAAATTATAAAAAAAGCAGGGCTTGTTGGTGCACGCCTGTAATTCCAGCACCTGGAAGGCTGAGGCAGGAGGATCGCGAGTTCAAAGCCAGCCTCAGCAACTTAGCAAGGTCCTAAGCAACTCAGTGAGACCCTGTCTCTAAATCAAATACAAAATAGGGCTGGGGATGTGGTTTCAGCGGTCGAGTACCCTTGGGTTCAATCCCCAGTACCAACAAATAAATAAATAAATAAATAAGTTTAAAAAAGGCTGGGGATGTAGCCCAGTGGCAAAGCACTCCTGGATTCAATCCTCAGTACCCCACCCCTGACCAAAACAAAAAATACTGTTGCTATTTGAAAAAGTTAACGATATCAACCTCTAATAAATGGATAAAGAAATAAAGCTTATAGGGGCTGGGAATGTAGCTTGATGGTAAAGTGTATGCTTAGCACGTGTAAGGCCCTAGGTTCAATTCCTAGTACCCAAAAACAAAAAACAAAAATAAAACAAAAACAAAAACAAAAAAAAAAACAGTTAAATAATAAAATACTCTGTAGATCAACCTTTTTTTTTTTTTTGTACCAGGGATTGAACCCAGGGGCACTTAACCAATGAGCCACATCCCCAGCCCTTTCTTATATTTTATTTAGAGACAGAATATTGCTGATTTGCCTAGGGTCTCACTAAATTGCTGAGATGGGCTTTGAACTCATGATCCTCCTACCTCGGCCTCCCAAACTGCTGGGATTAGACATATGTCACCACACCCGACACTCATATGCCTTATTAATAAAAAAGAAATACAGGCAGCATAGAACTACTGTGTTAAGAGTCTCCAAAGAGTTCATTCTACACGTCATTATGCTCTCCCTATCCTTATTACATAAGTAGTCACTCAAGCGACTTACACTGGTCAACCAGGTGTGGTGGCTGGCACACACCTATAATCCCAGTTACTCAAGAGGCTGAGACAGGAGGACTGCAAGTTCAAAGATAGCCTCAGCAACTTAATAAGACCCTGTTTCAAATAAAAAATAAAAGAGCTGGGGATGTACCTCAATGAAAGACTTGCTTAGCATATATAAAACCCTGAGTTTAATCCCCAGTACTGGGGGCCTGTGTGGGAATGGGGTGTGATTTACATTGGTCAGGAAGATAGTCTTTCAAGGAACCATTATTTAATAAAACTGTAGTCTACTTCAAACATCAATGTCAGAATACCTTCAAATATTTATTATATAACTTAGGGCTCAAAAACTCCCTTTGGTGTCAAAGAATTTCATTCAAAACATCATTTGATTTTATTGTTAAAACAACCTGAGAAATAAGTTAAAAACAGGCTGTTTGATGGTATGTTTGTTTGATCTCCCTAATCTACTAATGAAGATTAGTAGAATCTACTAATCTACTGTGAAGAGATATATCATTTTTTATCTGTGTAACATTCAGTATAATGAACTTAAGAAATTTAAACTTTGATATAATTTTGGTCAACTTGGAATCTACATGACAATAATGTGCTATAAAACACTGAAGAAAGAAAAGAAATCATTTATTTTTTGTGGGGAAGATAGCTGGGTGAGTAGTAATCTGAATATTCTTTTCAAAAGTCTACAGGTAACTTTCTTTTTTTTTATGTTCCACATATATTCTTTATTTTTTAAAAATATATATATTTTTTAATCACACAATTCATAAAATCTTACATATACATAGGGTAATACTGTCTGTCTCAGTCTACTATTTTTCCTTCCCCCATCCCCTCCCGTCCCATTTTCCTCTATATCATGCATACTTCCTCCATTCTTTCCTATCCCCCCATAACCCCCTCCCCCCATTAGGTATCAGCATCCACTGATCAGAGAAAACATTCAGCCTTTGGTTTTTTGGGCTTGGCTTATTTCACTTAGCATGATATTCTCCAACTCCACCCATTTACCAGCAAATGCCATAGTTCTATTCTTTTTTATGGCTGAGTAATATTCCATTGTGTATATATACCACAGTTTCTTTATCCATTCTTCAATTGAAGGGCATCTAGGTTGGTTCCACAATCTAGTTATTGTGAATTGAGCAGCTACAAACATACATGTGGCTGCAGCCCTATATGTTGCTGATTTTAAGACCTTTGGGTATAAACCGAGGAGTGGGATAGCTGGGTCAAATGGTGGTTCCATTCCAAGTTTTTTGAGGAATCTCCATACTGCTTTCCAGAGTGGCCGCACCAATTTGCAACTCCACCAGCAATGTATAAGTGTGCCTTTTTCCCCACATCCACACCAACACTTGTTATTGCTTGTATTCCTGACAATAGCCATTCTAATTGGAGTTAGATGAAATCTTAGGGTGGTTTTAATTTGCATTTCTCTAATTACTAGAGATGATGAATACTTTTTCATATATTTTTAATCACCTGTTTATCATCTTCTGTGAAGTGTCTGCCCAATTCCTTAGCCCATTTATTGATTGGGTTCTTTGCATTTTTGGTGTAAAGTTTTTCAAGTTCTTTATAAATTTTGGAGATCAGCGCTCTGTCTGAAGTGTGTGTGGAAAAGATTTTTTCCCACTCTGTAGGCTCTCTTTTCACATTCTTGATTGTTTCTTTTGCCGAGAAAAAGCTTTTTAGTTTGAATCCATCCCATTTATTGATTCTTCCTTTTATTTCTTGCGCTCTGGTGGTCATGTTGAGAAAGTCTGGTCCTAAGCCAATATGAAGAAGATTCAGGCCTACTATTTCTTCTATTTGGCGAAGAGTCTCAGTTCGAATTCCTAGATCCTTGATCCATTTTGAGTTGAGTTTTGTACAGGGTGAGAGATAGGGGTTTAATTTCATTTTATTGCATATGGATTTCCAGTTTTGCCAGCACCATTTGTTCAAGAGGCTATCTTTTCTCCACTGTATGTTTTTGGCACCTTTGTCTGAGATAACGGTACTTATGTGGGTTTGTCTCTGTGTCTTCTATTCTGTACCATTGGTCTGTCTATTTTGGTGCCAATACCATGCTGTTTTTATAACTATTGCTCTGCAGTAGAGTTTAAGGTCCAGTATTGTGATACCTCCTGCATCATTCTTCCTGCCCAGAATTGTTTTGGCTATTCTGGGTCTTTTGTTCTTCCATATGAATTTCATGATTGCTTTTTCTATTTCTGTGAGGAATGTCATAGAAATTTTTATTGGAATTGCATTAAATTTGTACAGGATCTTTGGAAGTATGGCCATTTTGATTATATTGATTCTGCCTATCCAAGAACATGGAAGATCCTTCCATCTTCTAAGGTCTTCCTCAATTTCTTTCTTTAATGTTCTATAGTTTTCGTTGTAGAGGTTTTTCACTTCTTTTGTTAGATTGATTTATTTTATTTGAGGCTATTTTGAACGGAGTTATTTTCCTCAATTCATTTTCAGATGATTCATTGCTTATGTAGATAAATGCATTTGATTTATGTATATTTATTTTATATCCTGCTATTTTGCTAAATTCATTAATTAGGTCTAAAAGTTTCCTGGTGGAGTTTTTTGGATCCTCAAAATATAGGATCCTGTCAACAGCAAATAGTGACAGCTTGAGTTCTTCTTTTCCTATTTGTATACCTTTAATTTTCGTGGTCTAATTGCTCTAGCAAGCATTTCCAGCACAATGTTGAATAGAAGTGGTGACAATGGGCATCCCGTCTTGTTCCAGTTTTTAAGGGAATGCTTTAAGAATGATGGGAATTCCATTAAGAATGATGTTGGCAGTGGGCTTAGCATAAATAGACTTTACAATGTTCAGGTATGTTCCTACCATCCCTATTTTTTCTAGTGTTTTGAGCATGAAGGGGTATTGTATTTTGTCAAATGCTTTCTCAGCATCTATTGACATAATCATGTGATTCTTAACCTTAAGTCTATTGATGTGATGAATTACATTTATTGATTTCCAGATGTTGAACCAACCTTGCATCCCTGGGATAAACCCCAGTTGATCGGGGTGCACTATCTTCTTAATATGTTTTTGTAAGCGATTTGCTACAGGCAACTTTCTATACCTTCATTTAACTCAGTCAGAAAACTAATGGATTTCTGGTGAGCATGACAGGGCAACAGGGAAGCTTTTTGCCACTACCCATAAGTTTCCCAGAGATTATGGAACAAAGATATGATTGACATTAACTGAGTGGGGTCTCACTAAAAATTTAGAAAGCTAAAAATTAAAAGATAAGAAGTATTTTGGGACACATCAACTAAAAATCAGAAATTCAAATTCTTACTCTTGGTAGCTATCCTATTTGCTAGTGATTGATGGCTTTCTGTATCAATCTTTGAACATAAACTAACTAGGCTTTTACAATTCCCCCTAACACTTAGCAGGAGTGTATGAACCAACCACTCTTTTATCAGTAAGCACAGGAGTAAAACAGGACAGGAAGTTAATGTTGTGACTCAGGAAAAGGCATCTGATTTAATAGGTAGAAGTTCAGTTTCCAGCAAATGATGCTGTTTGTAATGCCCACCACTGGACAAAGAAATTGTCAAGGCAAAACCAAGAGTCTGATTCTTTAACTCAGAATTAGAACTAAGTCGGGTGCCATTTCCTTACTTAATTGGGGAACTTGGCAAACATTATGCCCTTTGGGGGAAAAAGTGAGAAAAAAGCTGGGATAACACTGACCCTAATAATAAGGGAATAAAAATGCTAGCACAAGTTATCCTCACATAATGGAATAATCCATGAGCTCCAAGACACTTCTACATACACTGTTTTAAAGTATAACTGGCTGGGTGCAGTGGTGCATGCCTGTAATCCCAGCAGCTCAGGAGGCTGAGGCAGGAGGATTGAGAGTTCAAAGCTAGCCCCAGCAAAAGCGAGGCATTAAGCAATTCAGTGAGGCCCTGTCTTTAAATAAAATACAAAAACGGCTGGGGATTTGGCTCAGTGGCAGAGTGTCCCTGAGTTCAATCTCCAGTACCTCCTCCCAAAAGTATAACTGGATGGCTTATTGCATTTTTAAAATTTATTTATTTATTTATTTATTTATTTATTTATTTATTTATTTTGCAGTGCTGGGGATTGGACCCAGGTCCTTGTGCTTGTAAGGCAAGCACTCTACCAACTGAGCTATATCCCTAGCCCCTGCATTTACATTCCTATATTTAACAGAATCATATCTATATGATTTCCCCCAAGCAATCCCAGAAGTCCACACCATAATTCACAATTCTGTAATCACTGCAAGCTAATGAATAAGCCTAGATGACTGCCAATATTCTCCTCAAAAAACTTTACTGGGGGCTGGGGCCACAGCCCCAGTGGCAGAGTGCCTGCCTAGCATGTGTGAGGCACTGGGTTCAAACCTTAGCACCACATAAAAATAAATAAAAGCATTTTGTCAACATATACAACTACAAAAAATATTTTTACATAAAAAGTTTTATTGTTCTCCTCTCATCTTATTGCTAAAAGTATATTTAATAATCTTCATCCATTTTGCATATGCATGACTATAATAGCTGGTGTCTTATTTCTTTTAAGTTCATGATTGACTATACCATAGTAATGGTATAAGAAATTGACATAAATGTAGATTTCTAAATACATTTGTTCTGTATTTTTAAAAAATCATTAAGCCTCTGAAAAACTCATCATGTATTTTATTGAATTTTAGAAAGGGAAGTATATGCTGCTATAGTGGTATTTGCAAATTTTGGAATTTGCAAAAATCCCCAAAATATCTTGGTAAATAATGAGTCTAATATTTACCAAAAGCTTACATGTACTTGTGGCTGTGATAGGAGCCTAACATTTCAGCAAGCAAGCAATAAGAAACATGCTCGTGGGCTGTGGGTACAACTCAGGTGTAGAATGGTTGCTTGCACAACATGCACAAGGTTCTAGGTTTGATCCCTCACACTGCAAACACGCAAACACACACACACACACACACACACACACACACACAAATCAGACAAAATTTGTTCAACAGTCCAACAGTTTAGAAATTTTTTCCAGGGCTCAAACTTACTTTTATATCATCATCCTAAAAAGAATAACCATATCCTTGTAAGTGGTCTTATCAATAAACCTTCTGTCAAACTACTCTTACACAATCATAACACTTTCCAAATTCCTTACACTACAACAGAAGTAGTCTCTTTAAAATGCAACCCTGATTATAACACTCCCTCAGTTTTTCTCCCTATAAGGTATTCTGGAAAATTCCAAACACGGAAATGTTGAATTTTATAATGAACATCCCTACATCCACTACCTAGAGTTTACATTTTTTACTAGATTTTATACCTATCCATATATCCTTGATCGCCTAGTCATGAAATTTTTAGCTCTTGTATATTGTTAGATATGTTAATATTTTGCCTAAAATTTTTTGTGCTTGTTTATAGGGTACAGAGTTTTATGACTTTTTCTTTTGTATTATAGGGTTTTAGTTATTAGGGTTGTGCTGATATTATAAAGTGAGCAGAGGTGTTCCTTTCTCAAAGTTTGTATCAGATTGATGCATTTCTTCTTTAAATACTTGATAAAATTCATCAGCAAAATGCTTGTGGCCCTGAATTTTTTTCATGGGTTTGTTTGCTGTTTTTGAGATGGAATATTGCTTATGTTGCCAGGATGGCCTCGAACCCCTGGGTTTAAGCGATGCTCCTACTTCAGCTTCCCAAGTAGCTGGGACTATAGATGCATGCTCTCACATCCAACTATTAGAGGTTTTAAAAATCATTAATACCTGGGGAGTGATACTGGCCAAGTTATATTGTTATTCTGTATGCATGTACAAATATGTAATAATAAATTCCATTAATATGTACAACTAAAAAAAAACCATAGTTAAACTATGGAACCAACCTAGGTGCCCTCAACAGATGAAGGGATAAAAAAATATGTGGTATATATACATACAATGGAATATTACTCAGTCTTGAAGAATGAATGGTAAATAGATGGAGCTTGAGAATATCATGCTAAGTGAAATAAGCCAATCCCCCAAAACCAAAAGCTGAATGTTTTCTCTGATATATGGATGCTATTTCATAATGGTGTGTGTGGGGGCACCTAGGGAAGAATAGAGTTACTTTAGATTAGGTAGAGGGAAATAAAGGGAGGGGAGGGGGTATGGAGGTAGGAACAAGAATAGAATGAATCAGACATTATTACCCCATGTACATATATAACTATATGATCAGTGGTATTCTATATCATGTATAACCAGAAGAATGAGAAATACACTCTATTATATATGATGTATCAAAGTGCATTCTACTGTCATGTGTAACTAATTAAAACAAATTTAAAAAATTTTAAAAACCCATTAACATCTTATCTTTAATAAATATAAATTTACCTAGATTTTGTTTCAACTTGTGATAGTTTTAGTATGACAACATTTCCAAAAAAGGCAAATATGTGGCACAAAGTTGTTATAACATCCCCTTCTTGGGCCTTACAGAATCTGTATGAAAAAAACCTTTTTACTCCTAATACTAGTCACATGTTCCATTTCCCAATCTATGGGTTTATCAAATTACAGTTGATTTTGGCCAGGTGCAGTGGTGCATGCCTGTAATCCCAGCGGCTCAGGAGGCTGAGGCAGGAGGATCAGGAATTCAAAGCCAGCCTCAGCAATTCAGTGAGACCCTAAGCAACTCAGCAAGACCTTGTCTCTAAATAATATGTTTACATGACATATAATTTCCCATGCATTACTTTTAGCCAATCTGTCATTGTGCATTAAATCAGGGTGTTCCATTAAATTAAATGAATTATCAATATTGTTGGATTAGATCTACTATTTTACTATTTTTTACCTCCTCTATTCGTGGTTTATACCTTTTCTGTCTTCTTTGGCATCACTGTCTTTAAAGAAAAAAATTGTGTGATGACAACTGGGGAAGCTGGCTAATGGGTACACTAAGGATTGTTAAATAATCATTCTACATGTATGAATAAAAATTTCCACAATGTTTAAGGGGAAAATGGAAGGTGCTAGGTTTGACGTGGTTGAGAATTGTTAGTCTACAGCCTACCTAAAAAATAATCACTATAAAATAGTGCTATAAAAAAGGGACAAGTCGGGTGCGGTGGCGCACGCCTGTAATCCCAGCACTTGGGAGGCTGAGGCAGGAGGATCTCGAGTTCAAAGTCAGCCTCAGTAACTTCATGAGGCCCTAAGCAACTCAGTGAGACCCTGTCTCTAAATAAAATACAAAATAGGGCTGGGGATGTGGCTCAGTGGTAGAGTGCCCCTGGGTTCAATCCCCAGTACAAAAAAAAAAAAAAAAAAAGGGACAAGATTTTAGGACAGCATTGTACAGTTAGGAACTCTGACCTAGTCTAGGAAGTGAGGGAATGTTTCCCTAGGAACTAACATTTGGACTGAGATATTTCAAGGATGAGTGGTTAACTGAATACAAATGCACAACAGCATTCCAGGAAGAGGGGCAAGTATATAAAGTCCTAATGTCTTAGGGAGGAACATGGTAGATAAGAACTGAAAATACCATTTTGCCTGGAATATAGGGGGAGGGTAGCTCAAGTCTATGCAGGACACATTAAAGAAAGAATCATGTAGCCAGGCGCCACAGGCATGCCTGGGCACACCTGTAGTCCCAGCAGCTCCAGTGGCAGCGACAAGAGGATTGCAAGTTCAAAGCCAGCTTCAGCAACTTAGTGAGGCCTAAGCAACTTAATGAGACTCTGTATAAATAAAATATAAAAAAGGGCTGGAGATGTAGCTCAGTGTAAGCACCCCTGGGTTCAATCCCTGGTACCAAACAAACAAAAACTCCAAAAAGCAAAATTTATCATAAAATAATAAACATTTCAATATATAAAGGCTTGGGCATGACAGTATTTAAAGACAAAACTATGAACATGACAACTACCAAAACGGACTGAAACAACAGGGATATTATAGTGCTGATAAAAATACACCATGAATGCCACTGCAATCAGCAATATGATTTTTCAAAATACTAGAGACAGGCCGGGCGCGGTGGCACAGCCCTGTAATTCCAGCATTTGGGAGGCTGAGGCCCTAAGCAACTCAGTGAGACACCGTCTCTAAATAAAATACAAAAAAATAGGCTGGCTCAGTGGTAGAGTGCCCCTGAGTTCAATCCCCAGTACAAAAAAAAAAAAAAAAAAAAAAAAAAAAATACTAGAGACCAACTCTTTTTTGTTTTATTTTTTGGTACTGGGGATTGAAATCAGGGTTGCTTTACCGCTGAGCGAAATCTCCAGCCCTTTTTATTTTGAAACAGGGTCTCACTAAGTTGCTAGACCTTGCTAAATTTTTGAGGCTGGCCTCAAATTTGCAATCCTCCCACCTCAGCCTCATGAGTCACTGATATTACAGGCATAAACCACTCTGCCCAGCTATAGTAACCATCTCTTATCTTTCTGAACTAAAGCAAAACAATTCTTTGATTTATGCAACTATGCTTCATGCAAAAATACTGTTTATAAGGAAAACAAATTTGGTTCTAGGTTTAGAAAATTATAAAAAGACTCTTTATATGAACATTCACTAGGACATTAGAAAGTAATACAGAAGTTAAGTGTCACCACACACACACACACACACAAATAGGCAATGCATATACTGATTAGCTGGAACTAACTGTTCCATAACACACATCTATTCCAAAGCATCATATTATACAAAATAAATATATATTATTTTTGTCACTTTAAAAATTAACTTTTTTTTGAACCCAGGGATGCTTTACCACTGAGTTAAATCTCCAGCATCTTTTATTTTTTCATTTTAAGACAGTGACTCACTCAGTTGCTGAGGCTGGCTTTGAACTTGAGATCCTCCTGCCTCAACCTTGAGAGTAGCTGGGATTACAGGTGTGCACTGCTGTGCCCAGCACAAAATTAACATTTTTTTTTTTAAAAGGAATTAACACAATTTTTTTTTTTTTTGGTACTGGGAATTGAACCCAGGGGCACTCCACCACTGAGCCACATCCCCAGCCCTATTTTGTATTTTATTTAGAGACAGGGTCTCACCGAGTTGCTTAGGGCCTCGATAAGTTGCTGAGGCTGGCTTTGAATTCTCCATCCTCCTGCTTCAGCCTCCCAATTCAACTGGGATTACAGGCATGTGCCACTGCGCCCGGCAGAAGTAACACAATTTTTAAAAACAATTTTTAAAACTATACTGGAGGCTCTCTCTTCACATTGCTGATTGTTTCCTTTGCTGAGAAGAAGCTTTTTAGTTTCACTCTATCCCAATCATTGATTCGTGCTTTTATTTCTTGCGCTTTGGGAGTCATGTTAAGGAAATCTGGTCCTAGTCCAACATGATGAAGATTTGGACCTATTTTCTCTTCAGAGTGGGAGAAAATCTTTGCCACACACACTTCGGACAGAGCACTAATCTCCAGAATCTACCAAGTACTCAAAAATCTTTACACCACGAACACCAATAACCCAATCAATAAATGGGCCAAGGAAATGAACAGACACTTTACAGAGGAAGATCTACAAGCAATCAACAGATTTATGAAAAAATGTTCAACATCACTCGTTATAAGAGAAATGCAAATCAAAACCACCTTTAGATTTCATCTTACCCCAATTAGAATGTCTTTTATCAAGAACACAGGCAACAACAGGTGTTGGCAAGGATGTGGGGAAAAGGGTACACTCATACATTGCTGGTGGGAGTGCAAGTTGGTGCAGCCACTCTGGAAAGCAGTGTGGAGATTCCTTAGAAAACTTGGAATGGATCCACCATTTGACCCTGCTATCCCACTCCTTGGCTTATACCCAAAGGACTTAAAATCAGATTGCCTCAGTGATGCAGCCACATCAATGTTCATAGCTGCTCAATTCACAATAGCTAGATTATGGAATCAACCTAGATGCCCTTCAGTAGATGAATGGATAAAGAAACTGTGGTATATATACACAATGGAATATTACTCAGCCATAAAGAAGAATAAAATTATGACGTTTGTAGGTAAATGGATGATGTTGGAAACTGTTATGCTAAGTGAGATCAGCCAATCCCAAAAATCCAAAAGCCGAATGGTCTCTCTGATAAATGAATGATGATGCATAATGTGGGGGGGAAAGATGGCAAGAATGGAGGAAAGACAGCTAGCACAGAGGGAAGGGAGGGGTGGGGGCGGGTGGAGGGTAAAATTAATAACAGAATGTGTGACAGATACCATTGCCCTGTGTACATGCAAGAAAGCACAGATGGTGTGACTCTACTTTGTGTACAACCAGTGAAACAATAGCTGTACTCCATTTGTGTTCAATGAATCAATAAGTAAATAAAAAAAAAAAAGATAGCAAACAATAAAAAAAAAAAAACTATACTGGAATATCCCTTATATTATAAGATGTCTAACATCCCAGATATTTAACCCATTAAATATCAGTGTACTCTCCCAATTATTTTGGGGGGAAAAAAAAATCCCCACAATGACTGGGGATGTAGATAAAAGGAGGAGAGCTTAACTAGCACACGTGAGGCCCTGGGTTCCATTCCCAGTGCTGAAATAAAGAGTAAGAGCAAGAGAGAGAGAGAAAAGAAAAAACACACCCATAAATTTCTACATTTCCCTGGGGGATGATCCCAAACTCACTGAAAGTCAGTAGATTAGGCTAATGGCTAAAAGCAAGATTTTGAGGCCAGAATGCTTGTGTTCAAAACATGGCTCTATCACTCACTAGCTGGTGTGATGTTGACCAAGTAATATAACCTTTCTGTGTCTGTTTCCAGATTTATAAAATAAGAATTTTAGTATCAATGTCATATAGCTGTTGAGGAATAAATTAGTACATTGATATGAAGTATTTTACACAAAGCAGGTCCTAACTAAATCTATGCTGTATTTAGTCATTAATATAGTCATTTGCTAAATGCCTCTCCCAGTAAACTATAAACTCCAAGACGGCTGGCAGAATGCTTTTTTAAAAATTTGGTAATTATTTAATGACACATGAAAATAACATGTCATGAAACAAACTGATTACAACTAGTAGGAAGGGGATGACTTCACTTTTGATTAAAAAATTAAAAAATAGGGCTGGGATTATAGCTAAGTGGTAGAGCACTTGGCTAGTGTGGGTGAAGCACTGGGTTCAATCCTTAGCAACGCATAAAAAACAATGAAAAATAAAGGTTAAATTATTTTTAAAATAATAAATAAAAAATAAAAACATACACAAACCCGAGAGGCTATAAACCAAAACATTAATAGTATCACTTCTGTCCAGAGATTACATATGCTTCCCTTTACTTTTGTGTATTTTTTGAAAAAACAACAAAAAAGGTACTGAGACAGAAACAATTACTAAATGGCAGAAGTTAGGAGTCCAAGAAGCCAAGTCAGTTTCCTAGTAGTCGAGGTCAGAAACTTAAAAGAGGCCCAGCCACCGTGACAGCAGTCAATCCTAAAGATGGAACATTGTTCTTTTCTTACTGGAATACATTTTTTTTTTTTGGTACCAATGATTAAACCCAGACATGCTTAACCACTGAGACACATTCCCAGCCCTCTTCAGATTTTACTTAAGAGATAAGGTCTCACTCACTGAATTGCTTAGGGCCTTGCTAAGATGCTGAGAGAACCCTATAAATAAATATTAAATGCAGAATATCTTCTTGTTCATCATTTTGTTTCTACTATCTGGCACATGTCTAGTACAGACCAGGTAGCTAATATGTGTTGAATTCACAAATACAAATTAACAAAGATGTTTGGAACAGATACAATAAAAACTGGAGTATACCCCTGAACAGCATTACTTTAAGTTATACTGCTAAAATACAGTACAGATTACTATTGGAATTTACCCTTAAGATATACACACATGCAGAATATTTCTAGATGTATTCCTAAGAAACTGATAACAGTCACTGTGGAAAAAGAACTGAGGGCCTGGGGATATGAATTTACTTCTCACTAAAAATTATTTTGAACTTTCTGTAGATTTTAAGCAGCTGGGTGTGGTGGCACATGCCTATAATCCCAACTAGAGGCAGAGGTAGGAGAATGGCAAATTCAAGGTCAGCCTTGGCAATTTAGCAAGACCCTGTCTCAAAAAAAATTAAGTGGGCTGGGCACGGGGGTGCCCAAGTGTAATCCCAGAAGCTCGGGAGGCTGAAGCAGAAGAATCATGAGTTCAAAGCCAGACTCAGCAATTCAGCGAGGCCCTAAGCAACCTGGCAGGACCCTAAATATAAAAAGGGGTGGGAATGTGGCTCAGTGGTTAAGTGTCCCTGAGTTCCATCCTTGGTACAAAAAAAAAAGGCTCAGTGGTAGAGTGTCTCTGGGTTCTGGGTTCAACTGCCATTAAGTACTACATGCGCGGGCGCACACACACACACACACACACACACACACACACACACTTAAGCAAGACATGTTATTGTTTTTAAAACTAAAATCGGGGCTGGGGATACAGCTCAGTTGGTAGTAGAGTGCCTGCCTCGCAAGCACAAGACCCTGGGTTCGATCCCCAGCACTCTTAAAAAAAAAAAAAAAAGAGAGAAAGAGAGAAAAAGAGCACTTTTAGCTGGGCGCAGTGGTGCAGGCCTGTAATCTCAGCACTGGCCCTAAGCAACTCAGTGAGACCCTGTCTCTAAATAAAATACAAAATAGGGCTGGGGATGTGGCTCAGTGATGGAGTGCCCCTGGGTTCAATCCCCAGTACCAAAAAAAAAAAAAAAA
>JAJEJO010049823.1:287323-399075 GCA_020662805.1 Glaucomys volans
GGGGTTCTGGCTCAGTAGTAGTGCACTCACCTAGCATGCGTGAGGCCCTGGGTTCAATCCTCAGTACTACATTTAAAAAAAAGGTATTGTGCCCACCTACAACTAAAAAGTTTATTTAAAAAAAAAAAAAACTAAAAACAAAGCCACATCTACCTTTTAAATCCAGTTTTGTTTTGTTTTTTAATACTCAGAAGAACTCAGACTCAAGAACTCAGACTCAAGAACAAGACTATAAGACTGTAAAAATTCCAGGAATGGAACTTTTTGGGAACTCCAGAAATCAAGATGTTTGACTTGTATGTATTTCGAACTTCCAGAATGGCTACAGTTACTACATTACTTAGATCTCTCCTGGTTTACTGAAACTCCAAAAATTATAATCTTATCAGGTATTGATTACATGTCCAAAAAGATACAAACAAAATTAACAAGTAGAAGTACTAAAGTAGTAACTTTGTGTTTATATACCAGTTTATAATTTACAAAGTATGATAGAAAAAAATATGGACCTTGGATTCAGACAAAAAAATTTCACAGGTCTATAACTTTGAGTAAATTTTAGTATCTCCAAACTTCAAACTCCTCCTTTAAAAAAAGGGAACAGTTATCACGGATTCAGTTAAAAAAACAATTTCTTATAGTGAACTTTGTCTTTTTAAATGATAATCATTTATATTTTGATAGGTAATAAGTCATTTCAAAATTTTAAAGCTACACATTATAACCAAGTACAACAGTGTAGCCTTTATTGAAAAATGAATAAAAAATAGTTTAGCCAGGAACACTGGCAAGCACCTGTAGTACCAGCTACTGGAGAGGCTGAGGTGGAAAGATCAGTTGAGCCCAGGAGATCAAGACTAGGTTGGGCAAAATAGTAACTGCCCTCCCAAAACAAGGTTTAAAAAGAGGGGTAATTTGGAAAAAATTTAACAGGGACTGGATAGATATTGGATAATATAGATGAATTATTCCTGAATATCGTAGGATTATGAATGAAAATGTTCTTTTTTATTAGAGACCTATTAAAATATTTAGAAGTAAAAGATCAGGAATAAAACCAAATATAGTATATAGCAAAATACCAGCAGATTTAAAAATCAGAGTGATAAGACTAACATGGGTTCAACATATTCCTTTCTCCACTTTTCTGGTTGTTTATAATTTTTTCAAATAAAAAAGGTTTATAAGGAGCCAGGCACCATGGCACAAGCCTATAATCCCAGGAACTTCAGAGGCTGAAGCAGGAAAATCACCAAGTTTGAGGTCAGCCTGGGCAACACAGCAAGACCCTGTCTCAAAATAAAAAAGGGTTGGGGATGTAGATCAGTGATAAAAGAAACCCTGGATTCAAGTCCCACTACCACCACCACCAACAACAACAACAAAAAAGGAAAGGAGACAAACTGTATGGAGATGCAAATCGAAAAGTTCCATGATCAGACTTACTGCCCAAACCTGTTTTTTTCTCCAGGCCTGTCACTCCCAAATTTCTGAGAAATCTACAAATCTTAGAGTAACTGTAAATTCACTTGTCTATGAAAACTGCCTCATTTTAATTAAAGTTTAAATGCAACTAGCCTACACAATGTACTTTCAGGTTAAAGCAAAGGAAGATGTATTTTAAGGAACCTATAATACATGATTTGTTGATCAGATGTAAAAGACAACATCAATCTAAAGATCCTGAGAATGGACAGAACAATAGCAGGATCTAGGCTGATACCATCCCCACGTACCTTCCCATGAAAGTCCCAGACTCCCAAGACAGCCTGCATTCTCCTCCAAGTATGGTATCTTTAGCTTTCACTTTCTAATAAAGTTCCTCCTCTTTGCTAAAATCTGATTTATCCTTAAATTCTTTTCAGGGATATGTCAAGAGCCTGAAAGGAGCTTGGCATAGTGGCACAATGCTGGGATATAAAGCTGTAATCCCACAGACTCAAGAGGCTGAGACAGGAGGATTGAAAGTTTGAGGCCAGCCTCAAAAATTTAGCAAGACCCTGTCTCAAAATAAAAAAGGACACGGATACAGCTCTGTGATAGAGAACTCCTAGAGTCAGGCCTTAGTACCAGGAAAAAGCCTCAAGAAAAAGAGCCTGAAAGGTCTGAGTAGAGTTCCTTCTGGAGAAAATTCCTCAAAGTCCCTTAAGATGACATTGTGAAAGTGAAACTCTGCACCCACTAATAGAAATTCCCATTTCCCTCTCTCCAGCCTCTGGCAACCAGTTTTTTACTTTCTGTCTCTGTGATTCTAATTACCATCCACAGATATTCTATGACCTTTTTATGCTGTGTGTGTGTGTGTGTGTGTGTGTGTAAAACCACAAAATGCAGACCCTTTTTAGCATCTTTTCTTTTTCACTGTATCTTGGAAATCTTTCAATATTAGCATATAAAGAACTGGTTCATTCTAACAAACAAATTTGTTAAACCAGTCCTCTCTTGATGAACACCAGGGAACTCATTTCTTTTCTTTTCGTTTTCTTTTTGGTGGTACTAGGGGTTTGAACTCAGGAGCACTCTACCACTGAGTAATATTCCCAGCCCTTTTAATTTTTTATTTTGAGACAGGATCTTGATAAATTGCCCAGACTGGCCTCAAACTTGGAATCTTCTGTCTCAGACTCCTTAGTAGTTGAGATTACAGGCATAAGCCACCAGGCCCAGCTGGAATTCATATTTGATAGTCTCTTTCAGATTAAAAAATGAAACACTCAACTAACTATAAACTTGCTTGCCCACCCCCTTTTTCCCCTTTCTCCTAGTTCTGGGGCTTGAACCCAAGGCCTTACTAGGCAAGTGCTCTGCCACTGGGCCACATTCCCAAGGGACTGCAAGCTTTCAATTAGCAATTCTGCATGCTAGGCATGCAATTAGAGTACTCATGTGTAACTTGTCTGAGGGGTACTCTTATTAATTGGGTACAATCTTAAACTTCCCACTATGTGACTCCAAGACACCCAACTCTGTATACTTCTCCCTGCCTCCAGAGGGTCTCTTCCAGACCCTCAGCTTTGGGTCCGGTGGGCATACTTCTCACTGAGCCACACCTGGTTCCTGAACCAAGTCATCTGGCATTTACCATCGTGTTCCTTGCTTTTCATGTAGAGTAGGTTTTAGCCTACACATGCTCCGATCTATATGTAAAATAATCACCAAAATCCTTTTTTTTTTTTTCTCTTTTTATGGTGCTGGGAATTGAACCCAGGGCCTCCCACTTGTGGGGCAAGCACTCTACCAACTGAGCTATATCCCCAGTGCCCCCAGTTTTTCCTTTTATATATATATACCATTTATTTATTTTTGTGTGGTGCTGAGGATCAGACCTAGTGCCTCACGTATGCTAAGGAAGTGCTCTATCACTAAACTAGGACCCCAGCACTCCGTTTAAAATATCTTTCTTTTAATACAAGCAATTGGTTCTGAACATTTGATTTCCTAGGGATTTAGAGCAGTATTAAGCTCTTAATACTCAAAAATTACTGGTGGCCTGGTGTGGGGATGCACACCTTTATTTCCAGCTATTTGGAAGGCTGAGGTAGGAGGATATACAGTTTGAGGCCAACCTGAGCAATAAAGCGAGACCCCTGTCTCCACGGGGGGTGTGGGGGGGAAGACGACAAACAAACAAACAACATTATTTATGGCTTGAATCACACAGTAAAAATCATTATAGTGTATAAAGCACTCATTTGCTGGACAAGAGAAAACTTCCTTAGTTATTATGGCAGTCCCAAGTTGATAAAAGCTACGGAAGTAAACTTTCCAACAAGATGGCTTAATCTTACTTTCAGAGATGATTAAATTGAACAGACTGAGGAGAGAGGGTGATGCAAAGCATTTCCTCTCCGTAATTATGCACCGAGATCGTACTAAATATTAAAAAGACACATAGCGCTCCATAATTAGTTGCTATTATTAAGACGCACCCCACAAGGAGAGACCACGAAAGGAGAACCGAGACTGTCAGTCATGAGAAGCCCCAAGGTGTCCCTGGCCTCAGACCCGCAAATCTTTGAGCACCAGGGTCTAGAGCCCCCTCCCCAACAAGAGGCCGAAAGAGGTCGGCGGCCTCCACAAAAGGTCAAAGCTTTGGAGCCACGTTTCCTCCCGGGGTTCGGAATAGAGTCGGAACGCCCCCGCGAGAATGTGTACCCTGAAGCCAGACGCACTGCCTGGCCAAATCCGCGCAGGTTCCGGGAGACGGGGTGGCCGGGTTGCCCTGAGCCACAACCTGCAGGAGCCGAGATCCGGCCGCGTCTTGCAGCCCCACTACCTCTCTAAGAGACAGACCATCAGGACCCTCGGGCTCGGAAATCCTGAACGCAGGTCGGCCCCTAGATACTCACATTCACAGCCAACCCCTCTACTCCATCAGGCCGCCAAAGGCCCGGCGAGGGAGCTCCCTGACGCCTCCCTCAGCTTTGGGTCCGGTGGCCCGCTCCGGACCCGCTCCCCGCCGGGCGCTGCCACTACCTCCGCCGCCGCCGCCGCCGCCGCCACCAGAGCGCAGGCGCAGATCACAGTTGTCGCGCGCCTCTCCCCGCCCCCTCCCAGTCCCCCATCGCCTTTCTCAACAATCGAGCTTTATTTGAACACAAGAGAGTGAACAACGGACACAGGGAAAGAGGCTTTGCTCAAAAAGAATGAAGGAAGAACAAAGGCAGTCCGCCGCACCGGCCTTTCTGAATCTTTTCATTCTCTTTGCTCTTTCTGGGCCTCAAGTTTCTTCTCAAGTCCTCCACCATAGCAGTGGCAACTATTTTGGCTCAATTTCCAAATCACTCATTCTTTGTAAAACTTACTGAAGTTTAATGGAAGGTACAGCACTTTAGCACAGACAGACCCAAGTTCAAAACTTAGCTACTAGTAATTTGTGACTTTGGACAAATTGCAAGTTTTCTTGGAACTTAAGTTTTCTATAGTTAAAATTAGGATAATATCTTATCTCACAAGGTGTTGCTAAAATGAAACGAGATAGCAGAGGTGTCTATCAAATAGCATACATTCCATCAATACTAGTGATTATATTCTTATTTGTGCCTAAAGAATTTTTATTGTTAAACTTAGCCCATATTCATTCCCTTGGGATTCTATATGGATAGCCAAGACTAATGAGAAAAACAAAGTTACCCATTATCTTCTTGATAATGATATGAAATGTTACTACTCCTATATGATTGAAATTAAAATAACATCCCTGCTTATCTAGACCTTCAATGCAACTACCTTAATCTATGTATAAATCCAGATTTGCTTCTAGAGGTTTGGGAAACTCCCAATTCTGTATTTGTGACATCACAAGTCTTTGAAATATTCAAGGTCTGTGATATGCTGCTCATTCTACTCCTTTAAAATCATGCAAAGGAAGAACCGTTTTAGCCTATAAACTCAGGATCATAGTCAATATCAAATATAGTCAGATATTGGTGAACATCAAGGTAATTCTAGATCAGGATTTCTCAGCCTTTAGAATATTGACATTTTGGAGCCAGGCAGGGTGATGTATATATGTGATCCCAGAGACTTGGGAGGCTGGAGTCGAAGGATAACAAGTTTGAGGCCAATCTGGGCAATTTAGCAAGACACTGCCTCAAAATAAAAAATAAAAAGGGAACATGGCCTAGTGGTTAAGCTCCCCTGGGTTCAAACCCCAGTACCAAAATAATAATAATAACAACAATAACAATAAATAAAGAGGACCAAAGATGTAGCTCAATGGTAGAGTGCTTCTGGTTTCAATCCCAATACCACAAAAATATATATATATAAATTAATTAATTAATAAAAGAAAAGAAGAAGAAAGAAAGAATATTGACATTTTGGAGCAGATAATTCTTTGTTGTTAAGGGCTGTCCTGTGCATCCTAAGATGTTTAGCATCATCCTGGACACTAGATGCCAGTAATACTCCACCATTCTTCATCAAAATAATCAAAAACATCTCTAAACTTTGACGAATGTCCACTGGAAGGCAAAATTGTCCCTGATTGAGAACCATGGCATTATATGCATGACCATCTCAATCCTAAGTGAACTCAATCATATATTTTCTCCACCTCTGTCCTCAAACTGATTACTGTTTTGGAAAGCTACACAGAACAGAAACTGGTGAGTTCATTTCTACCCATCTCAAAAAGTCCTCTACACTGCTTATTAATCCTTACTATTTTTCCAAAACTTCTCAACTTCCTGAAGACTCACAATTCAACTTCCCTTTTGGTCAGCAGATGACTTTGTCTCCTACTTTACAGAGAAAATAAGTCCTCAAATGAGAACTTACTTAACTTACTGTTACTAAACATACAAACACTTCCTTTCATTATAAAGTATTTATATTGCCTCTTTCTCTTTTTCTTTTTTCTCTCTCTTTTGTTGTTGTTGTTCATGGTGGTGGTGGTGCTCTATTACTGAGCCCTTTTATATTTTTTGGTTTTGTTACTGTGTATTGAACCCAGGGGTACTTTACCACTAAGCCACATCCCTGGCCCTTTTTATTTTTATTTTGAGACAGGTTCTCACTAATTTGTTCAGGGCTTCACTAAATTGCTGAGGCTGATCTCAAACTTGTGATCCTCCTGTCTCAGCCTCTTGAGTCAGTAGGATTATAGGGTGAGCCGCTATCACTGGTTGTTAGGGTTTTTTTTGTTGTTGTTGTTCTTGTTTGTTTGTTCGAGATAAGGTCTTTTTGTTGTTGTTTTTTTTGTGGTGCTGGGGATTGAACCCAGGGCCTTGTGCTTGTGAGGCAAGCACTCTACCAACTGAGCTATATCCCCAGCTTGACAAGGTCTTTTGCTAATGTGCTGAGACTGGCCTCAAACTTGTGATCCTCCTTGGAGTAGCAGGGATTACAAGTGTATGCCATCAATGCCTAGCAAACTGCCTCTACTCTTACCTCTCAAAATCTTTATCTATTAACTTCTTTCAGTCAATCAACTTTTTCTCAGTTGGATCTTCCCTATCATGCTCAAGTTTCTCTTGTGTTAATTTTATTTATTTTATTATTTATTTATTTATTTTGCAGTGCTGGGGATTGAACCCAGGGCCTTGTGTTTACAAGGCAAGCACTCTACCAACTGAGCTATATCCCCAGTTCTCTTGTATTAATTTGAACAAAAACCTAACAGCAAAACCAAAAGAAAACTTTGACCCTTCATCATTCTTTCTCCCTCCTCTTGTCAAGGCCAAAGTTTCCAAAAGCATTGTACAACCTGTCCTCATTTCTGCATTTCTCCAAACTATTCAATCTATATTTCAACCCCATCATTCCCCTAAACAGTGTCACTAAGATCACCAATGACCTCTGTGTTACTAAATTCAAAAGACATTTTTTTCAGACTTCATCTGCTTTGATCTCTTAGGAATAGAGTACTTCTTCTTGGAAACACATCCCCCACCCCCTTGATTTCCAGCATTTTGTCTTATTCTTAGAGGTGTGTGGAAGAGTTCCTGGAGCAAGTGGTTTAAAATAATCATCCACTTGCATAAAATCCCTTAATAGTTCTCAGTGACCATAGTGCAAAGGCTAGGGTCACTAATCCAAAATTCTAAGACCTCCCAAGGTCTGGCCATGTTAGTTTGGGGAGGGGGGTTGGTTTTGCCACCGCCCCCCCCTTTCTGGGGGTTGAACCCAGGACCTCACATAAGCTAAGCAAGTGCTTCACCACTGTTATATCCCCAGCACCCCTGCCGCCCCTTTTCTTTCTTCCTTCTTTCTGTTTTGTTTTTGTTTTTGAGACAGGGTGTCACTGTGTTACCCAGGCTGGTCTGGAACTTCTAGGCTTAAGCCATCCTCCAGTCTCAGCCTTCCAAGTAGCTGAGAATATGCTAGTGAGCCACCACGCCCTAGCTTGTTGCCAGATTTTTAAAGCTTATTTTTCCATACACTCAGGAATATAGGATGATCTCTAAGCCTTCGAGGATGAACATTTCCTGAAGGCGCTATGTTGGTCTTGGCATACGCTGTTTCCATAGCTTGGAAAACTATCTACTTCCCTTCAGGACTTCCGGGGGAACTCTTATCCGTCAAGACTCGCAAAGTGACTTCCTCCGGTAACCCTTTTCAGACATCCCTAAGAATAAAATGTTTTGCTTGTTGTAAGTAAAAGGCGCCTCATGTTCTACATGCCATGCCCCGTACTGTAGCCACTATAATTTGTTTACGTAGCGATCTCCCAGTCTAGACAAATCAAAAAGACCCTGTAGGTCAGGGAAGCCATTCGAGTCACTTTTTTTTCCCTCAGTGTTCATCCCTCAAAGTCTCTGGCACACGGATGCTTTCGGCAAATGTTGCACGAACGCCTCCCACCTGCGGGCGGGACCGGGATCTCTCCGGTTAACGGGTGAGTTCCCAGGCTCTCAGCCTGCGTGGCACGGAGATTTAAACCCTCGGCACCGTGATTGGCTCTAGCTGTAGGGGTGTGTCTGCAGCCGCGGAGCCCGAGCAGTGCGCAGGCGCATGGCTTGGGCGCGCGCAGGCGCGATAAAGGGCTTTGCTCCTGGTCAAGTCTAGTGGTGTCCGAGCTGCCGCGGCCGGAGAGGAGTGGCCGGAACTGCTTGGTGAGTGTCCAGGAATGGAGCCGAGGTAGCTGGCCGGGAGGAAGGTTGGGATTATATCCTGAAGATGAAGGGAATATCGTGACCGTCGGAAAGTTGGGGGTGTCGGACTTAAGGGGAGGAGGGGGCGCTCCGGCCCAGGCTCCGCAGATTGGGCCCGGAATAAGGACCAGAGGCTCAAGAAATTCCAGGGGCCGGCGGAGGAAGGACGGCAGGATGGTGTTCCTTATATCCTTCCTCAAAATCACCCAGATCAACTCCCAGTCCCTCACCCCCATCCTCACAGTGTTGGTGTGGTCGGGATTAATAGACTGCGTGGTCCACAGTAGTAGTTGTGAGATAATTATTTGAAGGATTCTGAGGTTCAGGACTTGAATAGTCCTTGCCTGTCTAGTAAATTTCGTCCTTATCTTGCGGCTTTTCCGCCGACGCACAGAGAAGAGGATCAGTGAAAGAAGGCAGTGGGGGTAAGAAAGTACTGTAAAGTGTAGTTTCATCTCGTGCTTTGTTTCCTCTTTAATCATTCCTCATTATAATGTTAGGAAAGGCAGCTGAGGATTGAGGAAACCGAAAGCTATCAAAGTTGGGAAAACTGGACGAGAAAAGAGTATCATTTTACTTTTTGCTGTTTTTCATCTGTCGAGATGGGGAACGGTGGCTGGGAGAGTGGAGTTCGGATACTGGCAGCTTTTGACAGTGTTCCCTCAGTCTTGTGAAGATAGCGTAACTCCTTTTTTAAAAAATTTTTTTTAGATGTTGGTAGGCCTTTATTTTATTCATTTATTTATATGTGGTGCTGAGAATCGAACCCAGTGCCTCACACATGCTAGGCAAGCGCTATACCACTGCGCCACATCCCCAGCCCCAGCTAACTTCTTAATAGCAGATATTTTAAGAATTGAGAGATCTTACTTCTCTTGTTCAACTGCCCTTAAGACTGGCTGCAGTAAAATACTAATAGTGCAGACCTGCCCAGATAAAAATGGATTTTCCCACATTCTTTTTTTCCCCCTGCATTCCTGCCTGTCCTAGAAAATACCAAACTTGAAATAATTAGCTAGAATGCTTTGAGGTCCAATTTTAACGTATTTCATAATAAAATTTAAAAAATTAATATTTCTGCTAACAGCAAAGTTGATGCTTAAGCAGCTGATGATCACTTGTCATTTGTTCTTTTGTCAAGAGATATTGAAAACACATTCTTATAAATATTAGCAGATGGGAGAAACACCTCTTCACATTAACATGCTCCTATGACAGGTCATGTGGAAGTAAGTTAAGTGATCATATAACAATCTACCGCTTAAATAGTTACCAGTCTTGCTTGGGTTTGTTTTCCTTTAGGTGCTTGTAGTGTATATGGATGCCTTGGAAAATCATTATTTCGGAATAGGAGTGGCTTATTGTGCCGTTATTTTCCTAACAGTATTATACTCTTTCCTAAAAACAGTAGAATTTCTGCATGCATTTTGGTATTTGTTTCTTTAACTCTGAAAGTACAATACACAAGCTTACTTAACTAATGGTCATATATTTTCTCATTATTCAGAGCACAGCCTAGAATCAGGAAGAAAGCATACAAACAAAAACAGGCCCTGTGCCCTGTGCTCATAACACAACTATTGGGTCTTCACTTATAAATCACCTCCATCATAATTTTTTTTTTTTTTTTTTTTGGAACCAGGGATTGAACTCAGGGACACTCGACCACTGAGCCACATCCCCAGCCCTATTTCGTATTTTATTTAGAGACAGGGTCTCACTGAGTTGCTTAGGGCCTCGCTAAGTTGCTGAGGCTGGCTTTGAACTCGCTATCCTCCTGACTCAGCCTCCCAAGTCGCTTGGATTACAGGCGTGCGCCACCACGCCCGGCTTCCATCATAATTTTTGCCATTTTATTTTGTCATTGTTTGGTGCTGGGGATTGAATAAGCATGTACTCTAGCACTGAGCCACACCCCCAGCCCAAATTTTACTTAATACTTTAAATGGACTTTTTAAAACTCATTACCCTCCCTGGGCAGTGGCATGAGCCTGTGATCCCAGTAACTTGGGTGGCTGAGGCAGGAGGATCCCAAGTTCTAAGCCAGCCTCAGCAACTTAGCAATTTAGTGAGACCTTGTTGAAAAAAAAGAAAATTAAGAGGGCTGGGGATTTAGCTCAGTGTAAAGCACCTTTGGGTTCAATCCCCAGTACAAAAAATAAAAAATGAATAAAAATTTAAAAAATTACCCTCTTCTAAAGTGATGATCTGTTGAAATCATGGTTTTGATGTATTTTATACTTTTTTCTAGCACACATTATAATAAATATATAACTAGTCAGTGTATAAATTACCAACTGATACACTTGAAAAGTCTGTGAACCCTGTTATAACTTTTATTATAATTATCCAGTTCTAGCACATTTATCTGGTTTTATCAGATGAAAGCAATTTGGAATAGCAGGGGGGGCAAAGAGGATGTTTGCTTTTTGATGTTTTGGTGAAATCAGCTGCCCTCTCCCCATCTCCCCCGCCCCCACACCAATTAAGGCCTTTTTTATTTTTCTTTTCTTTTTTTTTTTTTTTGGAACCAGGGATTGAACTCAGGGGCACTCGGCCACTGAGTCACATCCCCAGCCCTGTTTTGTATTTTATTCAGAGACAGGGTCTCACTGAGTTGCTTAGGGCCTCGCTAAGTTGCTGAGGTTGGCTTTGAACTTGTGATCCTCCTGCCTCAGCCTCCCGAGTTGCTGGGATTACAGGCGTGCACCACCACGCCTGGTGGCCTTTTGTTTTTATATCATGTTATATACATCTATTTTTTGGCAAGATCTGCATTATGCTTATGTTAGCATTTAGAATATGTTGCTTGCATCCAGTGCTGCTAAACTTTATTCTAGTACCATAGTTAGAGAAGCAGATGACAGAGACAGGTCTTTGTTGTGGTGGAGAGAGTCTGAAACTGACAGATCCTGCGCATTCAACAATTGGAGGAAGTGGATTATGGAGCCAGGAAACAGCATGTACTGTGCCTTTATTTATTTATTTGTTAGCAATGTTGGGGGTTGAACTCGGGCCCTCTTCTGTGCTAGCAAGCACTCTACCATTGAATTACAGCCCTGTTCCTTTTTAGGAGTCAGAGTGGAAGTGGCCTCTGTTTGCACTCATTTAAATTCACTGACATTTTGGTTTCAGTTTAGGTTGTATTGCTATTAAAATATTGAAATCACTGGTCACTACATTTTTGTGGAATTCCTCCATCTTGTTGATATTTGTGAGTTCTGAAACTTAGGTTTATAAGTTTTAAATTTATTTTGACAGTGTTGATAATTGAGATTACTTTAGATGGTCTCTTAATGCTTATAAAATAAAATACAAACTTATTGGTACAATATACAAAACCTTCACAGTCTGTCTCCTAGACAGAAAGTATATCTCCTTTTTAAGCCATCCTGCCAGTTACATGCAGTGAGCGAGCACACACAAAGATGAGTGAGCACTCGCGTGTGCACATGTGCACACACACATACACACATATACACACCCCTCCCAGATCACTGAGGCCTTGCACTGTGGCATTTCTTTGATAATCTAAAATCACAAATTTATATAGAATTGATCATATGTGGATTTTGATTCACACATATCAGAATTGGAGATATTAAATAGTTCTTTTCAGTGCTGAGTATTGAATCCAGGGACCATGTGTATACTAAGTATATTCTCTACCATTGAGTTATGCCCACAGCCTCTGAGATGTTTAATAGTTATATTGACACCATAGTGTTCTGCCTTTTTTGTTGTTGTTTTCACTAAATATTGCTTAGTGATCACTCCTGACCATTATGCAAACAGATTTCTTACTCATTTGTACAACTTCATAGTATTTTTATTGGTTGGGTATATAATCATTTGTTAAACTAATTCCTGTTTGTGGAATTTAGGATGTTCTTAATTTTTTTATAATATAAATAGTGGTTAGTGAATAATCTTGTTTGTACCATTATGAGTGTATCTATAGGATAAATTTCTAGTAATAGGAAAAAAAAAACCCTACTTTTCTTAAATAATTTTTTCTGGTGGCAAAATGAAAGGCAAAGCTTGAAATTTCCTTGGCTTTGAAACAGAATCTATTTAAGGTAACAGAGGACCTTCTTTAGAATCCAGAGGAAAGCATTTAATTCTTGGTTCATCTTTATTATACTAATATGTTAGTTATGTTTCTCCTGTCTGGCAAATGATAATTGTCTTTTAATATTTTGCTTTCTTGTGTTGTAAAACGCTCAGAAGAATGTGCACAATAAAATATTCTCTGCTATGCTGGAGCCAATTCGATTGGCTAGCACAAGCTAATAGTACATCTCTTCCTACCTCTACTTTCCATGGTGTTCTTGACAGTGTCTTGAAATTGCTGCGTGGGGTTATTTACACGGTGGGAATTGGCAAATGTTAACAAATCAGACTTTTAAAAAAAAATTCAGAGAACTATGAACAGTTTACCAACACACTACTGACACTTTGTGATAGAATGCTCACTGAAGCATTATTTGTGAAAGAGGAAAATAGGAGGATAAGTGATTAGGGGAATATTGAATTCAAAAGAATACTATGCGGCCACTAAAAAAAGAATCACGTATGTCACTGAAGAATA
The DNA here is from genome assembly GCA_020662805.1 of Glaucomys volans. Classification (NCBI taxonomy): domain Eukaryota; kingdom Metazoa; phylum Chordata; class Mammalia; order Rodentia; family Sciuridae; genus Glaucomys; species Glaucomys volans. The sequence continues at coordinate 300,512 of JAJEJO010049823.1, forward strand.
CTATTGTTGAGTGGAAAAATTTGCAGAATAATGTGTATGATTCTATTTTTTTTTTTGGTACTGGGGATTGAACCCAGGGGCACTTGACCACTGAGCCACATCCTCAGACCTTTTTTTGTATTTTATTTAGAGACAGGGTCTCACTGAGTTGCTTAGGGATTACAGGTGTGCACCACTGCGCCCGGCTGATTCTATTTTTTTGTACAAAAGTAAATCAACATATGTCTGTGTATATGTATTTATAATACGTGTAAATTTATATTCTGTTCTAGAAAAGATTACATGTTCTGTTAATTTGTTCTTACTATGTGGGAAATAGGGAGGCAAAATAGGAAGGGTCTTTCACTATTTAGTATATTTCAATAACATTTGGACTTTTAGAAAATATGCTTATTAACCTTTATCACGAGGAATTTTTATTTTGTGCAATGAATTTTTAAAAATTACTATTTCTGATGGAGATTGTTTTTATATGCTTATCTTTGGCTCTCTCACTCCGTGGTGAATTGCTCAAGAACAAGGACTGGTTTTCTATTTCTTCCTGCTTCCCACAGCATCTGGGTATACTGAAGCAATCCAATAGATACATTTATAAGTAAGTCTTTCATATTTGCAGTAAAAAAAATTATATTGAAAAATCATTGTAGCTTTTTTGAGCACTTTGTGCTAGGCCTATTTTTCTTTTGGTTTTGGTGCTGGGTATTGAACCCAGGGCTCCTGCATGCTAAGCACACGTTCTGCCACTGAGCCCCGCCCCCCCATGTTAGCCTCTGTTCTAAATGCTTTGCATGAATTAACTCAACCCATATAATAACACTTGAAGCAAGCATTATTATTATTATTCTTATTTAATGAGGAAACTGAAGAATAGAGAAGTTAAATAAGCAGTTGTCAGGATTTGAAACCATTATGCCTCCAAATAGGAATACCACTCTGTTAATGTTCTTTGGGGATATTATTTTCCAGCAGCCTGACTATTCTATTTGTGACTTCTGATTGCTGGTGTCAGAACATTTGAGAAGTTAACAAAACCATCTAAATAAACTCGGAATCAGAGCCAAAATGTTAAGATGGTTGGGGAGAATGTTTCAGAGTGAAACCTTGTTATTCATCTTTACCCTACCCTTGGTATCTCCCTAGAAGATCACTATATTTATACCTGCCAGATTGTCTTCCCTAGATAGATTGCCAGCTTCTGGCTCTTAAGCCTCTTTCTTACCTTTCACATATATAATTTTGTTGTTGTTGTTTTGTTTCTTCTTCCTTTTTTTCCCCCCTTTGTTTTATTTATTTATGTTTTGTGCTACTGGGGATTGAACCCACAGGTCCTCTATCGCTGGGCCACAGTTTCTTCCTTTTTATCTTGAGACAGGGTTTCACTCAGTTGCCCAGACTGGCCTGGAACTTTTGATCCCTCTGCCTCAGTCTCCTGAGTCACTGGATTACAGGCATATACACTAAACCCGTTAAGGGTTAATATAATTGATTATAATCACACCCACATCTGCCTTCCCAGAATTATTTCCGGGTCACTTAGGGTAGAATTGTAAAAGTTCCAAGGTTGGCAGGGACATGAAGACCAGGTGTTGGATGCCAAGCTATTACTAGGCACTTGTGTAAAACAAGTGTAATTTTGGTCTTCTTTTTTTGGTTCCTGATATTTAGTGGTTCTTTCTCACCCAGTATGATTTCTGTCTTGAATCATGTGCTTTAGTGTACTTTGAAACCAAGATGTTTATATTAGATATGCTTCCATAGTCTGCCTATTGTATTTACATAGTTTTGGGGCCCCTACGAAAAATGGTTAATGTTGTTCAGAGAGGAAGGTAGGAGCAAACTTGAGAGAGGAAGTAAAAGGAGGAAACTATTCTAATGTAAATGAAAGTCTAAGCGCATCTAAATGCCTTCAGGAAGAATTATATTTCCTAATTGAAGCATAGTTTCTTTGTTTGGACCAGAGTATGTAGAATATTTTAATAATCAAAACCCATTGTTTGCTTGAGTAGTTCACATGTACCTATAGTTTTGAGGAAGTATGTGAACCTTTTTAGCATTTCATATTAGAAATGATATCTAGGAGCAAAAAATATAGTCCTAAAGAGAAATTAAATTCTTTTACCCAGTAAATGATGATCCAAATCTGAATTTCTGATTTATTTTCCTCTCCCTCTCTTTCCTCCTCCTCCTCCTCCTCCTCCCTCCCTCCCTCTTCCTCCCTCCCTCCCTCTTCCTCCCTCCCTCCCTCTTCCTCCCTCTTCCTCCCTCTTCCTCTTCCTCGAGATTGAACCACATCCCCACGCCCTTTTTTAATATTTTATTAGAGGGAGGGTCTCCCTGAATTTCTCAGGGCTTCTCTAAGTTGCTGAGTCTGAATTCGGGATCTTCCTGCCTCAGCCTCCTGGGCCACTGGGATTATAGGAATGTGCCACCATGCCCGGCTTCTGATTTATTTTCTGTAATCCTTTCTTCTATTCCCTGCATCTATCTTCTGTTATTCATCTTTGAATTTTGAAGTAGGAAATGTGTAAGTATGTTGTATATACACTTACTTGGACTTCATTAGGGCTTAGAATGAAGGCATTTATGACATGAGATATCAGATGTGGGTTGAAGATGATTGGCAAGGCTTCACCTTGCCTAAGCAAAATGTATACTCAAACCATTCAAGTATTTTGGCTCTGATTCCAAGTTCACCTAGAAGCTTTCTAATTAGGTCCTCACTCTTGATGCCATATCAGTACCACACACACAGAACATAACTAATAACATGAGTATAAACTCTCAGTTCATTAATAACTGTCAGTTTATAAACCTTTGTGCCAGTCACTGTACTAAGTAATTTATGTACATTAACTAATTTTACTTCTGAAATAACCCTGGTAAGTAGATCTGTTATCTCAATGAACGAGGAAACTGTGACATAAGTAAGTTAAGTAACTTGTTTGGCTGCTGTGGTTTGGATGTGCCACCCCTCCCCTGCAAAAGTTCAAGCTCTGAATGCTTATTCTTCAGTTTGGTAGTGTTGAAGTAGTGGAACCTTGTTTGTTTTGTTTAAGACAGGGTCTTGCTATGTTCCCAGGCTCCTGGGAACTCCTGGGCTCAAGTGAACTGGGCTCAAGTGAATCTCCCTCTCATCTCAAAAATGTGAGACAGCCAGGCGCGGTGGCGCACGCCTGTAGTCCCAGCACTTGGGAGACTGAGGCAGGAGGATCGTGAGTTCAAAGCCAGCCTCAGCAACGAGCGAGGCCCTAAGCAACTCAGTGAGACCCTGTCTCTAAATAAAATACAAAAAAGGGCTGGGGATGCGGCTCAGTGGTGGAGTGCCCCTGGGTTCAATCTCTGGTACCAAAAAAAAAAAAAAAAAAAAGTGGAACAATAGGTGTCTCTGCCATGCTGGGAATGGGTGTAGTGCAAGATAATTAGGTCATTAGAGGGCACTGCTGGTCTCATGAAGTGCTCTTGTGAGTGGGTTTGTTATGAAGAGAGGCCACCCCACATGCTTGGCTCCTGTACACAGCTGGTTACTTTTCCATTTCTCTGTCCCAGCCAAGGGGTCTTTCATAAGAAGCCAAATATATGGGGACCATCTGATCTTGGACTTTCATCTTCCCAAAATTGTGAACTAAATAAAGCTCTTTATAAAGTGCACAGACTCAGGTATTTTGTTATATCAACAGAAAATGAACTAAGTCCTTGGGTATCAGAGCTAGGAGGAATTCAGTGACTGTTATAAACCACTATATTATGCTCATTCAGCAGTTTAATTATTCACCTTATCTAGAACTAACAAGCATAGTACAGATTTAATAATAAATAAAATCATATACAACCCAAATAACTCCCCCCCCCTTTTTTTTTCCTTATAGCACTGGGGATTGAACCCAGGACCTCATACATGCTAGGCAAGCACTCTACCACTGAGCTACATTCCCAGCCCATGTGTGAAATTTTCTTGATTTTGAAATATATTCTCTAAGTTGATAGTGTATCTTCAATAAGTATTTAACTTTTTTAGTTGTAGATGGACACAGTAACTTTATTTTATTTTACTTATTTTTTATTTTTTTTTGTGGTGCTGGGGATTGAACCCAGGGCCTTGTGCTTGCAAGACAGGCACTCTACCAACCGAGCTATATCCCCAGCTCAGTAACTTTATTTTTACGTGGTGCTGAGGATTGAACCCAGTGCCCTCACACATCTTAGGCAAGTGCTATACCACTGAGCCACAATCCCAGCCCCAGTATTTAATCTTTTTTTATTTTAGTTGTGGGTGGACATATACCTTTATTTTATTTATTTATTTTTATGTGGTACTGAGGATCAAACCCAGTGTTTCATATGTGCTAGGCAAGCACTCTACCACTGAGCTACAACCTGGGAGAGTTGTTCAGTGGTATAGTGTGTGCTTACCATACATGAGGCTCTTGGTTTGAATCCCAGTAACACAAAAAAAACAAAACAGAGAACTCATCCCCAACACCAATAATAATAATGGTGATGATGATTTTAATATCCTGATGAGGTTTTACTCTCTTTACCAGTTATTAATAATAGCCAGTATAAAATAATTTTTTCTGTTATTTTGAGATAGAAAACTTGGACTTTTCTTTTTTTCTTTCAAAAATAGAGAAAGGCATGTTTTCAGAATTTCAATAAATTGCTTTAAACAGAGACTGCACTTGGATCTTTCAGATATTTTTCTCTTCTCTTCTCTTCACACCAGGAATTGAACCCAGGGCGCTTAACCACTGAGCCACATTCCCAGGCCTTTTTATTTTTCATTTTAAGACAGGGTCTTGCTTGGGGCCTTGCTAAGTTGCCCAGGCTGGCATTGAACTTGGATCTTTCTGCCTCAGCCTCCTGAGCTGCTGGGTCAAGTATATTTCTTAATGTAACTGCTCTGTTTTTCACCCACCACTTTTTCTTGGAGAAGAAAGGAAGTGATGAATTGAATATAATGTAAAATTTTATTTCTATAAAAGCTAGCAATTGTCATTCTTTTTTTTTTTTTTTTTTTTTTTTGGTACTGGGGATTAACCCAGGGGCACTCGACCACCGAGCTACATCCTCAGCACTATTTTGTATTTATTTAGAGACAGGGTCTCACTGAGTTGCTTAGGGCCTCACTAAGTTGCCGAGGCTGGCTTTGAACTTGCAATCCTCCTGCCTCAGCCTCCCAAGTGCTGGGATGTCATTAATTTTAACTAAATCTCTTTTTTCTTTTTCTTTTTGTTATTGGAGATTGAACCCAGGGCACTTTCCACTGAGCTACACCCCCAGCTCCTGTGATTTTTTTTTTTTTTTTTTTGTGATACTGGGGATTGAACTCAGGGCCTTGTGCTTGTAAAGCAAGCACTCTACCCAACTGAGCTATATCCCCAGCCCTCCTTTGATTTTTTATTTTTAATTTTGAGACAGGCTCTCCTAAGTTGCTGAGGGCCTCACTAAGTGTCTGAGACTTGTGATCATCCTACCTTAGCTATCTGAGTTGCTGGGATAGGAAAAAACTATAAAGTTTTTATTTTCTTTCCATCTTCCTTTTGATTCTTACTCATTATACTATTTGACCATTTCTGCCTTCAGATATATATTTTTTTGTCATCCCCAAATCATTCTTATCTGGCTTTTTTTTTTTCCCCTTATCTGACTTTTAAAATTGAGATGTAATTTACATAACTTGAAATTCTCCTTTTTTTTGGCTACTGGGGATTTAACCCAGGGGCACTCAACCACTGAGTCACATCCCCAGCCCTTTTATTGTATTTTTAATATAGAGATAGTGTCTCAACTGAGTTGCAGAAGCTGGCTTTGAACTCCTTGTCCTCTTTCCTCAGCCTCCCAAGCCACTAGGATTACAGGTATGTGCCACTGTGCCTGGCTTGTAATTTCATTTCATTCTTTTTTCTTTTTTCTTTTTTTTTTTTTCAAATGTCTGAGGATGCTGATTATTGATAGAAAGGTTAGAGAAGTAAGATACACTGGTGGTGAGGGATAATGACAGGAGATTGTTATGAATTCTCTATTCCAGCTAAGTTTTCTGTTCTCTTCAAAGGATCCTTTTTTAAAAAAGTTTTTTAAATTTTATTTTATTTTTTTGATTCATTGCACACAAATGGGCACAACTTTCATTTCTCTGATTGTACACGAAGTAGAGGCACATCGTTTGTGTAATCATATATGTTCATAGGGTAATGATGTTTGTCTCATTCCTTTTTTTTTTTTTTTTTTTTTTCCTTCCAGAACCGGGGATTGAACTCAGGGGCACTTGGCCACTGAACCACATCCCCAGCTCTATTTTGTATTTTATTTAGAGACAGGGTCTCACTGAGTTGCTTAGGGCCTTACCCTTGCTAAGGCTGGCTTTGAACTTGTGATCCTCCTGCCTCAGCCTCCTGAGCCACTGGGATTACAGGCATGCGCCACCATGCCCAGCTATGTCTCATTCCTTTTTAAAAAATATATATTTAGTTGTAGATGGACACAATACCTTCATTTTATTTATTTTTATGAGTTGCCAAGGATCAAACTCAGTGCTTCACATGTGGTACACAAGCACATTACCGGAGCTGCAAGCCTAGCCCTTATCTACTTCTTAGTATTATGTCATACAAATATTAAGAACTTGTTCAGACCCCATTAGAACCATTCCAGCTACCAAATGTAAATTGTTTTCCAGCTAAACCATATCAAGAACTTTTCCTCTAAATTTCTGTTGATAGTGTTAAGACATATGTTCTATTATTATTTTTATACTTTTATGGATTGAAATGGTTGATTATCTGAGAATATTCCCACAAAATTATATTTCTCCGTGTGCCAACTGGAAGACTTCTCTCAAGAGAAGCCAAGAATTGGTATTATGCTTATGAATTAGGGTCTAGAATTAATTGCTTGTCTTTATTTTCTCCAGTCTTATAAATCTACTTTCTTTGTCTTAGCTATCATATTTTATGATAAAAACAAAGGTATGCAATTTAAAATATAAGTACATGGCAAACTACTTGGAAAATTGGCAAAAGAAGAAAAGCCACTCTTTGTTCTATGAATACCTCCACAGCCCTTGACATTATTTTGATAATTCCCTATCAAACTTTTTTCTCTTTAGATTCAATTCCCATAGTAATTATAGCACATATTTTATTTCTTTAGCCTGTCTTTATTTACCTTATATTCTAGTCTTCATAACCTAAGTCCTTTTTATGGTTTGTGTCACTTTGTTCCTTGTTTGCCCAGTCTTAGCCAGAAAAATGACAACATTTAAGGGCAGATTTTATTTTTTTAGACATACAAAGATATCTATATCTGTTTCTATATACATACATATATGTATATATGTATGTCTCTGTATATACAAATACACACACACACACACATACTTTTTTTGTTGTCTGCGGAGGTACCTAACAGGAAACTTGGTTTAATGTTAACCTGTGTGATATTTGTCTTGATGTGTGCAGTCTCATGACTGCTGTGACAAGAGATATGTAGCATATACAAGATCATCAGCTTTAATATTCAAATTTAGCCTTACAAAGATGGAAAAATTAATATTTAGTAACAATGACTTTCAACGTGTCACTCACAACTTCTAACAATGTCAACAGTTTAACATTGTTGCTTAACTTTTATTTTGCCTAGTGTTTGTTTTAGTAATAATATTAAAGTAATGGCTAACATTTATTGAACACCAGACATATGCTGGGTGATTTGCTAAGTACTTGCATGGATCATCTATTTTTTTTTTCTCCCAGTACTGAGGATTGAGCTCAAAGGTTCTCTATCATTCAGTTACATCCCCATCCCTTTTTATTTTTTATTTTGAGACAGGGGTTGCCCAAGCTGGCCTCAAACTTATGATCCTCCTACCTCAGCCTTTGAGTTCCTGGGATTACAGGCATTGTGCCATCATACCCAGCAATTTTCCTTCACTCAGTTTCTAAAAAGAAGTTAAAGTTAAATTAGGAGCCATCTAGTAAGTCTCACTAATTCTGTTACCCTCTAGCAGATTTGCAAAGACAAGTGAGTCTGGGAAGTATTAATCTTTGTCTTTCTTTGTTCTTTTCCTTAAAATTCTGCTTTGCCTCTTCTTAATTTCTTATACCATATTCATGTGGGTAACACTTTCAGGCATCCAAAGTAGAGAAATCTTCAGCAGCTGGGTCTTAATGTCAGCATGCCAAATAATGTGAGAGCTTTGTGAGAGCTTTAATTCTTAGGGAATTAAAAAAAAAATTAAGCAGAACTTTGAGTTCACTGAAAAGGTATGTCCTTCCAAATGACCTCACTGTCTTGTCAAGAGTGATACTTTACATCTACCTCCCAACTACATCTGCATTTTTTTGATACTTGGAAGGAATGACTCATGGAATTTTCAAGCCTTTGTTGTTGTACTGGGAAGTTCTACCACTGAGCATCATTCCCAGCCCCTTTCTGGTACTGGAGGTTGAACTCAGGGGCACTCAACCACTGAACCACATCCCCAGCCCTACTTTGTATTTCATTTCAAGGCAGGGTCTCACTGAGTTGCTTTGTACCTCACTTTTGCTGAGGCTGGCTTTGAACTTGTGATCCTTCTGCCTCAGCCTCCCTAGTTGCTGGAATTACAGGTGTGTGCCATTGCATCCAGCTGCCCCTTTTTTATTTTATTTTGAGACAGGATCTCATGAAGTTGCCCAGGCTGGCCTCAAACTTGTGATCCTCTTGGTTAAGCCTTCCAAGTCACTGGATTACAGGCTTGTGCCACTGTTCTTAGCACACTTAATTAAACCTAAAAAGGGCCAGGTACAGTGGCACACACCTGTAATCCCAGAGAGTGGGAAGCAGGTAGAGGGGAGGTGCTGAGCAAACAGATTTCAAGTTTAATATCAGCCTTGGCAATTTAGCAAGATCCTGTCTCAAAATAATAAATAAAAAGGGCTGGGAATGTAACTCAGTGGTAAAGAGCCTCTGGTTCAATCCCTAGTACCTCAAAACGTTTAGCTGGGACAGTAGAATTATTAACAGGAAGGACTCTTTTCCTCTGTTGATATGTATTTGGTTATTAAAGATGATTCTACTAAAAGTAGAAATTAGTAGTAATCTAGTACTAATACTACTACGATTAGTAATAGTCCTTACTAAAAGTGATTGAAAAGATCTGAGTATTTTTGTTTGTTTTTGTTTTGCTGTGCTGGGAATTGAACACAGGACCTTAGGATGCCAGGCAAGTGCTCTGTCACTGACCTACACCCCTATCTCCAACTGACAAAATTTGTATGTGACCATCAAGGTGTTCACCATGTAACAATAATACACATGTAGTTACTGTTTTTGGTTCCTGATTCTAGTGGTAGTTTGCAGGCTTTGTACTGCTGTTAAATGTAGCTTTGTTCCTAAGGGCCACTTTACTTTGAAAGTACATCCTGTTTCTCAATTTATTTGTTCATTCAGCATATTTTCAAAGTACATACTATCAGATCTTGTTAGGTATTAGAGATACAAAGATAAAACTATTGCCTTCCAAGAGATGTGCCTTACTTGGGTTATTGGGTTCCCTGTTTATCAGTGATTATGGCATAGCAGGGTTTCTTACCTCAGCCATTCAGAATTTTGGGTGGGATCATTCTTTGTTGAAGAGCTTTCACTAAGAGTGAAAGAGTTAGAGGATGCTTAGTAGCTTCCCTTTCCTGTGTCTACTAGATAGATGCCAGTAACATCTCCACCCCTCAAGTTGTGACCAAGACCAATTCTGGAATGTGAACCAAACTTTATCTCTGCCATTGACAGAGCTTTGATAAATGAGTCTTTTTTTTTTTTTTTTTTTTTTTTTTGAACTGGGGATTGAACTCAGGGGCACTCAGCCTCTGAGCCATATCCCCAGCCCTATTTTGTATTTTATTTAGAGACAGGGTCTCACTGAGTTGCTTAGCACCCCCCCTTTTTTTTTTTAGCATCTGTAGAATTTATTTAGCATAACCACATAAGCATTGTCTTCATGCTGTCACAGACACAAACACAGATACAGCACAGTATCCATATTTAGCCTAAGTACATCCTTTTGAGGATCATTTATATGTCTTCATAGACCACAGCCCATCATTTAAATAATGGATATTTTCAGTGCCAGTTCCTTTGTTGACTTTCTCAGTATCTTCTGCAGACATCTTCATGACTCCAACACATAGAGCATGCTGTTTTCCTTCCGCCGTGATTGCAATAATGGTAGCTGCTGCAGCGGGGTAAAGCTCAGCTCCAGGAGAAGATAAGCCTGGACATATGATCTTTGCTCCACTGAGTACAAATTTGATGGCTCCTTTATCAACCTACTGATGTGGCAGAATATTTGTGAAGTAACCTTAGGGTTGGATAAAAAACCCTTTCTCTTTGTCTAAAAAATAGTAATTCTCCATTTACTGTAAGGATTTCTATATGTTCATGGCATCAGACTATTTTGACAGGATCTTTCTTAGGCATGATTTGATTTACCCATGGTTTAATACCTGGAAATTGCTCTATCAGCTGGTCCTTAATACCCTTAGTAACTGATCTTTTCAACTAGTGCACTTGGACACATTTTCTTTTTCGTCACGTTTCTTGAGCATGATCCAAGGTGAAGGAGGTGATGATGGGGAAGGACCCGGAAAGGGAAAAAAATCGAATTAGCAAGGGTCCAGCAGATTCCCTTACACAAGGAAGGCCGGCACCTGTAAGCACCTCGCTTTTTGCTGAGGTTAGCTTTGAACTTGCGATCCTTCTGCCTCAGCCTCCCAAGCTGCTGGAATTACAGGTGTATGCCATCACGCCCGGCTTAGTCTTAATTTCTTAACCTATGGTACAGATAGACAGGTAGATAAAGAGATCAGCTCTTTATCCTGTCTGCCTAAGAACCTAAATGCTGTAAATCCCTGCTCTTTGCTCAAATTTTCCTGTATCCTTTTTCTTATAGAGTCTCTATATTTACATCTCTGTGCTTGATAGAATTTGATTCATCATGGATAATCTGTCATCAGAAGAGATTCAACTGAGGGCTCACCAGGTTACTGATGAGGTAAATATTTTACTTAGAATAATTAACTGATGGGCTGGGGATATAGCTCAGTTGGTAGAGTGCTTGCCTCACAAGCATGAGGCCCTGGGTTCAATCCCCAGCACCGCAAAAAAAAAAAAAAAAAAAAAAGGAGAGAAAAAAAAAAGAATAATTAACTGATGCCATTTCAGTTTCACAGTGGAGGGGTGAGAGGGTTTTCTTAGTGATTGTTTTTGGATTCTTCTGTGTCCCTTACATCAAAGAATGCCTTTGCCCCATTACTAGTTTCTTTTTTCCCCAACTCACTGAAAAACTACATAGGTGAAAACAGTTTGTATGACTTTTAAGGTAAATCATTTCCTAACAGATACTCGTAATTCTGGAAAGAATTCTGAACTTTTAATTTTTAATTTTAATTTTAATTTTTGGTACCAAGAATTGATTGAACCCAGTGTACTTAACCACGGAGCCACATCCTCAGCTTTTTTTTTTTTAATATTTTTTATTTTGAAATAGGGTCTCACTAAGACTGTTGCTTACAGTCTCACTAAGCTGCTGAGGCTGGCTTCGAGCCTGAGCGGTCTGTCCTCCTGCCTAGCCTCCCAAGCTGCTGGGATTATAGTCATGTGCTGCCGTGCCTGGCTGGACTTTGATTTTTCTTTAACAAAAAATTTCCTTTATCTCTGTAATATGCTTGATTTCTACCTACATTAAATTTTTTTAAAATTTTTTTTAGTTGTTAATGGACCTTTATTTTATTTTATTTATTTATATGTGGTGCTGAGAATTGAACCCAGTGCCTCACACATTCCAGGCAAGTGCTCTACCACTGAGCCATAACCCCAGCCCCCTACATTAAATTTTTATGAACCCTGTTAACTTCACATTTCTCTTAAGGAGGACCTGGTAGGAAGAAAATTACTAAAAGTGTGGTGGCCAACATTCTTTGTTTTATTATGAAGGGATGGGCAGCAGTTCTTAAATATAGAGTAGCATCATGAATATGACCTATGATCAGATTTTTTTTCTATGTATTTTGAATAATTTGAAATACTAAAAATCTGCATTTTTTCCTAGTCTTTGGAAAGTACAAGAAGAATCCTGGGTTTAGCCATTGAGGTAAGAAGTGTTTAATCATCAAGTTAAGTATAGAAATTTATAGGAGGGATCCTAGTAGCACTAGCTGGAATTGGTGTTAAAAGGTCTCAGATCAATATACTTTATTATTTGAAACCAGCAACTGCTGAAATTGTGAAACCATGCACTAATGGGCCTTTTCTGCTTTTCCCTTTGACAGTATTGGAATGTGACAGGGAAGATGAATTCACCATGAGTTTGTGACCTAATTGTTTTGGGGGATAATATGTTAAAATGTGTTGGTTTAGGACTGCTAGTTCTGTCTATGGCTCTAATCCTCTGGGAACTTGGGTTTCTAAATGATTCTTTCTTGCTCTTTGTCAGTTCTTGTAGGTTTTGTTTCTGTTATTTTGGGTTTGTTTTGTTGTACTATCAGCTCCCCCTCCCCCTTCTTTTAGTCTCAGGATGCAGGAATCAAGACCATCACTATGCTGGATGAACAAGGGGGTGAGTTGAAGTCATTGACAGAAACTCTTAATTTTACTTACTGTGCTAAAAAACCCTGTCAAATTACCCACATATAAATTTCAGCTTTTGGGAATGTCTTCTTTTTGTAAAATAAGATTGATATTTTTGCTTATTTTCTTGTAATTTGAATTATATCATGTTCATAGCTGGTTTAGAATGAGAAACAGCAATTCCTGTGTGCCAAGTAGGTATTCAGCTGATGTGGTTTATTGTATGCATTGGTTATATATACCTTAGATATTATGATACTCTTGCATCAGATTGAAATCCTCAGAATTGAAGTCCTAAAACAGGTCTAAATTCTGATGAGCTTAGAAACATTCAATTTCAGCTGGCCTTAGGTAGTCTGGTCTAATTTTTGTTAGTCTTAACAAAAACTTCTTCAAAAGCCCTCAGGTTTTGAGCCTGTTAAATGATAGAAATGCTGGGAATCTGGTCTGGGCAAAGTTACAGTTGGTTTTAAGAGTTTTTCTCTGAACACATTTCTTTAGAACAGTTTTTTTCCACGGCAAGAGGTCAGGTACCTCAGGATCCAGGATGTGAAAGATTGTTTTCATGTTAATAATTTGTATTACCTTCTGACTTTATCTGTTCACTATGGTGGGGTTGAATTTGCTACTCTGTAATTCTGGTTAACACTGAATGCAACACAAAACTTAATCCCTACAACTCATTCTTAGAACAACTAAACAGAATAGAAGAAGGCATGGACCAAATAAATAAAGACATGAGAGAGGCAGAGAAGACTTTAACAGAACTCAACAAGTGCTGTGGCCTTTGTGTCTGCCCATGTAATAGGTGAGTTGATAAATCAAGACCTTTTGAAAATGTATAAATAAGTGAGAGTATACCTGCCCTCCACCCCTCAAAGTCAGAAGTATGACTGGATCTGTGTTAGTTAGCTTTGTGTCACTGTGATCAAAATACCTGATCAGAACAACTTAGGGGAGGAAAAGTTTCATTTGGCTCATGGTTTCAGAGGTTTAGTCCATGGTGGGCTGACTCCATTGCTCTGGGCCCAAGGTGAGGCAGTTCATGGGGAAAAGCATGGTGGAGGAACACTGCTCACCTCCTGCTGGTGGGAAGCAGAGAGAGTGGGAAAGGGACCTCAGGGAAGATGAACCCTTTCAGGGCTAGCCCCCAGTGACCTATCTTCTCTGGCCAACCCCATGTACCTACAGTTACCATCCAGTTAGTCCATTCAAGCTTGGATGGATTGATTAGGTATTGCTCTCACAATCCAGTCATTTTACCTCTGACCTTCCTGTGTTCATACAGGAGCTTTTATGGGACCCTTTATATTCAACTCTAACATGGCCTAAATGAGGAACTTTGTTATAGAAAACCTTAAGATACTATTCTTTCAAGCAGATAAAACTTTTCATGTAAATAGGCATATTCATGGAAACCATGGCTTATTTTGACTAATCCTGGTGTCCGGTTTCAATTTGTACACAAAAAGATTGAAGAAATATATATACCATGATGATATAGAAGAGGGTAAAATTAATGTCTTTTCCTTTCAGACAAGGATGGTTAACAAAATGCAAGTTCTGTAATAGGCACATGAGAAATGGCCAAGGGAGTAAAGGACTTGGATCCTGTTTTCAAAAGACTTATCATATGGCTGAATATATAAGAAGAGTAGAAAATATGTAAATCTGGTGTGGTATTTACTAAGGCTAGGAATATAGAACTGATAATGGTTAGGTTAGAGCATGTCTTATAGAAGAGATAGGACAGAAATTGGGCTTTGAGTGACTAAGAGGATTTGGATGAACATGAAGGAAGAGGGTGCTGGGGATATAGCTCATCGGAGAGCCAGGGTTTGATTTCTAGCACCAAAACAAAACACCAAACCCAACAAAACACAGAGTGAGAAGGAGGGCATTTCCTGTGGAAAGTACAAAGTAAGCAACAGTAAGGAAGAAATGAGAAGTAGAAAATAAGATTTAAGTACATAGTTGATGAACTTGTATGCTAAACTGAGAACTTGGTAAATTGAAATTTATGACTACACACCGGAAGACTAGTTAAAAACATTTTATTAGGGCTGGGGTTGCAGTTCAATGGTAGAGCTCTTGCCTAGCATGTGTAAGGCACTGGGTTCAATTTCTAGCACCACATATAAATAAAATAAAGGTCCATTGACAACTAAAAAAAAAATTTTTAAAAACCCCTTTTATTAGTGAGACCTGTAAAATAAGACTTTAACCATAAGATTAGAAAGGAAATTGTGAATCAAAGATAATTTATTTTAAATCAACTATGAAGAAGGGAAGAGTCAAAAAAGACACTAAAGATTTGGAGTCTCTAGTAAAGCAAGGAGATGAAAAGTCTAGAACCCATTTATATACAGTGTATGATATTATGCTTGATATAAGGAATTCATTCTTTTGGGATACCATTGTGAATATTACATTGTCTACTTATCCCTGGGTAAACCAAATTTCATATGTTGATGAATATTGTATGTATTCAGACTAAGATGAAATTTGGACTGAGGCAGTTAACCATTGTTTTTCCTTCTGTTAGAAGGAGCTCATCTTTGTTCTTAAAAAGTAATTAACAAAACAACTTTGAATTATACTCTTAGTTGAAATGACAGTGTCTGGAGGTTGAATGATTTATTGCTGCAAATATTTATTTTTAAGTAGTTTCATAAACATTAGTAGTTCCAGCTGATTGTCTCAATTGATATGGTAAACCAAGAATGGCAAAGGTTTACAAATTCTTCAGCATTTTTACTCCTCAAGAGTTAGAAATGGAGGAGCTTATGTTATTCTTTCATAATTTCAGGTAAGTGTTTTCATGTGACAACATTTTCTGTGCCATTTCTACTAGATAGGATAGATTTAAGTTGCTTGCTGTCCTGTTTTAGTTTTAGTTTTGATCATGAGAAGTTAAGATTTCACAGAGTTCTTCGTAGCCTTATCCATTGGCTTCCTTTTTTTTTCTTTTTTTGGTCCTGGGGATTAAACTCAGGGGCACTTGACCACTGAGCCACATCCCCAGCCCTATTTTGTATTTTATTTAGAGACAGGGTCTCACTGAGTTGCTTAGTGCCTCACTTTTGCTGAGGCTGGCTTTGAACTCATGATCCTCCTGTCTCAGTCTCCCGAACTGCTGGGATTACAGGCATGCATCATTGTGCCCAACTTGGGCTTCCTATTTCAACACAAGTCTGTTGACATGTTTCAACCTTGGTTGACTCCCTGAAAGTCCATATTTTAATAACTAGGACTTATCAGTCAGGGTTTAGCAGATTACTTTAAGCAAACAAGTTATAAGTGCAGAGATTATGTGACTCAAACTCAACTATGTTTTGCACCCTTATGGCTTTCTCCTGTGTTCCTTATACCCTCTTGGAAGAGTGAGGAGGGAGGAAGATTAATTTCCTTGAGATCGGATGTTAGAAGAACAAAGAGGAAGAGGTCCTCTCTAGAATCTAGAGCAAGATCAGCTTTAAGTCATGGGTTGATAAGAGAAATGGCAGTGAATCTTAAAATGGCCAAAGATCATAGAAGGTGGGAAGTAGAGCTATAGAAGTATTTATTATATTTCTCTTTTGTATCACAATCAAGCATAGTCAAGCTTTTTTTGGACACAGGTGGGAAGGAGGGTCGAGTACCCTAGCAATTCTTAACCTCTAACCTTAGCAGAACCCGTTCTCAGTGGATTCAGAGAAGGCAGCACTTCTTAATAGCTGGGTCAAGGGGCTTCTATAACAGATAGTTGTTCCCTGAAGAGGAGAGAGTAATATCCCAGTTTAAAGATGTCTGATTTTAATAGCCTTTCTTGACTGGGCATGTTGATGCCTGCCTATAATCCCTTCTATTTGAGAGGCTGAAGCAGGAGGATCACAAGTTAAGTCCAACCTGGGCACTACTCTGTCTCAAAATAAATAAATAAAAAAGGCTGAGGATATAGTTTAGTAGTAGGGTGCCCTGGGTTCAATTCCCAGTACGAGAAAAAAAAAATTATATATATATGTGTGTGTGTCACACACACACACACACACACGTCTTGATCTTTCTGATCTTATCTGATAATCTGTTCAGTTGTATAAATAGTCATATCATGAGCTTCTCAAAGGCAGACACAGGACCTTAATCCTCTTTGTATAAGGCTAGTATTCTGATAGTACTAACAACTGGTAGTAGAAACAACTCAGGTCCACATTGTCTCTGTCAGTTTCTCTCATTTTGGATTGACACAAAATAATTGTTAAGGTCTACAGTCTTATCTGCTATTCAGAAATCTAATAACTCTGAAAGTCAAGGGTTTTGTTTTTGTTTTTCTTTTCCATAATGGTGCCACAACTCATTAGGCTACAGAATACAAACTGAAGCTAGGCATAGTGGCACACACCTGTAATCCCAGTGACTTGGAAGGCTAAGGCAGGAAGATCACAAGTTTGAGACTAGACTGGGTAACTTAGTGAAACCCTCCCTTAAAATAAAAAATAAAGGGGCTGGGGTTGTGGCTTAGTGGTAGAGCACTTGCCTAATGTGTGTGAGGCACTGGGTTCCATTCTCAGCACCGCATATTAAAAAAAGAAAAAAAAAAAAAAGGTCCATCAACAACTAAAAAAAGAAAAAAAATTTTTTTTAAAAAGGGCCAGGGATATAACTCAGTAGTACTATTTCCCTGGGTTCATGGACCCTTAGTACTGTAAAATAAATAGATAAGTAAATATATACATACATACATACATATAATTAAAAAGGAGAAGTAGTGCACACTTATAATTCTATACACTTGGGAGGCTAATGCAGAAGGATTGCAAGTTCAAGGCCAGCCTCAGCAACTTGGTGAGACCCTGTCTTAAAATAAAAAATAAAAAGGACTGGGATGTAGCTCAGTGGTAAAGTACCCCTGGTTCTTTCCCTAGTACTTCACCCCAAAAAACAAGGCTGAGGATGTTTGAAACAAACAAACAAACAAACAAAAGTAACCTAAACCGAAGCTATGGGAAGTTTTTAGCACTCTTTATAATGAATAATGTTCCTCTGAGGTGACATTGCTAACAGTCAGAGATGCATACAGTACAGTTATGTATTGACTGTTTTCAATTTACAGTAGTATTTTTTTCCTCTGAAAAATGTATAAGTACAGAAGTTAAGTAAACAATGAGGTACTGTCATTGAACTCTATGCTACATTGCTTGGCTTTGAGAAGAAAAGAATGAACCTTTTTGTTATTGATGTTTGTTGGTGTATTGCTGAATAGAAGCTGTCTTCAATAGATTAGTTCTTTCAGATGTTTTTGTTCAAAAGGATAATTGGAGCTAGGTCAGCAAATATTTTTATATAAGATATGGAAAAATAGTTTTATTTAGAAGAACTTGGAATTAGAAGCAAAGTTTTTTGTTGTCATTGTTTTTGTATTTCCAGTGCTGGGGATTGAACTCAGGGCTTCATGTAAGCTTGACAGGTGCTCTTAACACTGAGCTACATCCCCATCCCCAGGAGGAAATTGTAACTACAGATAGTTTTTCCTAAGGAACTATTAGATTTTAATAACAGACTACGAGGATTAGACTTTAAAAATTTCAGATAAATGATATTAAGTGAACATTTGAATTCTTTTTTTTTTTTTTTGAACCAGGGATTGAACTCAGGGACACTTGGCCACTGAGTCACATCCCCAGCCCTATTTTGTATTTTATTTAGAGACAGGGTCTCACTGAGTTGCGAAGGGCCTCGCTAAGTTGCTGAGGCTGGCTTTGAACTCGAAATCCTCCTGACTCAGCCTCCCAAGTCGCTTGGATTACAAGCATGCGCCACCACGCCCGGCGAACATTTGAATTCTAAAAGCAAAGTAGAATAGATTCTTTTAAAAACCCCACATTTTAATTTTTGTTCTTTTTTTTTTTTTTTTACATATTCTTTTTTTTTTTTTGGTAATCGGGTTTGAACCCAGGAGCACTCGACCACTGAGCCACATCCCCAGCCCTATTTTGTATTATATTTAGAGACAGGTCTCACTGAGTTGCTTAGGGCCTCGCTAAGTTGCTAAGGCTGGCTTTGAACTCACGATCCTCCTGCCTCAGCCTCCTAAGTTTATACATATTCTTTATTTTTACTTCCTAATCCTCTGTTCATTCCCTAGTATGTATATATACATTCCCCTTCACCCCTCATACTAGGGATTGAACCCCAAGAGTACTCTACTACTGAAATACATCCTCACTCCTTAGTTTAGTTTAGTTTAGTTTAGTGCTGGGAATTGAACCCAGGGCCTTGTGTGTACAAGGCAAGCACTCTACCAACCAAGCTTTATCCCAGCCCTATTTTTTTATTTTAATACAGGGTCTTACTAATGTTTTAAGGCTAACCTCAAACTTGTGATCCTCCTGCCTTAGGCTCCCAATTAATTCTATAGTTTTTATACTAACTGATAAGTTGTAATTTTAATTAACAAGAGTTTAAAAAAAGGCAGACCTGGGAAGTCAAAGAGTAGTAAGCTGTTTGATGTCTCAGTTTAATGATTCTTAGGCAAGGTATTTTTCTGTCTTAACTTGCTTCTCTTATAATGTACTTAGAACATAGTAACACCTAACATAATGGCACCTACTTTGAAGAGAAATTGGTATTTCTGGACCAATTACTATAGAAGTTCAAAATTGGTATGATAGGTTTTCTGTTCTAATCTAAGGTCACATTAAGGTTAAAAATTCAGCTTGGAGTGATTAAAACAAATAATGAATTAAATTGCATTCAACAATTTAGTGGGCTGGGGATATAGCTCAGTTGGTAGAATGCTTGCCTCTCAAGCACAAGGCCCTGGCAAGGCAAAAAAACAAAACAAAACAAAACAAAAAACCAACAATTGAGTGATTCCTCTGTCCTACTCACTGGAGATAACAAATATCAATTAGGCATACCTGTGGTCCTGCCTGTTTTATTTATCATTACTGTTTTTTTTATGCTAGGCCTTACATGATATCTAGATACTCAGTAAATACTTGTAGATTGAACGGCCTTGAGAAACTTGTTAGACTATAAAAAGATTTTTAAAAATTACATTGCAAATAAAGTACATAACATAATTAAAAGACATTTATAATCTCTAAGGAATGAGTGAGGAAGTTTCATAATATCACCACTGGTATTTGCTTTCTCTCAGGAAAAAGTATCATTCTGAGGAAAAATGAAGGATGCTACGTTTTAGTTTTCTTGTTTTTCTTTTTATCTAGATTCTCAGGTGTTGGTTGTTTCTCTGAAACCAGGCAGGAATTTGAATGCATTATGTTTTTAAAACTCTAAATCTGTTTCTGTTCTGTTTGACTGGCATTTACTATTTTCTGCATTTCATTCTCTCACCTAATCTTTTCCTTTCTAATCTGCTTACTAAAAATGAAGATTTAACATCAGAAGCTGGGCTCAGTAACTTTAAGATGCAGTCTTATGGCGCAGTTTGGGCTGCTAACCTACTACTTAAAGGTGATGCTTCAAATGGCTTTTCTGTGCATGTGCATGGTTTTGTGAATGGTGGAGACTGTCTTAAAAAGTGTGCTGTGGTGTGTGATGTAAAGTGAATTTATTCTTGATGGGTGCTACCTGACAAAAGATGGACTTGACAAAAAGATCTTATAATAACTTTGACTAATGGCTCCAAAAACTACATTTTTGCTAACTTTAATATTTTTGAAATAAAAATACTCCCAAAGCATTCTAAATTTGAAATAGGTTGATCTTTGTAAAGAATGGCTGCAGTCTAATTTTTAATCAAAGGTAAGGGGATTGAGACTAAATGCATCTCTTACTTCATAGGACTTTGTTTTCAGCATCCTGTCTTCACTAAATTTCCTTACCCTTTTCTGGTTCCTGAATCAGGACTTTTTCCTTTCAAGTTTTGCTTCTAATGATTTGGATTCCCCCTGATTTAGGCCACTACCAAATCAAGGAATTAATTCTCGGATGAAATTCTCAGGAATTAATTGCTAATACAGTCATCTTAAATCCTATTTGGAATAAGGTGGGATATAAATTTTAAATGGTACCATGTGTTAGTGTCTTCTTTTTTAAAAAAATATTTTTGTAGATGGACACAATACCTTTATTTTATTTGTTTTTATATGGTGTTGAGGATTGAACCAAGTGCCTCACACATGATAGGGAAGCACTCTGCCACTGAGCTACAGCCCCAGCCCGTGTCTTCTTTTTTTATGTAAGGATTTCCTTTCTTTAACACGTTATAATTTGTTCATAATTTCTATTATGTCTTGTATTAGCTTACTATGATTTTATGTTGAATAAATACAGAGCTTAATTTTTCATGGGTGTTAATCCTTTGATCAGTTTTAATGATATGTTTTTAATGTTTATGTTTATGTTTTTAATGTTTTTCAATGTTTTTAATGTTTTTTTATGTTTTTTAATGTTTTTAATGTTTAATGTTTGATATGTTTTAATGCTTGATATGTTTTAATGTCTTGACTTCTTAATTTTGGATGTTTATATAAAATTATAAAAAATTATGAAGACAATGATTAAATGCAAAAAAGTAAGCATCTCATTCCTATCCTTTGCTTCTTGTCTTTTTCTTTTTTCCTGAAGCTTGATCATCCAAAACACACAACACTTACTCGCATTACAATTAGTAATATTTGATCCTTTTCAATATGAAAGAATAATAGGTTATATTTAGCTTTTTCTTTTTTTGCTGTTTTTGTTGACAACCAGAACTAGAAAAAGAAAGCGTTAACATTTTTATGCTCATATCTTGATAATTACTGTATTTTCTGCTTTTATAGCAGTTTCCTAAATTAAGGGATATTTCCCATTCTTTTTTTCAGACTTGCTGTTCTTAAATGAGACTTTAAATGAAAGAAAAAGTGATAGTTAAAGGTTATTAGATTCCAGAGAACTAACAAATCAATTATAAATCTAATTTACCAAACAGAGTTCTTTTTTGTTTTTGGTACCAGGGATTGAACCCAGGGGTAACTTTACCCCTGAGCCACATCCTCAGCCCCTTTTTAAAATATTCTATTTAGAGACAGGGTTTTTTTTTTTTTTTTTTTTGGCAGTGCTGGGGATTGAACCCAGGGCCTTGTGCTTGTGAGGCAGGCACTCTACCAACTGAGCTACATCCCCAGGCCGAGACAGGGTCTTGATGGGTTGCTTAGAACCTTGTTAAATTGCTGAGGCTGGCTTTGAACGTACAATCCTCCTGCCTCAGCCTCATGAGCCACTGGAATTATAGGTGTTTGCCAAGGTGCCTGGTTCCAAACAAAGTTCTTAATCTCATTAAAATTTATTACATAGCTGGGCTCAGTGGCCATGCCTGTAATCCCAGTAATTTGGGAAGCTGAGGCAGGATGATCACAAGTTTGAGACTAGCCTGGGTAACTTAGTGAGATCCTCTTTCAAAATTAAAAATAAAAAGAGCTGGGGATGTGGTTCAGTGGTAGAGTACCCTTGGATTCAATCCCCAGTACCATACACACAAAGAGTTTATCACAAAGTTGATTAAGCATTTTATCATTATGAAGGTTAATTTCTTCACAGAAGGAGCTGTAAATTATAGTTTGTAAAAGAGTTCTGTTATAGGTCAGGATCATTCTTTTTTAGTGTGTACTAAAATAATCTAGATGTTTTTATATAGCCTATTCCAACTTATTCAGCTAGCTGTAGATTTCAGAGTTAGGTTGTATTGGGCCAAAAAAGTAAACATGCTAATTGTTAATTTGTGCACTTGCAGTCATGAACTATTAACTCACAGTCTAGTTGAAGTTGAAACCTTGGTAGGCCAGTGACCCACAATTTCTGTCCCAATCTAAGACTTCAGAAACATAGTCACCTTTGAATTCAAAACAGTCTGATATCCTAATAAAAGTCCCATTTATATTACCTCAGTTAATACTTACAGTTATTGGACTAGAGATGGAGCTCAATGGTAGAACTCTTGCCTAACACGGGGGATGCCCTGGATTCAATCCATAGTACCACATAAACAAAAAACTTATGGTTATTAGCTTTCTGATAAACTATTATATTGATATTTTATGTACTATCCTTCTGCTCTGGGACTTATTAACAAAGAATATGTGTAAATTGGTTCACTAAACTGACAGTTATGTGAAAATATTCATTTTAAAAATTGTGTATCCCACTTTATTCCAGCAAAGATTTAATATGATTTATTAATAAATACATTAATAAAATAGCATAAGTAGGAAATGTGAGAACTTAAAGTGGAACCAAGAAAGGCACTTTCAGGGCTGGGGTTGTGGCTCTGCGGTAGAGTGCTCACCTACCACTGTGGGTCGCTGAGTTCGATCCTCAGCACCACATATGAATGAAGGAAGTGTTGTGTCCATCTACAACTAAAAAACATATTAAAAAAAGAAAAGAAAGGCACTTTCAGTGTTCATAAATTGTACCTTTTGCAGTGCCTTGTAGAAAAAAGGTAGTAGTACCCTTTCTGTCAAATTAATTAATAATGTCTAAAATCCAATTCTAGGTTTGCCAGAAATTAACTCTCACATGCCTATTAAGGAAGGAGTCATTTTTTCCATAGAATTTCTTCTCTGCCTTTGCAAACTTTGCAATTGTGAGACTTTCTCATTGTGAATAAATCAGATACCAGTATTAGCAATATACTGCTTTATTTTTTGTTTCTAGAAAAACTAAAATTGAAAGTTTGACTGTATGTAGCCAAACTGTGAAAGTTTTGTGTCACTGTTTTGAAATAGTCATTTAAAAGTCACTTGCTATGTTTTACTTGTCAGTTGCCCCAGTTTGAGTAGTATACCTCATGATAAAATTCTGGCAATGACTAATTTTTGGCTATCTCAGTTTGACCTAAAGCATATGCTTTCATTTTTAAGAGTCCTAGACTTAGGATCCTTTTTTTTTTTTTTTAAGAAGGAAAGGTAAACTAAATAAAAAAAGCCCTCAACAGAGAATTTGTAACTGGCACCAGTGTGGCAAGGTGGTTATTTATCAGTTGATTGTCCGATTTGGAAATACCTTGTGCCTTTCTCTATGGTATTTTGTTTCTTTTTTAAAAAATTCTTTTTGAAGTTTTCATGCAAACTAAAAACACACAAAACTGATCAGCCAGCACTACTCTGGTTCTAGTAAGAAGGGACAAAGAATAGGTAAAATATTACCTACTTAGCAAACTTACTTGTGTCATCCCTCTTCAATATCTGAGATGCCTCCAAACAACCTCTTAAGGCATCTAGAACACTTTTCCTAAGGATTTTTTTTTTTTCCTCCCTAGCTTCCATTAACCTCTTTTCTGGAAAGTGCTACAGACTGAGGAGCCTGAAAAATCAAATAATTGCATTTTGCTATTTACTAACAGCTTAGTGCAGACTTAATAGTAATAGTATTTGGACCTTTTAAAATGATTTAATGATAATGGGTTTACATCATTAATCTTTATCTTATATTGCCATGGAACATAGCATAGATAATCTAGATTTAGCTGTTTGCAACTTTTCTGCTAAAGGTATTAGGGTCCTCCTTAAGGTAACTAGCACTAATAATCACGACCCTTCCTCTCCTACTTTTGGGTATATTTCTGTACTCCTGATTCTTATATAGGACGAAGAACTTTGAGTCTGGTAAGGCCTATAAGGCAACATGGGGAGATGGCGGAGACAATTCACCTAGCAATGTAGTATCTAAGCAACCAGGCCGAGTAACAAATGGTCAGCCTCAGCAACCAACTACAGGAGCAGCCAGTGGTGGATACATTAAACGGTATGCCAGTTCTTCCTGTTACTTCTATACCTTTTCTAATGAATGGCTCACTTAGGAGATTGGGTGTAGTTGTACGTGAACCCTAATGCTCCAAATAAAAATAGTATTTATTCCACTTTAAAAATGCATTTAAAAATCTGTCTTCTGATAAAATGTTGACCATGGTTGTTGTTCATGGATGAGGGGATTCATTTCTCTATATTTTTCAATACTTTTCAAATTACTGAAGTAGACATATTTACTTCACCAAATAGGATAAATATGTTACAGAATGTAACATCTAGAGCAGGGGTTGGCTAGATTCCTGTAAAGATAAGAGTAAATATTTTAGACTTTTCAGTCTTTATAGTCTCTGTTGCAATTACTCAGCTCTGTCAGAAAAAGCAACCAGAGAAAATATGTAAACAAATGAGCATGGCTGTGTTTAAGTAAAACCTGATTTACAAAAATAAGGTATCATGCCTTAATAAGGTATTTGGACCTTTGTCCACAGTTTCCAATCAGTTTCAAAGCAGTGGTTCTTAATATGTTTACATGTGGGCCGGGGATATAGCTCAGTTGGTGGAGTGCCTGCCTCGCAAGCACAGGCCCTGGGTTCAATCCCTAGCACCGCAAAAAAAAAAAAAAAAAAAAAAAAAAAAAAAAGTTTACGTGTGCATTAGAATCACCTGAGCATTTGTTAAAACATAGATTGATGCAGATATGGTAGCATGCATGCCTGGAGTTCCAGCTACTCAGGAGGCTAAGGCAAGAGGATCACTTGAGCCCAGCAGAGCAGGTCAAGGCCAGCCTGGGGAACATAGCAAGATCCTGTTTTGTGGGTGGTGCAGAGAATAAAACAAAAGCACAGATTGCTGGGATCCAAATATAGTTTCTGATTCAGTAGATCTGTAAGAGTGTGAGAATTAATACAGAATGTGTTTAAATGTACCCAGGTGATACTGGGAATCACACTTTGAGAAATGTTGTTCTAGAGTTGTGTCTTAATCTCTTATGTGGCTTTAAGACACTTCTCATTTTCTCCCAAGGATAGTAACCTACATTCCCTTGGATCCAACACTTGCAGAGCAAAATATTGATTACTCATCATTTTTTAATTATTTTTTGATTACTCATTTTTATGAAAACTAAATCCAGATTTAGTTCATTGTAACTCAACAAAAAATACTAAATTAACTCTCCTTTTGTGACAGTATAACTAATGATGCCAGAGAAGATGAGATGGAAGAGAACCTGAATCAAGTGGGCAGTATCCTAGGAAATCTAAAGAACATGGCCCTGGACATGGGCAATGAAATTGAAGCTCAGAATCGACAAATAGACCGAATCACAGAAAAGGTAAAAACATAATAAATGCCATAATAAAATGAAACATGCAGTCTGGTAATTGTTTTAATAATGGACATCTGTGTTAGATACTTTGGGGGGAAAACAGTAGATTAAGATCTGGTCCTTATAGGATTTTACAGTTTTGATGAGGAAGCAGTTCTAACACATCAAAAACAAACGTTGAATCCTCCTATCTTGCTCATGGCATTTGGTTCATTTTGAAACTACAGTCTTGGGATAAAGTTGTTTTGCTTAAACCTTCACACATAAAGCTTAGAATCTATTCTAACCTTTGAGTATGCTTCCCTTCTCCCATAAATATTGCTTTTATTTTATTAACTAGTAGCATATAGTCATGTGAGTAAAGGAAAATGTGATTTCTTTTTTTTAACATTACATGATATATAAAAGATACTGAAAGAGAAAATGTTTTCAGAATTTGGATGTCAAATCTAAAAGCCATAGTTTATTAAAATCTCAGTGTACTTTAGAGGTTGGCAACTTTTTAAGTTTGGCTTTCTGTTGAATCACAATGGACATCTTTCTTTTTTTGGTGCTGAGGATCAAACCCAAGGCCTTGTATCATGGTAGGCAACCGCTGTAACACTGAGCCATATCCCCAGCCCAGTGGATTTTTTTGAAGCAAATAATGGTTCATAAGATGCTTTTAATACTATTTTCTGGGTTTAGGGTATGTATTACCCATGATTTTAATTTAGATGTTGCTATGGGGGGTAATACATCTGTTCCAAAAATCTTTTTCATTCTCTGTGAGTTAGACCTAAGAGTAACTCCATTGAGAGTCTGTGGTTCAGAGAGCATTCTTATCATATTTCATTGCATCAAAAATGCTGTCAAAAATCTGGGCACAGTGGTGCTTGCCTGTAGTCCCAGCTACTCAGGAGGCTGAGGCAGGAGCATCACTTGAGCCTGGAAGTTCGAGGCCAACCTGGGCAACATAGTAAGAACCTGATTCAAAAAAGAAGAAACTGCCATTGATTGTAAGATGCATCCTATTTTCAGACATGTTGACATTTGAAAAAATATGTAATAGAATTGATAGCAAGTTCTTTTGTGCATTAGGGTTTTTCCAAATGAATTTTATATTGTCACTTCTTACCTAAAATGAATTTTGCAATGTGGCTTAAAGTGTTTCTTGAGTTTTATCAGTATGTTGATTATTCCATGTGTACCAAATTTAACTTTGCTTTGGGTCCTGGGGATTGAACCTAGGGGCTTGCACTTGCAAAGCATGTGCTCTACTCCTGAGTAACATACCCAGCCTAAATTTAACTTTCATTAGAGTGGCTTACGTTGTGAAGTAATGCTCATATCTTTTTCTTTTTTTTCAGGCTGACACCAACAAAGATCGTATTGACAATGCCAATGTCAGAGCAAAGAAACTCATTGACAGCTAAAGATACTGCTGTACTTCTCTATCATTTATTCACTTCTTCAGTTCCTCCTCCTAAATCATTACCTTTTCAGAGTTTGACATTTTGGTTCTATACTCTTCTAATCTGGAAATAGTGTGGAAGAAGGGTCAGAGGAGTAACAGCCTGCCTGATTTTTTTTATTCCTGTTTGAGGGTAGGCTGTTGCTCATCTTTCCCTCTAGTGTTTTCTTTCTCAGTTCATACTCTTAGATTGGTTTTCATACATCACACATAGTGTTTTCATCCTTCCCATTTACTTGTGCAGTTTCTTTTCTTTTCAAGATTCTGAAGCATTGCCAAAGACAGTCATGAAGAAGGGAGCTGTAGAGGTGTTTTTTTGTTTGGTTTTGGTTTTGTGGTGGGTGAAAAACAAGAAATGAGAGGTCATCATTTCAGTAAAAACCTGAAGGCCACAAACAAGTTGGATAGCCACAGTAAAGATCTAGTTGGGTTTAGTTTTTGCCAGTTAAAGCTAATGCTTAGTTTTGGAGCTTTTATATACAGTATTTTTGTCAGACATCACTATTTTTGCAACCTCTACTCCAAAAAGTATAATGAGTTTTAGATAAAGTGAGCTCAATTTCTGAACTTAGTGATTCATACACACACACACACACACACACACACACACACACACAGATTCTGTGATCTCATTTCATATTGCACATTCAGGAAAACTTTGTATAAATGAATGGCTTTTTATTTTCATATTATTAATAGTATCATGGTCCCATTACAGGCCTATGAATCTCATAAATTTGTCATTAGACTTTGAAGAAAAAAATATGTAAATATATATGTGTAACATGAGAATATCTCTCAAAAGCAGGGCTTAAATTTTTTGTGGAAGTTTGATAAAGCATATCATGTGAATTCAGATTTACCTCAATGCTAAGAATTATGTTTAGATAGGAAAAAGGAAATTTATTTTGATCTCAGGTGAAAATATAGATTGCTTTGAGTTTTATGTAGCTTTAGACAGTTATTAAAAGTTAGAATTTATTCTGTCCTACTAAAAGTGGTTTGGAAAATTACATTTGGTTTAATTTTTGATGATTGCGCTGTCATTCTTTTAGCTTTGTGTATTGAACTATGTCCAGAATCACGATGATGTAAATCCTGAACAGTGTTATGAGAATCTAATTGGATTTGTCACCTTTATTTAAAAACTAGTCTCTGCACACTTCGAACCTATGGATATGAATAGGTTTGACCAATAGTCATTGCTTGATTCTTATAATTAAACTTTGTAACTAACTAATGGTATTGTTCTTCAAGATAGGTAACATGTTTCTATGACTTATTTTGGGGTCAGTAATTTCATCAGCTGCTGTTTAACAAACTGAATAAAGCAAAGGTTCATAAGTCAAGAAGCACTCCAATGGAAACCTGCTGTTAGCTCTTTTCCAATTTCTATTAGAAATATTAACAGAACTTTCCTTTCTGTGATACATTTATTTTAATCATTATTAGTCCAATTCACTTGCACTCACATATACCAGTGACTAAAAGGATGTTGTTTCTGGGTAAGAACAACCAACTACTGGAGAAGACACAACTAACATAGGAACTTTCAAAGGGTGAAGAGGGAAATAAATAAATAAAGCAAGACTCAGTTGGGCCCTCTGTCATAGAAGTGCTCCATGTCAGAGAGTAGTTTGCCAGGTGAAGGTGAATATATAAAGTTCGGTGTAAAATAGTGGAGATTGTACTATACCAAGTGCCCTTCCTAAAAGCACTTAAACAGTTTTTTAAAAATACTGTTGGCTGAAGGAAATAATTTGAAGGATACCATTATACTGCCCCCACAGTATAATTGTTTAGAAGTGCATGTTAAGGCACCAAATTGTCTGGATTTACACTTTAGCTCTTGCTGGTTTTGGTGACTATAATCATGTTTCTGTACCTTAGTTTAATATGGGGATTTTCTGAATATGGGGATTAATGATTCCTACCTCATAAAATTGCAGTGCTGCCAGGTGTGGTGGCACATGTCTGTAATCTCAGCGACTCAGGAGGCTGAGGCAGGAGGATCTCGAGTTCAAAGCCAGCCTCAGCAACTTAGCAAGGCCCTAAGCAACTCAGTGAGACCCTGTCTCTAAATAAAATACAAAATAGGGCTGGGGATGTGGCTCAGTGGCCGAGTGCCCCTGAGTTCAATCCCTGGTTTAAAAAAAAAAAAAAAAATTGCAATGCCTGGAGTTGTAATGCCTTTAAAGCCCTTACAATAGTGCTTAGCAAATGTAGGAATTTAATAAATGATAGCTATTTCCTCTAGAGTGGATCTCTTTTTGGTTAAGGATCCATTTGTGAATTTGATGCAGACAACAAGCCCCTCTCCCCAGAGAAATAGACACTTGATGTGAATCATGCAGATCTTGAAAACCCATTCATGTATCCCAGGTTACAAACTTTTCTACAGCTTCTGCTGCTGGGAAAGGTGAGTAGAGTCCTAGAAATTAGGCCCAAAATGAATTAGAAATGGAAGCCATTGGCTTATTCTGGTTTTCTTGTATAACACCATCTGGAAACTTTATCCCATTACTTTTGAGAGGTACTAACATGTGGTTAACACAAGCTCTGGAGTGTGACCACCTGTGTCCAAATTTTGATTAAATCATTTACTAGTTATGTGGCCCTAAACATAATACTAGTTTATAATTATATAGGGGAAAAAAAGCCAGTATCCCCTACTGAATTTAATTTTTTTTTTTTTTAACAGTAAGCTCCTTCAAGTTTCCAGTCTTAAACTAATGAGAGAGATTTTTATCCTCTACCACTGGGCTTATTTGTTTTTTCTTTATTTAGTTTTAATTCATCCCTTGTTTCCATGTTTGAACTCCAGATCTTTCTTTCCATGTCACATATGGATTATGAATCTCTTGTTAAACATCTACATCCCAGACATAGTATACTCAGGTGCACTTAGAATTAACTTTTTAAACTGCTGGTTTCCCGCAGGGTGCAGTGGCACATGCCTGTAATCCAGCTACTTGGAAGGCTAACAGGAGAGTCGTAAGTTCAGGGCCATCTTCAGCAATGTGGTGAGACTCTGTTTCAAAATAAAAAATTAAATAGAACTGGTGATATTGTTTAGTGGTAGAGTATCTCTGGGTTCAACCCTCAGTGCTTTAAAAAAAAAAAAAAAAGAGCTGTTTTCCTTACTTTCTTACTAAAATTCCAGATTATCCCAGTTCATTCCTAGTCAGGTATCTATCTATCCAAAATATGTGTATATCTCAGATTGATATTCAAATGCCTTATCCACTAGTTATTTTTTATCTTTTTAATGGCAGCTTCAAGCCTCTTCCTGAACAAATTAAATTTTAGTTTTCTGCCTTATAAATGAAATAAATGGCATGATTCATTAATTGCTTACTCTGTTGTGGATTTTATACTATGTGCTTTTATGTATCTTGTAACATACATGAGAATTAGGATATTGCCCATATTTACAATGAGAGTAAATTACTCAAAAAGCTAAGAAATGGCAGCCTTTTCTAGATTCAAATCTGATTCAGAAATTTCTGACTCCAAAGCCCATGATCTTATTCAATAGACTACTGACTTCCAAACAAAGCTCTAAAAAATGTAAGTGACTTAGGGCTGGTAGCAAAGCTAGAATCAGGATCTCTGATCATAAATCAGACTACTTTGTTAGCTCGTATTTTGGTTTAAATCTTGCTCACTATTAATCCTGGGCATATTACTTTATATATCCTCTGACCTCAAGTGGTTTAGTCTAGCGAGAAAGATAGAGAATATGAGAAATGCTATAGAAACAGATGGGGGAACAGTTAATTGGACTTAGAGAAGAGGCTTAGACATAGGGAAGAAGGAGCATGATAGGGCATTCCTGACAGAGTGAACAACATAAAGGCAGGAAAGAGACAGTGCACCATGGGTTTAAGGAGCAGAATGATCTGATATGATTGGACAGGGAAATTAGAGTAAAGAGAAGGTATATGAAAAATTGTGAAGGGTGGTTGTCAGTGATTCTTACGGGGGTAGAGAATGCTAATCATTAAATGGGTACATTTAAGTTGTTAAATGTAAAGTATTTAGAGAAAAGTTAGTTATTCAGTAGATAAGAAAGATTAATAAACATTAAAGTTTAAGAAAAAAGACTCCTCAGTTGATACTGATAAACTGACAACCCCTAGCCCCCCAAAACTGAGAAAGAGAAAATAACTTTTGGGAAATAGAGAATACCCAGCCCAAATTTAAGGTCAGAGACACTGCTTCATAAATAGTAGTAAGCTCTTGTGATTTCTTGCCTTTAAGCAGGTTTTAACCATTACTGAAAACTGCCAGTATATCCATGGCTAAGATAAAACTTGAGAAAATGACCAAAATAGTAGTTTCCAAATGTTCATGTCATTGACAATCTGAAATCTATTACCTTTATACCTTCATGTTCTCATAATAAGCATGATTCCAGTACCCCAAAATGTTAATTATCAGTCACATAAAAGCATTTCACTACTTATGAAACCTGAACAAGAACATGAAACATTTCTACCTAATTAATTTACTTTCAGAGAACAAATGGCCCTTTACATGTTAGAACTGCCTTCTTCCTTTACAGGATTAAACTTGCTTCCAAAGTTCATTAAAAATTCTTTATTTAGTATATTCTCTCATTCAGAGAATAAACTTGATAAACATAACTTGTTTTAAAATATTGTAGCAATGGTTTTTTGAAGGTAATTTGATTAGTAGAGTTATAAATACAAAAGAGGGAAATTTCAGAAATGACATAATTTTTAACAAAGCTTCAGGAAAATCTGGGTTATTGAAATCACTTTTAAATCATAAGTGTTGCATATACATTTTTAGCTCTTCAGAGCCCTCCATCAGTAAGGCACGTGCAATAGTAAAGGATTTGCTACTGCAGCCTTGGGGAACATCTCTTAGTGTTATGTTGGTGCTTCTCTGACAAAGCACACTTTAATCAAAACAAACAGTTCATATTTATGTGCATCCTAAATTCTAGGTATAGATAACTAAACTTATGGACTAGAATAAGTCGTTAACCATAGCAACTCAAATATGAATTTGATAAAAATATAAAGTGTTTACACATAGGTAGAATGACAACTGACTTTTATGGAAGCTCACACTTTGAAACTAAACATAATTTCAAGCTGTGGTGTGGAGCTATTCTGTTACCAGGCAGCACCCCCTCACCATATAAATAGCAACTAGCTACTGGTTTCTTAAAGTCAAACTAATGGTGGTTTTGAAGATCAGCATTGTCCATTGCCCTATCCATGACTCAAAATGGAGGACTTTTTCTGTCTCCTGACTCCTTGTTCTTTTAGCTTGTTTGAGATAGCCCTGAAAAGGAAAAAAGATCATTGAGTGAAACATAATCTCCTGGAGTGTCATCTCCTTACTGCAGATATCCTTGACAACAACAGGAGTCTTTGCTTCACCCAGATTCCAACAGTTGCCATGTCTGTCCACTAAGGTTCCCGTGGTCCTGGAGAACATCATGCAAACTTCTTCTTGGTGGCTGTGAACCTCTCCATGTACTAAAAATCATGAAAGAATAATATATATTTGGCATTTTGGCATGAGCAAATATAAGTTTATCTGTTACTTAGGTTTTTACATGGATTTGGCCCTTTTCCTATAAAACCTACCTAATTTAAAGCACATAATTTAAATTCTTTTTTTGTATTTTAATAGGAAACATATCAGAAGAAAATTTATAATAAGCTGTCTATAAAGAAAGCCATCTTGGCACAATCTCACATGGCTAGTTCTTAGAACCACCCCCAAAATGGGGAAGAACAAAATATTCATGTGGGTTACCCTCAGCATTTTCTGGGGGAGTAACTAGAAATGCAGAATTATGCTACCATGCAAATAAATACCTTATCATAGCCTTCCAGTTCTCGAAGTTTCTTTATTTCAAAAAGATTGCCTTCCACAGCAAGCAGACAGATCTGGGAATCGCTGAGGATGCTCTGTGGAAGCATGCTGAGCTCAAGACAGTTCTCTTCCAGGCGAAGAACTTTAAGGCGAGGACAGCAAGATATCTTTACTGAGATCTGAGATATCTATTGAGCAAAACAATAATAGGAAAAAGCATAAGCCCTCTAATGGTTACTTTTTACTACATTACAAAAACAAAAACCTTGACTATTTGTCCTAGTTCTTTCTTTTACCACCTCCATTTTCTCACTACCTACTCACTACAGAAGCCTCTGTTACAGACCTTCTGTTACTAGTCCTCCACTTTAAAAATAAAATGCTTTTTTGAAGTTACCAGTGGCTTTTTGGAAACAAAAATTTCTGATAAAAGTACTCCATGTTCACCACAGAAAATTTGAGAACACAAGTTTAAAGAAAAAAGTTTACTTGTAATCTGCCCCGCAGAAATATAACTACCATAAATGTTTTCGTACATTTACTGTCACTCTTTTATGTGTACAAATATACCAACTACTTCACTGCCAAAGCTAAGAATCCATCATTCTCATTCTCTATTGTATTTGACTGCTCCACTTCTTGTATATAAGTACTTGGTTTTTCTTCCTGTCTTTTGAATTACTCCTGATTTTTGGTTTCCCTTGTTCCCTATGGACATTTTCAAGCAGCAATCCCTAATACTTCATATTTTATATTCTCTCAACTGTTCTAGAAAGTTCATTCTTGAAGTCATCACTTATAACCTCAAAATTTGTATCTACATTCATATTTACTCATCTCTATGCCACTTTTGTTTCCAACTTTCAGCAAAACGTTTCTAGTTAGATGATTCACCATAATCAACTCAGCATGTTCTCTCAATTGCACCACTATTCCTTTAGGCCTCAAGCTCAATACCAAACAACTGTCTTTGACTCATTCACTGTTAAGCCCATCAAGTACTCATTTCAAGTCACCAAATTTCTTATTTTTGCAGGGCTGAGGTTTGAACCCAGGGTCTCACCCATGCTAGGCAAGTGCTCTACCACTGAGCTACATCCCCAGCCCAAGTCACAAGATTCTATTGAACTACTTGGTATTTCAGGCTATCACCTGGAATCTTATTAGAAACACCAATTATTAGATCTCATCCCATACTTCCTTAATCAGAAACACTAAGGATGAAGGCCCAGTCATCTCATTAAACAGGCTCCCCCAGGTTACTCTAGTACATACTAAACTCAGTGTGTCTAAGCCATTAGCAGAGGTCAATGTGTAGCAAGTCCTCAATGAATACCTGTAGCTTAACTGATTCATCCCCCCCCACCCCGCCCATAATCTCAAGGATCAATCCACTAAAAGAATGAACTTCATAATATAAGATCAACTACCACCTAGAATGGTAAAACCACTTGTGGTTAGGAACCTACTACACTGGACCGTGTAGACCTAGAAGCACAGATGCCAGAAAAGCTAAAGGCCACCCAATCTCAGTGTTTAATGTTTCAGCACTTGTGCCCTATGGTTAGGACAAAGATTTCTTCTCCAGACATAAATGTTAGCCAAAAAGCTCCCAAAGTAATGGATACAAATTTCTAACATAAGTAAAGCTGTCCAATAGTAAAATGGGCTATCTCCAGAAAGCCTATCCTTTAAGGTTTTCAGCAACAGTACAATACACATTGTTAAAGATGTTAAACTGAACCTCTAATGTCCAACTCAGAATCTTGAGTTTATACCTCACCCCCACACTATTTCTCTGGCATAGCTCCTCACAAATGGTTATAGAGGCTTACTTGAAGAATATTCAAAGAACTCTAAGATTTGTGGGACTTTCAGTAGCTTTACTCTTTTCTTCTTTTTAGTACTGGGGATTGAATCCAGGGCTCCATACATGCTAAAAGCATTTCTGCTACTGAGCTACATCCCTAGCACCACCATCCCTCTGTCTTAAAAAAATCTCATTTTGAGATAGGGTCTTGCTAAGTTGCTCAAAATGTGTTGCACAAATTTGTTATCCTGCTTCAGCCTTCTGAGTTGCCGGGATTACAGGGATATGCCACCACATCTGGCTAGTAGTTTAACTTTTGAAATTATTCTTACCCTGTTACCTAGTACACACTCCCCAAAATGCCTGGACAGCAAACACACCCAGTGTTAGTCCCCACTAACTCCATGGCACTTTGGGCTTTGAAACTGGTTAAGTTTATAGAATACATTTCTAGCCTTTGATAGTTAACTCCATGATTACAGTTTAGTAAACAACAGTTTATTAGGAGACCATAAACCCAAAAATATGCTAGAAAAAAAACCCTTAAGTTCTAGACCTGGTTCTGGTTGAGATTGAGTTCGATGACCTGCAGCTCCCCCACGATGTCAGGTATACTCCGAATCTGGTTCTTAGAGAGATCTACCACATCTAGGTGCCGTAGGCTACAAAGTTGGGGTGGTAGTGCTCCCAGTTGGTTCCCAGAAAGGCTCAGGGTCTTGAGGGCAGAAAGCTGCCCAAAGGTAGATGGCAGCTCTCTCAGATGATTGTTGTTTAGGCTTAGAGTCTCTAGTTTTTTCAGATTGCATAACTCATCAGCTAGAACAGCTAGCAAACAAACAAACAAAAAAATGTAAGAACCTGAATCTCATAGAGCAAAAACAACTTTGATGAAGATTATAAAGACTCTATCAGTCTGCTTTACTTCTTGTTAATTCATGTAGAATTCCCACATGCACCACTTTTAGGTACTGCATTTTACCAACATAGTCTTCAGAAAGTGAGTGTGCCATCAAAATGCAGGAGCATTTCTGTATGTCATGTGCTCCTTTTACAAAGTGGATGAGGCACAATTCCACAGCAATTTTTGTGAGTTTTGGAAGAGCCTCCCTTTCCCATTCCATTCTCCCTTTCAAATTAGCTACTTTGCTTACATCACGTCCCAAAGATCAATCATCATAACCCAAGAAACCTTGCAGTGGAGGTTGAAAGTTTCAAGGACTCTGACATTCTGCATCGTGAGCTCTCTGAACAGTTTCATAATGATGACAAAAATCATCTTGTAAGAGAAATCCACCCTTTTAAACTTCTGATCACTAATAAAAACGTCCCAGGAGCAAAAGCCATACTTAGTTTGTTGTTGTTCAGGGAGAGGCTCTTCAGCAAAGTGAACTTCCCTATCAGCAGAGTCGGTAGGCTCTCTATCTTGTTGTTGGACAAGTCGATGGTCCTAAGGTTGCTCGTCAGTTTCTGCAACTCTGAGGGGAACTGGAGAAACGGTTCACAGCGTGGAGAAGCCCTCACGGATTAACTTCTCCGCCCCCGCCGTCCCTCTCCCTGTAATTCCCTGGTCTTAACGGTCCCACTCTCACCTCGGTCAGACCACGGTCCTTAAGCTGAAAGACACCAGTTTTCTGCGCCGTTTCTACATGAGCGCGGAGAGCACTGTTTCCCATCCTACCACCAAGACTCAGGTCCCTGAGGGAAGGAAACGCAGCGATCAGCGACCAACGTAGGCACACAGTCACCGGGTCAACCTCCCTTTGGGTCTCCGGCCCCAGCTGTCACCTCCAGCCGATCCCAGGATTCTGGGGGCCAGCCCGAGTGGCAAGGAGGAAAGAAAAACAGACCACCAAGTCCTGCTGATTTTGCAGCTGTGCTAAGGCCAGGCGTTCCTGAGAGCCTCTGGAGGACCAGGGAGCCCCGCACTCGCCTCCTACAGCTCAGTAGAGAAAAGTCTCGGTAGGTGAAGACCAGAGACCCGCGCTAGCCTGGGATGCGCTCCCAGGGCTTCCGCCCGGGCGGGCACGCCCTGTGACGTCATCGAGCCGCGCCAAGCATTCGTCCTGCTTTTAACTCACTCCCGGCGCCAAGCGGAAAGGTGTGTTAGAGCCATGGCTGCTGCTAACCCTTGGGACCCGGCTTCGGCCCCCAACCCCGCAGGGCTACTGTTGGGCCACTTCGTGGCTTCAGGATTGGTCACTGAGGTGAGGCGGGGGCAACGACGGCGTCATCAAGGGGGGGTGTCCATGGCGGCGACAGAAATTGGCTGTGAGGTGGTTGGTGGTATTGGTGGTACTGACAGCGGGAGTGTTGAGGGTGCTGGTTGGGGTCTGTACCAGGGCAAAGGTTGAAAGAGCTTCTTCCAGTTTGCAGCCGTGACTTTTGTGCTGTGGATTCTTTGTAAGCGAGGATCTGAGTAGGTGGTGTTTCGGGTAGACTGCCGGCAAGTTATGTCAAGCCAGTTTATGGGGGGTAGAACAGTGTCGCCCTGTTTATTTTCATCCAGGGATACCGCCTCTAGAGTGTAGTATGCAGCGGGGTTGAGAAGTAATGGTAGATAGTAGAAAGTAAACATTCCCAACATGCTTATTTATAGGAAGTATTGAAGCGTATTTGGGGCAGGAGGGGTTGGGTATAGAGGAGCCCCAAGGAAAGTTCATTTGGGGTATCTTTTAAGAAAAAGAAAAGCATTGGTGAAAAAGACATAAAGGACTTTGGAACGTGAGTGGAGGAAGGAATTAACTTTGAGGAAAGAAGGGAGATTAGCCCAAGGAATTATGATTTAGGGTGGGCAAGAAAAGCATGTTCATAGCCCAAGGAGAAGGAACCAGTAGAGGAAGAAATTGAACATGTGAGGGAATAACGGAATACAAGTGACAGAGGAGAATGAGTGGGACCAAGTGCATTGAGATTAAGGGAAAGAAACTTTAATACAAAGAGGAATTTCATTAAAAAGAACATTGAGAAAAGCTAAAAAGGTCAACACATTTGCAGAAAAATAGCAATACAAACATGAAGAAGATATATGGAAAATCTCCCTTTTTAAAAAATTCTGTGACTGGAGCAGTCTACCTTTGAGCTACATCACCAGTCCTTTTTTTTTTTTTTTTTTTTTTTTTTTTGGTACTGGGGATTGAACCCACGGGCTCTCCACCACTGAGCCAGATCCCCAGTCCTATTTTGTATTTTATTTAGAGACAGGGCTGGGCTTTGAACTCCTGATCCTCTTGCCTCAGCCTCCCAAGTGCTGGGATTACAGGCCTGCTCCACCATGCCCAGCTAAATTTCTTTTAATTAAGAAACTAAAGCCTAAAAGACCAAGAAACTTGTCCAAGGTCAATCAACCAAGAATGAGGAAATAGATCCCAGAGCTCTCCCTTTTCTGACATTATATCATCTCTTAAGGTGAACTGTGATAAGATATTGTGATAATTCTTGAACAGAATTTTTTTCCCCTTCTGTACAGGGGATTGAACCCAGGGATGCTGTCCCAGTGTGTTACACCCTCATCCTTTTGTTTTTTTTCTTTTGAGACCCAATCTAACTAAGTTGTCTATGCTGGCCTCCAATTTATAATATTCCTTTCTCAGCCTCCCTAGTGTCAGGGATTATAGGTGTGCGCCACTGCAAGCAGCTTCTTGAAAGATTTTTTTGAAATTTCTTTTAAGACCCAGTGTTGTGTTTGAGGGTTTCAGGTAGTGCCAGTACACCAGCTATTCCAGGGACTACCATTGCACTGTGCAGTTTAATCCTTTCTTCTCTCCTGTGTTTTCTTCCTACCAAGTTTGCCTACTACTCTCACTTGTATTGCAGTTCTTCTGTCACAAAATAAAGCATTTGGAACTTACTATCCCCCTAGAAAGTGTTGATAGGAGGTATGAATGCCTAAACCAAAAAATTAAGGTGCAGTTGAGAGAATTTAAAAAAAATTTTTTTAGTTGTATATAGACATAATACCTTTATTTTATTTATTTATTTTTTGTGGTGCTGAGGATCAAACCCAGTGCCTCACATGTGCTAGGCAAGCACTCTACCACAGAGCTACAATCCCAGCCCCTGTTGAGAGAATATTAAGCATTGATGGGTGAGTTCCCTTTTGAGATAGTGATTGTTTTAGGGGGTATCATCCTACTCTCTCTCAAGTAACATTCAATAGACAGTTACTTCTTTTAACCACAGTAAAGATCTGCCACTCCGTAGCACCTTAAGACCTTCTTAAAGAATCTTACTGTATAGCTAGTCCCAATAAAAGAGCTATTTACAGACTATAGGTTGACTTTAACAGTATATATGAAAACTTATTTATTTGTTATAGATGGACACAATACCTTTATTTTATTTATTTATTCTTTTATGTGGTGCTGAGGATTGAACCCAGTGCCTCACACCTGCTAGGTGAGTGCTCTACCACTGAGCCACAACCCTAGCCCTGAAAACTTATTTTTATTAGAAGGATTTAGCATTATTTTTTTCAAAATGTTTGTCATGTAGTCTCCTTGAACAGTCCATCCCTTTAGTGAATATCATTCATGTACATTAAAAATTAAGTGATGGAATAGGGTATATGTAATCCTATGGTAAAGAGCTTGCCTAGCATTCCTGAGGCCCTTGGTTCAGTCCCTAGCACCATACACAAATTTGCACACACACATTAAGAGTGGTACCTAAAATTTCTTGTAGAAAATATATTTGAACTTTGTCCTGTTTTGATCTATCTATGAAGGAATGATTTGGTAAAGAAAGGTCAGGTTAACTGTAGCATAGTGAGGTATTTGCTTTAGCTTATGCCCCAGGACTGCTTTAGTGGTCTTACATTCTAGATATTTTTCCAGAAAGCTTTAGTGAGTCAGAATCCTGATCAAGGTTTCCTCTGTTGGCAGTGTATGAGGATATGGATGTACAGAACTCCTTAGAATCTACCACCAATCTCTTTTCTCAATCTCCTGCCCTTCTCTGCATCCTGACCCCTATTTGATAACCTCTGCTTTTAACTTCTTTACTAAACTGGCTCCCTTTTAATGCCCCTCAACTGAAATACACCATGAAGATAAAAAAGAAAAGCAGCAGGAAAAAGAAGAAAGGTAACCATTAGGTTACAAGTTTATACATACAACTGTATACAGTCTTTGAACCCAGGGATTCACACATGCTGAACATGCACTCTACCACTGAGCTACACCCACAGCCCCAAAGATTTTTATATTAAACATAAAGGTCTCACATTTCAGCTTCTTGTGCCTAAGTAACAAAGTAAACAATAATACCACAAATAGACTTCTCTTTCTTAGGATCATTTCATTTTCAGGGTCCCTTTCCTCCAGTGGCATGAAAAGTATGTAATAAAGCAATAACTAAAGACAAACACTTCTGTCTGTAGTTGTGATTTTTATTTTCTTGGGGAATTTGGGTGCTCTTTCTTTCTTTTGTTACCCTCTTCTTTAACATTCTTATTTTCACTCTGGTTTCTCTTGCATATTCTTAGCTAAGCACCCTTACCCTATCGTTGCACTCAAGAGTTTACTAGTTTGCCAAATGTGCAACTAAACTTAGTGTATCCACATGGAATGATGGAGATATATCAGAGTGAGTGGGTTACATGATATAGGTGATGTTTTACTTTCATTACCTTCTTTTACATAAGAAAGGGCACAAAGAAAAAGTAAGAGATAGTGAATTAGATGTTTTCTCATTTCTGCTCTGACATACATTGGCAATGTGAAGGTGGACTAATACTTAATCTCCCTGGTCCTCAGTTTTGCCACCAGAAGAATACCTTGTGTTATCTGCCTCAAATAATGGCATAATTGTCTTTATAATCACCTGAAACAGAATCATTGGAGTCAGTATTAACTTGACTTTAACTGTCATTCACCATATTAACTATGACTTGTTAGTTTCATTTTGACATTTTGATAAGGTACTCTTATCTTGGTCTTTCCTTTTAAACTGTTTGAACCTAGTCCACATTCTCCTCATCTTACCTGGAATACTGTAGCAGCTACCTTTTTAAATATTCAACTTTAAGCCCATATCTCCACTTGTGTATTTGTTTCATGTTGATGGCCAATTGTAGGAATTTCTTCCCTCTCCGTGGTAAAATACATATAACATTTATTAATTTAACCTTTTTCTAAAATACGTTTATTAGTGCATTATAGTTATACATAATAGTGTACATATAACTTTTGACACGATTTTACATGCATGGGATTTATATAAAAAGGTAGCATTCACTGTGGTATATTTGTACATGTACATTACTAATTTTGTCAAATTCATTATTTCCTCCCTTTTCCTATTCCTCCTCTTTCCCCCTCAATCTCCTTTCCTCTACTCCACTGAGTTTCCTTTTATTTTCATGAGATCCAATGCTTTTAATGGTTTTCTTTGCTGTGCAGAAGCTTTTTAATTTGTTGCTATCCCACTTATTGATTCTTGATTTTATTTCTAGAGCTTTAGGGTTCTTGTTAAAGAAGGTAGTGCCTGTGCCTCTATGTTGGAATTTTGACCTTTTATTTTCTTCTAGTAGTTGCAAAGTTTCTGATCAGATTCCTAAGTCTCTGACCCACTTTCATTTGACTTTTGTGCATGATCTAGTTTCATTCTTCTACATGTAGATATTACTGGGGATTGAACCCAGATCCTCACACATGCTAAGCAAGCCAAGCATTCTACCACTGAGCTACACCCCCAGCCCACTGAACCTTTTTTTGTGTGAGTGTATATCTGGGGATTGAACCCAAGAGCATTCTACTATTGAGCTACATCTATAGTCCTTTTTTATTTAAAAAAAACTGCTCAGACTGACCTTGAATTGTTGGCCCTCCTACCTTGGCCTCTTGAGTAACTGGGATTATAGGTGGGTGCCACCGTGCCTGGCTATTTTAACCATCTTAATACATATGATCCAGTGGCATTAAGTACATTCACAATGTTGTGCAATCATTTCCAAAACTTATTTATTACTCTGTATGGGAAACTCCATATTCATTGAGCAGTTACTTCCCATTCTCTCCTTCCTCTGACCTCTGGCTCTCAGTTGTTTTTTTTTTTTTTTCATAGTACTCACTGTTAAATTTCTAAAATATAAATTTTATTTATAAACATGTTACTACTTCACCACAAAATGTTCAGTTGTTCTCATTTTCTGTATTATGATTATTTGGCATAACCCTCAATGTTTTTATGATCATATAGGAAAGTACATTTCCAGCTTCATCTTTGCCTTCTTACATGTACGTTAATACCAATTGACAATTGTTGAGCATTTATGTTTTGTTCTTTCTATCCAGAATACCTTTTCCTCCTTGTCCATTCTGAGCTTTTTGGTTTTTTTGGTACTGAGATTGAACCCAGGAGTACTTCATCACTGAGCTACATCCCTAGTCCTTTTTTTTTGTGAGACAGGGTCTTGCAAAGTTGCACTTTATTGCTCAGCTGGCCTCAAACTTGGAATCCTCCTGCCTCAGCCTTCTGAGTCACTGGGATTACAGGGGTAGACCATCGTCCCCTGGCGTTATGATGAAGGCAAACTGCTTGTTTGATTCATCTTTGTATCATCCATTGTCTACCTTAATAAGATGTTTCTTAAATTGATTATCATCATTCAGGAAACTTATCCTATAAATGGCCAAAGAATAAGTAGTGAGATTTTATAGACCATATGGTTGCAGCTATTCAACTAGGCAGTTTTAGTGTAAAAATATATGTGAATGAGATAAGTTGTGTTCTAATAAAATTTTATTTCTGGACCCTTGAATTTACATGTCATATAATTTTCATGTGTTGTAGAATATCATTTTTCTTTGCTGCCTGCCCTCCTGCAATTTGAAAATATAAAAACTGTTCTTAGTTCAAGAGCTGCAAAAAAATAGGCAATGGGCTTGCATTTAGTTTCCTAATCCCTGGCCATTTATGATTTCTAAAGTTCTTTCCTATTTTCCTTCTTCCCCACCTCCTTTTTTTTTTTTTTTCTTGGATATGTAGTCTTGTCATGTTGACCAGGCTGGGCCTCAAATTTGTGATCGTACTGCCTAAGTCTCCTGAGTAGCTGGGATTATACCCATGTGCCATTGTGCCTGGCCTCTGTGCTAACATTCTACAAAAGAAGATAATAGAAAATTATGGAGGAAGTTGGGGATGAGCAAAATAGCAAAATAACATCCATATTCTGAGATCACCTGCACTTAAGAGGGCAGTTTAACAGAATTATAGAATGAGAAATAAAAAAGGAGTAGCCTTTGTAGAAAAATCATTATGCTTGGACATAAACGTTCCTTTGTGTAAGAGTACATGTGAACAGAGACAATATGAATGACTTGTATGCAGTTGACATCATTAAATTAATCAGATAAATTATTTCATGTGGCAGGTTTTTTGATTTTCAATCTAAAAGGTCAGAGAGATTAGACTTGCTTCTTTTGGAAGGGCAGAGGTGAGTTTCCCAAAACCTCAGCTTATTTTCTTTTCTTTTTTCTTTTTTTAAAAAATTTTTATTAGTTGTTGATGAAACTTTATTTACTTATTTGTATGTGGTGCTGAGAATTGAACCCAGTGCCTCACACATGCTAGGCAAGTGCTCTACCACTGAGCCACAACCCCAGCCCCCTCAGCTTATTTTCTAATAAGTTATTAGTAATGTAAATGT
Source organism: Glaucomys volans (assembly GCA_020662805.1). Classification (NCBI taxonomy): domain Eukaryota; kingdom Metazoa; phylum Chordata; class Mammalia; order Rodentia; family Sciuridae; genus Glaucomys; species Glaucomys volans. Next base: position 343,946 of record JAJEJO010049823.1, read on the forward strand.
ATTGAATATGGTACCTTAGGAAATAGTACGAAATGATTGTTTTGTTTCTTTCTCATTTTTAAAATATTTGTGCAAGAGATTTCTAACAGTGAAAGTTCTGAAAAGAGGAAATACGCATTATTACTCTTTTTTCTCTACCTTCTGTTTAGGGACCGCATTCAACATAATATATTATCAATTTTCAGTTCCATGGGCATGCTCTTCCAATATACACAGAAACTGTTTGTGACATATTCCTGTTTTCCCTGTTCATTTAACAATAGGAGATGTTAAATATATCTAAGAAAACAACTCCTTGCTTTGAGAAATTCTCCACGCTACAAGAGATCACAAATATTCAAGCAGAAATCTATCAGGTAAATTATTACTTTTCTTTTTTTAATTTATTTTTTTAAATTTTTACAGACTTCATTTTGATTCATGGTACACAAATGGGGTACAACTTCTCATTTCTATAGTTGTGCATGACGTAGATTCATACCATTCATGTAATCATACCTGTACATATGATAATGATGTCTGTCTCATTCCACCATTTTTCAAAAATCCTAGGTGGGGCTATAGTTCAGTGATAATGCAGGTGCTTAGCATGTGTGAGTCCCTAGGTTCAGTCCCCAGCATGCACTGCCCCTTCCTAACAAAACCAAAAAAAACTTAATTGGTTCAAACAGTAATTCCTTTGCACTTAGAACAGCTTCTAGCACATAGTTGGATAAAGGTTTATTGTAGTAGTTAACAGAAATAGTAGTAATCACAGTTATAATAAACTAAACAGCCAGAGGGCAAGAACACCAAAATGAAAAGCTTTAGTAAATTACCTGCACTTTTATATACATAAATCATTCTCCCATTCCGCTTAAAGAATATACATCTTGTAGCATGTTCCTGAGTTGAAGATTATCTATTTTTATCTGTTTGATCCTTTAACTTCAGGATACTTTCTGAGTAAGCTTATGTTACTTTTATTCCTAATGTAGAAAAGCCTGGAAATTGAACTTCTGAAACTAGAAAAAGATGCAGCAGATGTTGTTCATCCTTTGTATTTGGGTAAGTGGTTTGGTTAAGTGGGTAATCCTTGGAGTTTCAACTTTTTCTTGGATTATTGTAAATAAATATCAGACAGCAAAATTGTGATGTGCCATAGTTTTTCCAGCCCCATAGCTAACTAAGACTTCTATTTCTGTGCTCAGATACAAGTCCTGTAGACTTGGCTGTGCAAATAGCATTGAAAGGAACTAGGTTGGCTCCTTTATTAGTTTTTTGTTGCTATAGTTTGTTACTGAGGCTCAGTAATATATAAAGAAAAGAGGTTTATTTTGTTCATAGCTTTGGAGATTCAAGGGTGGCATTGGCTTAGCTCTGGTTAGGACCTCATGGTGGATGGCATCACAATGGCAGAGCACTTGGCAAGAGGGAGAGATCACATGGTGAGATGGGAAGCCAGAAAGTGATTGAGGGGGTCAGTCTTGCTCTAATACTTTCAAGGTAACCACCAATAATTACTTAAAGTGATATAACTAAAGTACTATATGAATGGATTGAATATTTGATCCGAATTTTTTCCTCCTCATTTTCTTTTTTTTTTAATTTAAAGTTTTTTTTTTTTTAAATTTGTGCAGACTTCATTTTGATTCATTGTACAGAAATGGAGCACAACTTTTCATTTCTATGGTTGTGCATGATGTACATTCATACCATTCATGTAATATACATGTACATAGGGTAATGATGTCTGTCTCATTCCACCATATTTCATATCCCCACCCCCTCCCTGTCTCATTCTCTCTTCGTAATCTAAAATTCCTCCCTTCTTCTCTCACTCCCCACCCCCCCAACCGATTATATGTCATCATCCACTTATCAGGGAAAACATTCGGCCTTTTTTTTAATGTAGCTAAATGTTAATAACTAGTGTCTAGGTAATGTGTATATAGGAGTTTACTGAACTTTTAAAAAACTTTTCTGTAAGTATGAATTTTTTCAAATTAAAACTATAAAAGGGTCCCTTGGGCTGGGGATCTAGCTCAGTTCGTAGAGTGCTTGCCTGTCAAGCACATGGCCCTGGGTTCAATCCCCAGAACCACAAAAACAAAAAACAAAACAAAAACCCCAACCAAAAAAAATAATTCAAAAATTAAAGAGTCCCTTGGTAGCCATAAACTGAATTCTGGGGGGAAAAAATTCTGAACTTATCAGTAGCAGTTTGCAAGATGACACCCCCTCACCCCCCTGTACTGATGTTGAACCCATGGGCACTTTGCTACTGAGATACATCCCCAGCCCTTTTAATTTTATTTTTTAAATTTTGAGATAGGATCTCACTAAGTTGCCAAGGCTGGCCCTAAACTTGTGATCCTCCTCTCTCAGCCTCCTGAGTCACTGGGATTACAGGCAAGCAACACCACTCCCAGTTTACTTCTTCCCTTTTTTTCTTCATTGGAGACTGGGTCTCTCCATGTTGCCCAGACTGGTCTTGAACTCCTGACCTCAAGTGATCCTCCTGCCCCAGCTTCCTGAGTACTGAGATTACATGTGTGCACCACCGCACCTGGCCTTGGATTAATTTTTGTTAATAGCAAACAAAAGTAGAAATCATTAGTGATTTCAAAACTTACTTATCCTATTGCTAACTGTAAATAACTTTCTGATTTTTGTAGCTCAAAAGTGTCATGATCTACAAAGTATGAATAATCATCTGGAAGCTGTGCTAAAAGAGAAGAGGTCCCTCAGGCAAAGACTGTTGAAACCCATGTGCCAGGAAAACTTACCTATGGAAGCTTTTTTTCACAGGTTAGACTGGAGAAGAAGAAATGAATAGTTTTATGAGTTTTCTGAGGGTAGTTTTTGTTTAGCAGTTAACTTTGAAGCATAATTCATGAAACAATGTGTTATTGATGTGTTTGTTAACATTATTAATGTTGATACATTAAACGAGAAAGAAATTCTTTGCTTTAAAAGAAATACTACTATGGTGAAAAGAAAGAATTCTTTTTGTCCATTGGGTTTTAGGAATTATAAATTATGATTTTAGTGAAAAAAATTAGATCCTTAACATGTGGAAAGGTGAGTAAAAATTGGTTTTATTAAACATAGACTGTTTTCTGTGAAGTAAATGTATTGTTTAGTTAACGTGTTGTTTAATACATAAAAAAATCTGTCGAAGGCATTTAACATGGACAGAAGAAAACATTGTCAATTAAGAAAGGAGAAATGATTCTGGTCTCATCTCTACTGAGCAAATGATACCAGTTTTTGCTGATGATACAGTTTTTGCTTCAGTTTTCCAGTTTGCAGAATGGGGATTATTTCTGTTGCTGTCTTTCTCACAGAAATATTTTAAGTGTCAACTTGAAGGTCTAGGATATGATTAATAAATAATAATAAAATAGTAAAGCAAGCATCTGGGAATCTGATTTCTTTCTCTACCACTGCCTGAATAGCTGACCCTGAGCAAATCAGTATTCCCTCTCTCTCCCTTTCTTTAAGATGGGGTCTTGCCATGTTGCCCATGCTGACCTTGAACTTGCTATCCTCTTGCCTCACCTTCCTGAGTAGTTGGGATTATCTTCTCTTAAGTGGCAGAATTTTTTACTTTTAGTAAAATAATAGATATACAAAACCCCATTCTTTTTTAAAAATTTTTTTACTTTTTTATTTCTATCTTTTATATTTAGTTATACATGACAGGATTTTTCCACATTTATTTTTTGTACACAAATGGGGTACAAATTTTCATTTCTATGGTTGTACATAGTGTAGATTCACACGATTCATGTAATCTTACATATACTTAGGGTAATATGGTCCGTCTCAATCTACTACCTTTCCTTCCCCCACCCGCTCCTGTCCCATTTTCCTCTATACCATCCAAAGTCCTCCTTTCTTCTCTTGCTGCCCCCCCCCATTGTGTATCATCATCCACTTAGAGTAAACCTTCAGCCTTTGGCAAAACCCCATTCTTGTGGCTGTATTCAGTATCTGACCATTAATGTGTATGTTATACTGCATTAAAGAAGAGCTAATGAGTGTACAACCAGAAAAATGATAGTTGTACTCTATTTGTGTACAATGAACCAAAATTAAAAAAAAGCTAATGATTTTAAGCATTTAATTATTTTAAGTATTTATTAGCTTAATGTGAAGACTGTTTCAATGTAGTATAGTTATCCTTATGTTCTCATTGAGAATGAGTAGATTAAAATGGAATGAGATTTTATCTAAGGGAATTCCTTCTGTGAGAACATTACTATCATTGAGGGTTATCTGCCATTAGGATAGGTTCCAGATATGATGATTAATGTCATGTTTTTCTTTTTTCTATTTGGATACAAGTTGCATGTTTTTCAAGTGAAAGAGAAGAACCTTTCCTTATCACTGATATTTCTAGGAATACAGAAAGGTTGTTATTGACTCATTAGGTTGATTATGATTCTTTTATTTGAAACTAAGAGTCCTAACTAAAGAAAAAGAAGGGAGATACAAAATAATTAAATTTTAAAAATAGTTGAATTTTTTTCTCCCTCTTTCAGATATATGGTACATTTGCTGGAGTTGGCTGTGACTTTCATTGAGAGATTGGAAACCCATCTTGAAACAATTAGAAATATCCCTCATTTAGATGCAAATCTAAAGAAAATGGTGAGTATTAGTATAGCTTTCTTTAGTTCTCTTATACTTGAATATCAAATGTGTGATCTCTTTGTTTAACTTTTTATCCCCCTGTGGTACTGTGGATTGAACCCAGGGCTTGTGCATGTAAGGTAAGCACTCTACCACTGAACTACATCCCCAACCCTTTTTTTATTTTTTATTTTTATTTCTTATTTCAAGGCAGGGTCTCATTATGTTGTCCAGGCTTGTTTTAAACTTGGGAACCTTCTGCCTCCACCTCTTGAGGAGCTGGGATTACAGGCCTGCACCATGAAGTCCAGCTCCTTGTTTAGCTTTTTAATGGCTAATATTGTGAGCTAATTATTTTTTTACATCTAAAGGTTTATTATTGAAAATCCAGCCAGGCTCTGTGGTGCACGCCTGTAATCCCAGCAGCTCCAGAGGCTGAGGCAGGAGGAACTCGAATTCAAAACCAGCCTCAGCAATTTAGGAAGTCCCTAAGCAACTGAGCAAGACCCTGTCTCTAAATAAAATATAAAAAGGGCTGGAATTGTGCCTGGCATGTGTGAGCCCTGGTATCAGTACTCAGCACCACATATAAATAAAAGATCCATTGACCACTGGGGGGGGAAAATAATTAAATTAAATTTAAAAAAGTCCAAACTATAAAATTCATGACCTGCTATTATTATATCACTATTTTTACAAAAGGATGTTTTAAACAGAGGCTTATATGATGTTGATGATGTTGTCTTGCTTTATAAATACACAAATATCCATGCATACTTTTACAGTGATAGCTACAGGAAGAATGATCACTTCTAAAAGCCAATCTAGACAGATTCCTTTTCATTCCAGCTGTCTCTCCCAGGTGTCACATTCCTTCGGGCCTCCTTACTAAGCCTGTGGCCCATGATGAAAATGTGATACATGTTATGCTTTAGCTTTGATGTTTTTTCATTAATTCACTTCCAATAGTTAACAGTGGCATATCTTCCACTTCAGTGCTACCAGCCATTTCCATAATCTTCGCTAGAAGATCTTTATTATTAACTGCAGCCCAGGAAAGATGGTTGACCCAGACCCTAGGTTCTATCTCTGGCACAGAAGGAAGGAAGGGAGGGAGGAGGGAGGGAGGGAGAGCAGCAGACATCATTCATCCTATACTTTCAGAATCAGAATCTGGATTTTAATACAGTAATTTTAATACAATTAATAAACTTTAATAAGTTCTTCAGGGGATTCCTATGTATATTAAGATCTGATCTGCTCTGAATTAGAGGAATGGTCAAGAAAAACTTGAAGATTAACTATGGTCATTTACATAAAGGATTGAAAGCACAGGAATACAAAGGATTGCATAGTTTTTTGCTTTTTTGTTTGTTTGTTTGTTTTAGCTTTTTGAGGTCACATTTCTAGATCTTTGCTACTATTTGGAAGAGGGACATATCCAAGGTAATGAAGTTTTTAACCTGGCTGATTTGATTAGGATCAAGTATGGATTAAAGAAGTTAATGAGGGTTTTTTTTTTAATGTCTTGCATATGTAATAAATGTTCACTCATTGTTGAATTATAGTTAAATTGAGTTTGAGAAATTGTACATCCAGATGAAGATTGCCAGTGGCCTTCAACATGGATCTGCATTTTAGGAAGGAGATTAGGTTTAACTATTTAGATTGAGGGTCAGTGATGTTGAGTTGATTACAGAGGACAAAGGAAAAGTGAAGTCACAAAGAGAAAGTGGATTTTTAAATTTTTTTTTATTCACACAATTCATATAATCTTACGTATACATAGGGTAATACTGTCTGTCTCAGTCTACTATTTTTCCTTCCCTCATCTCCTCCCGTCCCATTTTCCTCTATACCATCCATACTTCCTCCATTCTGAGAAAGTGGATATTGTAGGTGAAGTGAGTGCAGTTTTAAGGAACTTTTGCAGTAAGGGGCTGGAAAAAGATCAGATGTTAACTTTTGGTATAATTGTTTTTGATCAAATGATAATGAATTAATGATAGATACGATTTCTATTTTCCCTTTCTTTCAAATGCTACAGAGCAAGGCTTTAGCCAAGATGGATATTTTGGTGACTGAGACAGAAGAACTGGCAGAGAATATACTCAAGTGGCGAGAACAACAAAAGGAGATTTCCTCTTATATCCCCAAAATATTAGCTGAAGAAAATTACCTTCATAAATATGATATTAAAATTCCTCTTTTACCTTTTACTTCTAAAGGTCATGCCCAAAGAACTAATGTTAAGTGATCAATTTTATTTTCCCTAATTATGTGTAGTCATATAAAGTTCATTTCTAGTTGATTGTAACATATGTATTTAAAGGCTTTGCTGTTAGCAATACTGAAACAGCCCTCTGTATTTTAGAATACCAAGATTTCAAGTTCATTAGGATCAAGCACTTTTTTCTGATTAAAAGACTCAAAAATCAAACTTTATTTGGATACTTATTCAAACAAGAGATTGTTTTAAAAAGACAGACTTATAAGGCAAAGAAACCTAAACTTAGTATTTGATGGTTAAGGAACTAATATACTTGGGTGTGATAATGGTATTGTGGTTATGTTGAAGACGCATATATATTTATGAGTAAAATAATGTTTAAAATACAGACTCCTGTTAAATCAAGTTCTCCAAGCTGAAAACAGAAATATTAATGTATAAGTTCTTTTCACTGCAAAGCATAGTGAATAGAAAAGCCATCCAGGATACCAGGGTTCAAATGAGTTTGAATTATAAACCAGTTATTCCAGTACCTTAGTTTAGATAGATAAGAAAAGGGTGACTGACATGACTCATGTTGTGCTACAGTACTAAAATATTCACCTGACAGATCTCTCTGGGCTTAATACCCTTCCTCACTTCTCAGATTAGTCTCAAAACAGCAGCCAGAGGAATCCCTTAAAAATATAAACCAAATCATTTTGTTCTTTTCCTCGAAACTTTCTTATGGTTTCCCAGCTCATTGAGAATAAAATCCCAAAACTACCATGCCCTCTTGCTACTTCCATAATTCTCCACCTCTCACTCCATTCTACCTGCCCTGGCTTTCTTCTGGGTCTTAATATTTCAGTCTGTCTCTAAGCTCAGTCCTGTCCCTGTGTCTGCCTTTCTTCTGGACAATAGGCCAAGTCTTCTTTTATATTCTTCATATTTTTCTTAAGTATCACTGTTATTGAAGTCTTCCCTGGTCATATTATCTAAAGTTTCATGGCCCTTTCCTAATTCCTATCCTGATTTATTTTTATTCTTAGATAATCTGATATACATTTTACTTAAATTGCTTTACTTACCATTAGTCTCTCTGTTTCAGCTCCATGAGCTGAGAGGTTTTGCCTGTTTTCTTCACTGCTTTGTCCCCAGTGATTAGGACAATGCCTACCCTAACAGGAGCTTACTTAGGACATATTTGTTAAATAGTTGGGTATCTGCATGACTCCCTGGCTTGTATTCTTCAAATCTATTCAAATGTCCCCTTGTCAGTGAAGGCTTTCCAGAAATCCTATGCAAAATAGCACTTTTCACCCTTCATATACACAAAAACTATTACGATGCTTTCCTTATTTGCCTTAGCGTACTGGAGATTGAACCCGCTGGGGGCGCCATACCACTGAACTACATGCCCAGCCCTTTTATTATTTATTTATTTTTATTTGTTTGTTTGTTTATTTAAATTTTGAGACAAGGTCTTGCCAAATTGATGAGCGAGGCTAGCCTGGAACTTGTGATCTTCTTGCGTCATCCCCCAGAGTGGCTGGTATTACAGGCATGGGTCACCGCGCCCGGTCCCCCGCCCAGCTTTTTTTCACTGCACTTAGCACCATTTGGTATGTCATATATTTAGGCATTTGTCTCCTTTTCCTTCCCTGCAGATTCTAATTTCCAAGAAGGCAGGGACTTTGTTTTGTTCGTCACTGTATCTGCGCTTTAGATCAGCGCTTGACAATTTGTAGCTATGCAAATTAACTAATTCTGATAAGACAGTATTTCCTCTGCTACTACAAACGCTGCCAAGGTGGCCGTGAGTTTCCGGGACAATAGAGGGAAGTGCCTCAGCACTCTTTAAATTCTCTTCATACTCCAAATACTCCTTGCTGGAAAGCGGTTTCTGCCCATTTGTTTTTTGCCATAACACTGACAGGTCAGGCCAACACAGCGAACAAAAATACCAAACTATAAACGTTTGAACATTCATCAAAATTTAACGGACTTGACGCTACAGCAGGAACACCGTACGAGAACAAAGGCTAAAGGCGGTGGGGTCTAGTCTGAACGCTAAGGGCACCGCCTGCTAGTTGCCGCGGGGCGGGGTGGAACGAGGGGAGGCGGGGCCGAGCGTCCTCCCGCCTACCTGACTCAGGATTGGCTGAAGCTCAGTCGGCACCGCCTCTCTTGGGCAGTGGCGCGGATTTGGGCGGGGGCGTCACGGGAGGCGCGTGGGGCGGGCGGGGCCGGCTGGGGCTGGGTTTGGCCGGGGCCCTAGCTCTGGCTAGGGTTGGGATGCCTAGACTGGAAGGACCTCCGGGGTTTGTGTTGTGACCGAGGGATGGCGAATGTGCGGGTGGCCGTGAGGGTCAGGCCCCTCAGCAAGCGGTGAGTTTGGGCAGGAGGGGGCGCCTGAGGCGTCAGGAGAACTCAGAGGAGCGCGAGGGCCCTGGTCCCTCTCAAGGAGATTCTGGCGCGGAGAAATAAGACATAAAGTGACCCAGGGACTCAAGGTCCGGAAGCCGTAAAGGCTTGGTGGGGCAGGGCCTGGAGTCGAACTTTCGCGTGGTGACCTGGAGGATAGCAGTTACCAGGCGGCCTTAGGAAAGCGCCGTTGGGAGCGCAGTGTCCTGGCGTCCTGCCAGCCAGGAGTTTCGAGGGACCACGGCTCAAGTCTTGATGCTTGGGACTGGGCCTTTCTCATTCGACAGATTGTGAAGGATTTGGAGAGGATTGGGCAGTCTCTCTTCTTGGTGTCCCTGGAGTAACCCTTGAGGGCTGAGACAAAAGGGTGCACATGGTTTTCTGCTGCAAGAATGTGGAGAAAAGCATATTGTAAGGGCTTGAGAGGAAAATAGAGGCCCAGAGAGGTTGTGGTTTCAGTTTGCGCTGAACAGCTGATCTGATCAAAGAGAACTGAAGTAAAGGAAGTTACTCTAACCCTGTCCTTCCACATACTCAGTTCCTCAGGGAATCTGAACTTGCAACTTTAAGCCCTTGAGGCATTCTGTGTCCAGCCACATATTTCCTTCTCTTTTCCACTAATTTTTCACTCAGACACTTGGACAGTCAGGTAATACTTTCCAGAAGAGTTGGTGTTCCAACTGTTCTTTAAAGATCTTTTAGTTTGCTGACAGGTGGGAAAAGTACAGAGGGCCCTCTGCTGGAGTAAGAACTCCAAAAGAAAAGGATTTAGGCTATTAGGAAACATTAGTTTTGGTTGGTGTGGAGGGCGGTGAGTGAAAGGCAGTAAAACTGGCAGAGTGTGGTTGGGGACCAGAAGGCACATATTGGAATTATTTGAGAAGTTTAAAATTTTCAAGGACTTAAGATGATTTGATAATTGGACAGAAAAGTCAAGAAAGGCATTGTCTCAGCCTGGGAATATAACTTAATGGTAGAGTGGTTGATTAGCATATACAAGGTACCAGATTCAATCTCCAGCATTGCAAAACAAAACAAAAAGAAAGACATTGTCTTCCATAACAAAATTTGGTATGATTGGTTAATTACATTGGTCCACATATAGAGGTGATTGACTTTGAAGAAAAGTCTTCTAGTTGACAGAATAATTGGGAGAGCAATGAGATGCAGGAAACAAGAAAAAAGAAAAGGAAGAAGGCAAAAGAGGTACTATGAAGAAAGAAAAGCAGCAGGTACTTAAACTGCTGTTTTGATTGGTAAATGGCATATTACATCTGCCTTTTGCATAACTAGATGAGGTGATTTAGGACTAGGGATTCATAGGTGTAGCTGCTATCCTGGAGGTAGCCTGTGGTAAATCCTCTTTCCAAAACTGTTCTTTTAGTATTCTCAGGATATAACATTGACCACTCCTAGCAGTATTTTCTTAGTTCTTTTAGGAACTAGGAATTTAAAATACCATGGATTAGATTAAGAAAGTGATATTGAAATTGGGTTGTTACTTCCAATAATGATAGAGAATAACATCTCATCCACAAAAGTGGAAAGAAGAACACAAAAACTTATTTACTTTTAGCTCAAGTGAAGTGCCTTGTGAGTAAGTGGTAGAATGCCAAGACTTCTGACCTTCGGTTGTGAGCAGATTGTAGCAGACTGGTTTCAGGACCACAGATACAGAAAAATCCAATGCAATCCCAACTAGGAATCTTAATGACTCCCCTCTTCCCACAGATTCATGCAGAGATGACAGATTTGCCACAAGGTGTTAACCTCCACTATCTTAGTCAAGGCCGTTCTGCATTTGGGGAATATGCTGATTGTGTGGTTTGTTCCAACCTTCAAATAAGTCATTGGCACAGATTCAGTTAACAAAGTCATTGGATCTTATGTTGTACTTGGGAAAAAATTTGGGAGATCATCTGACCCAAGTTTACATTTTTTGTTTTTCCAGATGAGAAAATGGTTTTGTTTAAGGTTAAGCAGATAAAGCCAAGATTTGATTTACTAAACCACATTGCTGCTTCCTGAGATTACAGGAAAGTTGTACCTCTTTCTCAAACACTCCTCTACTCATCAGGACTAGGACCAACCCTGAATAAAGTAACATAGGAAATGATTTTTATGTCATCCCCTCTACTACAAAGTTGTTTCCCATAATCAGAAATTCTCTTTGTCATTATGAGATACTGCCCCTTTTCAATTTAAAACCATTCTGCATTGAATAGTTCTGTCAATTCTGTAGACTCTCCAACAATCCACCCTGACCTGTGAAAAATTACTTCTCATACACTATGTAGCTTTTCTGTTTTTTTTCTTTTTAAATCTGTGAAATACGGAGAACTTCATTTTTTAATGAAAATTAAATAAAAGAATACATCAAAATACTTAGAGCCTTGATCATCTTAAGGGTCTAATAAAGTGTAGCTCTATGAGTTTTAGTGACTATTTTTATTCTTCTGGTCCCTGTACTTAGCTGTGTGTGTGGTTGGTTTTTTGTTTGTTTGTTTGTTTGTTTTTTAAGTTTTTCAAAGGAGTAAATATCAAGTGGTAACACTTTGGTTCTATTCCTAAGACAGTGATTGCCAACCTATAGTATATATAAAAGCCACGTGGCAATCTTGTTATACTGTAATTTGTTATTCCTGCCCCCCAACCACAAATTTGATTTAACTAGGCCTTCTCCTAATCCCCCATAATTCTGATGTAGGCAGCCTATGGACTTTCTCCTGTTCACAACCTTTAACCTTAACCTTAAGGGATAAACAAGAGTTAGTGTTAGCAGTGTTACCACGTTAGAACAACATAGGAAAATTCTTAAGGATTTTGACTCTCATTCTGCTGTAAGAAGATCTAAGGAAAGGATTTGGGAAATATGTTCTCAGTGTTTCAACAGAGAGTACTTCCATACGTTTTTCATACTTATACTCACAATCCCAGAGAAGATGAAAGATAGTGCCATGTTATGTGCTGGGGCCAAGAATACTTTTTAAGGTTCCCAAGCCTGATTTCTAAGCTTATAGCTTAGAAAGCTTAGGCTTTGTGGCCAGACAAATCTGAATTTAAATCCTGGTTCTGCCCTTGCTAGTTATGTGACCTTGGACAAGTAATGTAATTTCTCTACACTTTAGTGTTTCATCTGTGAAAGTAAAAATATGTTAAGTTTTATCAGAAGAGTATAAGGATAGATAAGATGAAGTACAATATGTCATGCACCTAATACAGGACCTTGCACAGGCATGTGCAATAAGTGGTGACTATTAGCTGTTCCAGAGTTAAACTATAATGATTTAGGGAAGCATACCATCTAGGAGAGTCTTTGATATGATGCTTGTAACTTTTCTATGGAGAAAGGCACTTGACTTATGGCTATAGCAATAGGGAAATGTTTTGTCCCCCTAGTGCTGATCTGAGCTTCTCTTTTTGTGATTTTTTTAAAAAGCAAAAATAATGTTTATTCTCATATCATTTGGGGTCTTGTTTCTAGGGAGACCAAAGAAGGGGGAAGAATTATTGTGGAAGTTAATGACAAAGTGGCAAAGATCAGGAATTTAAAGGTAAGCCTGAAATTGTTTTCCATTTGCTTTCCACTGAGAACTTAAAATTGTTACAGGGGCTTCCAAGGTGAAAATGTGTATATGAATGTATTTAGAGTGAGGGAGGGAGAGGATCAGATAAGGAGAATTGTAGGAAGAACTTGTACCAATCATAAAGCAAATTTTAAAATAAGCCAAAAAAGGGCAAGGGATGTGGGCTACTACAGCCTAAGTTCTATCACATAGCAAATAGAGGTGGCATGGTGGTGCATGCTTGCAAACCTAGCTACTCAGTAGGCTGAAGCAGGAGAATCACAAGTTCCAGGCCAGCCTGGGCAACTTAGGAAGTCCCAGTCTCAAAATTTAAAAAATAAATAAAAGGGACTAGGGGTGTAGATCATTGGTGGAGCACTTGCTTGGCATGTATAAGGCCTTGCGTCCAATCCCCAGTACTGGCAGGGAGGGAAAATGTATATATATGTATATATATATATATATATATATATATATATGTGTGTGTGTGTATGTATATATATATGTTTATATATAATATGCATGTTATATACATGTATGTGTATATATACATATGCATATATATATATATATATATATTTGGTGCAGCTGTTTTGGAAACTGGTAACTGCTTTGCAAATAAATATGGAGGATGTTATGGAGGCCATGATTACCTTAAATCATGCCAGGGGCAATCATATGTCTCTTTTATTCATCTGACCATCAGTTAGACTTTGTCCCAAGCCTCTCAACTGATATCATTTTATTAAGAGATATTATTAGGGATTTTAGAATGTACCTGATGGACAAAGGGGAGGGGGGAGGAGGGAAGGGGGGAAAAAAATAGAATATACCTGATAATGCAAGATTTACTTTTGCTATACTGAGGTCCAAGTAACAGCTTTCAGATTCCAGAAGGGAGTCAGTCACTATCCTGAGTCTTGTTACAGGTTTTCTTTCACAGATCTGACTGAACTTTGAGTCACAATTGGACAGACATGGGAAATTTCCTTCCTCCCCTGATTACCCACTCCTAGAGCTAATTTCCTCCATCCCTTCCACCATTTATCAGATGAGCAAAAAATGGAAAGGGTTCGTCCTTTGTGAACTTTGAGGAGTGGAGATAGGAGAAATTGACCATGTTACCACTGCTATAGTCAGTTTACAGGTGCAAGCCAGCATTCCTAAGAGCTGAGGAAGTCGATTGGCAAGTATGAGGGTTATCTGGACCCCAGACTTGGAACCATGCCCACTTCTGTTATTTCTTGTGATGTGATCTGTTTCCCTTGTCAGTAGCTCCCTCCTAAAAGAGAATGGGACTGTCAAACTTTCAACATGAGCTCCCTGGAAACAAAGGACCTTTTATTTTATTCTTTGCTGTCTCTTATTATATCACTGTTGCCTAATCACTTCAACTGTTTTGTTCTAAGATCTCATATTTTTGGTTCGTAAGAATAAATCTCAGCCAAGATCAAGCTTTAATCTGCCCTCTAAACACTTTCCTGGCTGCTTATTTCCCTAAGGTCATTTATCCACTAACAATCTCTTACTCATTCTGATAACCTCATTCTTGTGCAGTGTTTCTGTTTTGTTTGGTTTTGGTTTTTTAAGTACTGATGATCCCCAGAACTTTTTATTTTTTATTTTGAGACAGGGTCTCATTATGTTGTCCAGTTTGGCCTCAAACTTGCAATTCTTCACCTCAGCCTCCTAAGTTTCTGGGATTATAGGTGTACACCAGTGTGCTCAGTGCTGTTTCTGTAGTTTTTTTTTGTTGTTTTTTTGTTTTTTTTTTTTTTGTGGTGCTGGGGATTGAACCCAGGGCCTTGTGCATACAAAGCAAAACAAGCAAACACTCTACCAACTGAGCTATATCCCCAGCCCCACTTCTGTAGCTTTTGATGGCTAGTGCCAGGGTTCTTTCCCTGTTCAGAGTCTGAATTTTAAATACTAACACAAGGTATTTCTGTGAATAATACATTCTCCCCAGTATTCAGAGTTCAGTGCAGTTGGCTTTGCCTTGGGCAGTTGAATTGTTCCTAGCTCTTCTTTCCAACATCATTTCTGATTTGCTAGGGGTGGGTACCCCAGGTACCCCAGGGAAAGCTCCAGGTTGATGGAGTCTGCCAGGTCTAGAGGCTGAACTACTCATGTACTCCCAGTATCCTCTGCAGAGATATGTAGAGAGGAAACGATAGTGATGAAGATGCCCAGAGAGAGAGAGACTTTCTCAAGCATCCTATATCTCCTCTGGTTGTTGCATATGAAGACAGATACATGATAGTATGATATGTATATTTAGTTCTCTGGGGTTTTATTTGTACCTGTTGAGATGAAGATAAAAGTTACCTTTTTTTCTTTTGACCCTAGCTTTCATAAACATTCTGTGACCAGTCCAGGTCTCTCTAGTTATAGTATGGAGTAATCAAGTGCCACTGGTCTGGGTCTGATATTATAGTAGAGAAGACATTGGATTCTATGTTTGATTTTAGGTGGATGATCGACCAGATAGCTTTGGAGATTCCCGGGAGAAGGTTGTGGCATTTAGCTTTGATTATTGCTACTGGTCAGTCAACCCAGAAGACCCTCAGTATGCATCTCAGGATGTGGTAATGTCATTTGTCACTTTCCTTTCTTTAATCCTCTTTTAAAATGTTTATTGTAAAGGTTTTTGTCATTGTTCTTATGACATAATTGCACCAATTGTAAATACTGTAATGGTACTTTAAATCTTAATACAAACTTATGGATTTTTAAAAGGAAAAAACTTTAGTGCATCCAAAGACCATTGATGGGCCTGAGTTGTGACTCAGTGATAGAGTGCTTGCCTAGCATAGATGCTGTAGGTTTGATCCCCAGCACCACTTCAAGCAAATATACAAAAAAACCATTAACCTTTTCAAGTAATCATTTCTGTGGTAATGTTAACAAAAGAAACTTATTTCAAATGCAGAAATCTCATTGTGTATCTTCTCAGTTCTTCATAACTGGATGATAGTATATTAGCATGGAATCTGGGCCCTGGTTATTTTTTACTTAAGACACTTTGGTCAGAAACTAATGGTATTTTGGTCTGAGAAATGATAGTAAGAGACATCAGGTCCAGAAGGAGCAAAAGAAGTAGGAAAAGACTCCTTGATCAGGGCATGGAAACTGGCTGGTGTCTTTTTAGACTTGGACCTCAGCATGATTTAGGTGGGTAACTCAGGGGGTGTTTTTATCCTATGATAAATAAATGGTGCTCACCTCAAACATGGCCTTGACTTGTGTCCCGCAGAAGGGCCCAGGAATCCAAGAGGCTAGTATCTTCTTTGAGCCTTAGGATTATACTTGTGTTCCTAGGCAGAGTGTGAAATGGCCAGATTACTAGTTTTTCAATCTGCAAGCTATGTAAGAGGCAAGGTATATATTGATCTATTTTCTGAGGATTGAGAGGACCAGCCAAATCTTCGACAGCTGAGCTGTTAGTCACTCTTCCTGTGCCTCATACTTCTTGGATCTCTCAGTTTTCTAAGACAGCCAAAAGTCTGGCAGAGGGTCTATAGGACATTTTTATTTCTGGGAAGATACAGCATGCTATTGCTTTGAGCACTGTTGAAGGCCTCTCTTCAGTCCCCACAATGATCAGCAAACCTTGCCTCTTTCAATTTTGTGACCACAGACAACAGCCATAGGGTACTCTGTGAAAGTCTAACCCTAAAATTAAAAAAAACAACATTTATTTGGCCTTTCATGGTTTGGTATAATTATATATACGAAAGAAAAGAACACTATAGAAATATATCCTTATGAAGTACCATTGGTAATAATTTGAGGAGAGACCTATACAACCATTGTCTTTGAATAAAAAAATCAGAGTCTGTTTTCTACCATTTGTCTTTTATGAAACTTTTTATAATCATGTCAAGGGAACAATATTACCAAGTCTGAGTTACTCAGGGGAGATAATACTGATTTTGAGCTAATACACACTGCTAATAGTGACGGGATAGTTCTAAATCATGGAAGTGTAATTTCTCCATTCTTCTCTTCTGTGGAGAACATATGGAAAAAAGACCCTATATGCACTATAGGATTTGTTGTCTCTTTGAACTTCTTCTGTTATAATATGAGTACCTTATCTGTGTATCAATGTGTTTGCTATAAATACTCAGAAGAAAAGTGAACTGTAGGCATTAACTAACCCCTAGACGTCTTCTCTGTCCTTTAGCCTGTAAGGACACTGGCAGGTTCACACTTGTCTTGTGGCCCTTGATTTTTATTTATTTATTAATTTATTTATTTTGAGAAACATAACATTGTTTTTAATTTTTAAATTTGTTTTAATTAGTTATACATGACAGTAGAATGCACTTTGATACATCACATATATTAGAGCGTAATTTCTTTTTTTTTGAACCAGGTATTGAACTCAGGGACACTCGGCCACTGAGCCACATCCCCAGCCCTATTTTGTATTTTATTTAGAGACAGGGTCTCACTGAGTTGCTTAGTGTCTCGCTAAGTTGTTGAGGCTACCTTTGAACTCAGCGATCCTCCTGACTCAGCCTCCCAAGTCGCTTGGATTACAGGCATGCGCCACCACGCCCAGCTGTAATTTCTCATTCTTCTAGTTATACAGGATGTAGAATACCATCAATCATATACTTATATATGTACATGGGATAATAATGTTTTATTAATTCTACTGTCCTTCCTACCCCCATACACCCTGCCCTCCCTTCACTCCCCTCTACCTAATCTAAAGTAACTCTCTTCTTCCCTAGCCCTATCCTCTATTGTGAATTAGCATCTGCATAGTAGAGAAAACATTTGGCCTTTTTTTTTTTTTTGGATTGGCCTTTTTCACTTAGCATGATATTCTCCAGCTCCATCCATTTACCAGCAAATCCATAATTTCATTCTTCTTTAAGGCTTAGTAATACTCCATTTTGTATATATACCACATTTTCTTTATCCATTCATCAGTTGAAGGCCACCTAGGTTGGTTCCATAGTTTAGCTATTGTGAATTGAGCTGCTGTAAGCATTGATGTGGCTGTAGTATGCAGATTTTAAGTCCTTTGGGTATAAACTGAGGAGTGGGATAGCTGGGTCAAATGGTGGTTCCATTCCAAGTTTTCTGAGGAATCTCCTACCACTTTTCAGAGTGGTTGTACCAATTTGCAGTCCCATTAGCAATGTATAAGTATACCTTTTCCCCCACATCCTTGCCAACATTTATTTTTCCTTGTATTCTTGATAACGGCCATTCTGGTTGGAGTGAGATGAAATCATAGAGTAGTTTTGATTTGCATTTCTCTAATTGCTAGAGATGTTGAACATTTTTTCATGTTTTTTGACCATTCGTATTTCTTCTGGGAAATGTCTGTTCAGTTCCTTTGCCCATTTATTGATTGGGTTACTTGTTTTTTTCCTGTTAAGTTTTTTGAGTCTTTATATATCCTGGAGATTAATGCTGTATCTGAGGTGCATGTGGTAAAAATTTTGTCCCATTCTGTAGGCTCTCTCTTCACATTATTGATTGTGCCTTTGCTGAGAAGCTTTTTAGTTTGACTCCATCCCATTTATTGATTCTTAATTCTTGATTTTACTTCTTGTGCTTTTGGAGTCTTGTTGAGGAAGTCAGATCCTAAGCCCACATGGTGAAGATTTGGGCCTACTTTTTCTTCTATTAGGCGCAGGGTCTCTGTTCTACTGCCTGTCGTTGATCCACTTTGAGTTGAGTTTCATGCAGGGTGAGAGAGGAGGATTTAATTTCATTTTGTTACATGTGAATTTCCAGTTTTCCCAGCACCATTTGTACAGGCTATCTTTTCTCCAGTGAATGTCTTTGGCACCTTTGTTTAGTATGAGATAACTGTATGTTTGTGGGATTGTCTCTGTGTCTTCTATTTTGTACCATTGGTCTGTGTGTCTGTTTTTTTTTTTTAGTTGTCAGTGGATCTTTTATTTTATTTATTGACATGTGCTGAGTGTTGAACCCAGGGCCTTGCACATACCAGGCAAGTGCTTTACCACTGAGCCTCAACTCCGGCCCTATGTGTCTATTTTGATGCCAATACCATGCTGGGGTTTTTTTGTTTTTTTTTTTGTTTGTTTGTTTGTTTGTTTGTTTCAGTGCTGGGGATTGAACCCAGGGCCTTGTGCTTGCAAGGTAAACACTCTACCAACTGAGCTATATTTCCAGCCCAATACTGTGCTGTTTTTGTTACTATGGCTCTGTAGTATAGTTTAAGTTCTGGTATTGTGATGCCTCCTGCTTCACTCTTCTGGCTAAGAATTGCTTTGGCTCTTCTGGGTCTCTTATTTTTCTAAATGAATTTCATGATTCCTTCCTCTATTTCTATGAGGTGTGTCTTTGGAATTTTAGTTGTAATTGCATTGAATCTGTATAGCGCTTTTGGTAGTATGGCCATTTTGACAGTATTAATTCTGCCTATTCATGATCCTGGGAGATCATTCCATCTTCTAAGGTTTTCTTTAATTTCTTTCTTTAGTGTTCTGTAGTTTTCACCTCTTTTGTTGGATTGATTCCCAAGTTTTTTTTTTTTTTGAGGCTATTTCAAATGGAGTAATTTTCCTAATTTCTCTTTCAGAGGATTCATCACATTCATCACTGATGTATAGGAATGCATTTGATTTATAGGTGTTGATTTTATATCCTGCTACTTTGCTGAATTCATATATGAGTTTTAGAAGTTTCCTGGTGGAATTTTTTGGATCCTCTAAATATAGAATCATGTCCTTGGCAAGTAGTGATAGTTTGAGTTCTTCTTTTCCTATTCGTATCCCTTTAATTTCTTTGGTCTGCCTAATTACTCTGGTTAGAGTTTCAAGGACAATGTTGAATAGAAGTGGTGAAAGAGGGCATCCTTGTCTTGTTCCAGTTTTTAGAGGGAACGCTTTTAATTTTTTCCACTTAGAATGTTGTTGACTTTGTGTTTAGCATATATAGCTTTCACAGTGTTGAGGTATGTTCCTCCTTTCCCTAGTTTTCCTAGTGTTTTGAGCATGAAGGTGTGCTGTATTTTGTCAAATGCTTTTTCTGCATCTATTGAGAGGATCATATGATCCTTGTTTTTAAGTCTGTCGATGTGATGAATTATGTTTATTGATTTCCATCATGTTGAACCAACCTTGCATCCATGGGATGAACCCCAGTTGATCATGGTGCATTGTCTTTTTCATATGTTTTTGTATGCAAGTTGCCAGAATTTTATTGAGAATTTTTGTGTCTGTGTTCATCATGGATATTGGTCTGAAGTTTTCTTTCCTGGATGTGTCTTTGTCTGGCTTTGGTATCAGGGTGATATTAGCCTCACAGGATGAGTTTGGAAGGGTTCCCTCCTTTTCTATTTCATGGAATAATTTGAGAATATTGGTGTTACTTCTTCTTTGAAGGTCTTGTAGAACTGAGCTGAGAATCCATCTGGTCCTGGGCTTTTCTTGATTGGTAGGCTTTGTTGGCATCTTCTGTTTCACTGCTTGAAATTGATCTGTTTAAATCATGTACGTCCTCCTGATTCAGTTTGGGTAGTTCATATGTCTCTAGAAGTCTGCCAATGTCTTCAAGATTTTCTATTTTATTGGAATATAAATTTTCATAATAGCTTCGGGTTATCTTCTGTGTTTCAGTAGTATCCATTATGATGTTTCTTTTTTCATCATGAATTTTAATAATCTGAGTTTTCTTTCTCTCTTCGTTAGCATAGCTAGGGATTTATCAACTTTATTTTTTTCAAAGAATCAACTTTTTATTTTGTCATTAGTAACATAACATTTTAATAGATGAAATAAATGTACCAGGACATGCAATGTAAAAATGACATGGGGGAAAAATCACTCTATGATGTAAATTAAAAAATAAAACATGGTCACAGTAGCTTTCGCCCTGTTTGCAAATCACATGGCAAAATCATACTCTTTCCACACCAAGTATACTCCTAATTCAACATGATTGCTTAAAAAAAAAAAAATACCAAAAAAAAAGGTAGCTACGTCATGTCTAAGGAGTGAAAACTGAGGTACCCTTTCTTTTAATTAAAATTAAAAAGAAGAAATGAACCCATGACCTCCTTCCTGCCCAATTAATAATAACATTCAGTTGACAGGGGTATGATATGGGGGTAAAATCACAGCCAGCAGATTACCCATTTTCCAGTCCCTACTCCTGTGTGGACTGATTGACATGTGGGCTCTTCGGTGCATGTTAGTTGTGTTCCGTGGCCCTAACTTCTGGAAGATTCCTCTTAGGCATTTAACATGGGGGAGGGGTTACCTATGATTTCTTTGGTATAAATGAAGAGGGACAGAGAATATGGCTTCCTTTATCCTGCGGGTGGCAGGAGTATGGGGGGTGGGGCTGCTATTTCACAGAATTGGAATTCATAGGCGGTAAAGTCCTGGGTGAAGACCTCTCAAAGTCTGAGATAGCAGGGTGCAGCTTTCAGACATGGTGCAGGCTGAGTTCCTCAGCCTCTTCCTATGGTCTGACATCTTGGTGCCCCAGTCTGGGTGCTGCACCAGATCTCTGAGGCATTGGGTCAGAAGCAGGATGATGGTCTGCACTACCTTGCCTAACTAAAGTGCACACAACTGCCACGCAACCCAGGAATTGCGCAGCTTGGTGGCAAAGCCCACCAGTGCGCTCACAGCCTGCACCAGGGGCCTGCTAAAGAGCACGCAGCGTCTGCTTGCCAGTTCACTGGGTGCCACCTTCACCTCACATATGCAAGCCAGCAGCGCCTTTGCACTCATCTGTGCTCTTGCACTAGATGCCCAAGCACCAAAAGCGTTCCAGTGACACAAACCCTGGGACACTTCCAGCAACAGCTGTGGAGTCATTTCAGCCAGTGGAGTGGCTCATAATAACATGCAGGTCTGTTCCACCTTGTCGCAGTAGCATGTCATGAGATAGGGGTCCACCAGGCTTTGCTGCGCAGGTTAAGCGCCAGATGTGGCCACTGCAGCCAGATAGGCTGTGTGGGCTGAGCCCTCCATCAGCAACACTACCAGATCACCCAGCTCCACTAGACTGTCCCTGGCCTCTGCAAAGTGGCACATTTTAAGCTA
Organism: Glaucomys volans; assembly: GCA_020662805.1. NCBI lineage: Eukaryota > Metazoa > Chordata > Mammalia > Rodentia > Sciuridae > Glaucomys > Glaucomys volans. Next base: position 365,821 of record JAJEJO010049823.1, read on the forward strand.
GCTCTGCACATTGTGGGTGAGGATGGGCAGCCTCTTGGTGTGCACACAATGATATTGTTCTGTTGCTCAAAGGACTCTGCTGGCACAGAAGGAGGCAGGGCCCTCAAAGAGCACCTGCTGAGCCTCTCTGGAGAGCAGCAGCAGATCGGCCACTAGCTGCATCTTGCCCTTGACACCAGCTTCTTCCACAGCTGCAAGCTGGTCCCATGTACCATGCTCACAGCAGCCAGAGAAGCCCCCCTCGCCAGTGGGTTTCCCAGCACTGCCCCTAGCTGTTGTGCCTTGGGGCTACTGGCATGCAGTTGGGGACCCCACTACCACCACCACTGCCATTGTGGCCCTTGATTTTTATCCCAGCACTCAATGTGGGTAAGATATCTGATTACTGATATTTGTAACTTTTCCATTGAAATCTTCCAAGAAGAGCCAGGAAAGGGACTGATTCTCAGTAAGAGTGGACGCAATTCCTCCATTCGTCTATCATTGTGACTGTGTTTGTGGCAAAAAAAATAGTTGTCTATTAGCAGAAAATAACATTCTGATAGCTGTTTCAGAGCTCCCTGGCCATAGCATACCTATGATCAGTAATGTACATACATAAAAATAATTAGCTATTTTATGTAAAATGTGATGTCAGTAATCTTAGAGCAGGTATATATTTGTTAAAACAAAATGTATGTATGTATATTAGCATCAATAAGCTTGGATATGAATTTTGTGTGAGGCTTAATTTACGTTTACATGACTTAATTGTATAAGTATCTAGTGGAAGCCCAAAAGGCTATGGAGGAGGGGAATTCCTAAATGATTCTTCCCTTGCCCAATTTGAAAGTTAATGGAAAGATCAAATGGAATCCAGACAGGAAATCTGTGCAGAGAGATAAAACCAGTGACTCCTTAGATTTATTCTGGCTTGTTTATTAAATTATCTGAGTCTCTCACTGGTCCCAAGAGGACACAGGATAGGAGAGAGAAGGAAGGGAACCTCGTCAAAGGTTGGAGTAGGGCCAGAAGTCCTCAAATGGTGGCAGGACTCATAGCCACATGACTCATTCAGGAGACCTCATTGCTTTAACACAGAAATCAGAGCTTAGAGTTAATAATAATTATTATGGCTTTAAAACCACCAGGGGTAAAAGAGGCCTCATAAAGTCATAGGACTTGTGAGGAAAGAATTTGAATGAGTTATTTAGCTCATCCTCTGTATAGGAATTGTGATCACATTTGGTGATGGGAATCATTGAAGTATAATCTATATACAGTAAAATTCACCTTTTTAGTGTACAGCATGCAACTATGAATTTTGATAAACACAGGTATGTAACCTGTGCTACAATTAGTATGTTAAACAGTCCGTCATCCCAGAAATTCCTTCGTGCCTCTTTGTAGTCTTATCTTTCCTGTCCCCAGCCCCTGTCAACTACTGATCTTTTCCCTGACTACAGCTTTGTCTGTTCCAGAGTATCATGTAAATGGACTCATGTAGTATGTTGTTATTTGAGTTAGACTTCTTTCACTTAGCATGATGTATTTGAGGTTCATTTCTACTGTTGTATGTATCACATCTTCTTCTGACTTTGAATCAGACTTATTTAAATAATTTGCTCACCTAAATGAACTCTTCTGGATTTGGAAGCCCTGATTCCATCTGCAAAAGTGAGGGACCAAAGTCCCTGGAAGCCAATGCCTCTTTCATCCCTGGGTTTCTTCTTGGTGTGAAAAAAGGACTGTCATCACCCTTAGAAATGTAGTATGGATTTCAGATATCCAAACATCTGAGGGAAATATCTAGGAGATATCTAGTCTTGTGGGGATTTTGGGTAACATTATAAGGAACCATTCACATATAAATGTTGACAAGAATGTCACTTGTTCAGTTCTTGTGCTGTCTTATTATAGTCTCTTAGTTTTTTAGAGATTAAGGGGAATTTAGTAGTCATCTATGGCAGGGTTTCTCAAGCTCAGGACTATTGGCATTTTGACCAAACAATTCTTTGTTGTGAGAATCTGTCCTATGCATTGTAGAATGTTTAGCAGCATTCCTGGCCTCTACCCACTAGATGCCAGTAGCAATCTCAACAGTGACCATAAGAAATATCTCCAACTGTGTGTGGTTGCATACACCTGTAACCCCAGTGACTTGGGAGGCTGAGACAGGAGGATTGCAAATTCAAAGGCAGCCTCAAAAGAAACTTAGACCCTGTCTCAAAAAAAAAAAAAAAAAAAAAAGGCTGGGGATGTGGCTCAGTGGTTAAGTGCCCCTGGGTTCAATCCCTGGTATCCACCCCCAAAAAAGATCTGCAGACATTGCTCATTAATCTAGGCTAATTCCCCCAATTTATCAATGTAGCTATATAATTTACAGGGGTTTTACAGGCAGTTAATGCCCAAGGAGGGCTGGATCTATGTTTCCTTATGATGGTCTCTTCATTGCTTTATATTATTCTACCTCCCTCTTTGTGTATTTATTTTACAGCCTCAAAAGATAGGTTAAAGGTTAAAATTCTGTAGTGCTTTGTCACTTCCAGCTCTTGGTTGTAACATAACTTGAATAAATAGATTAGGTGTCAATAAATATGGACCACTGAAGTATCAGATACTCAAAAGTTTGCTAAGAGGCCATTGATGGCCAAATGTAATTTAAGTGTTTATCGCATCATATACTTCCAGTTAAATCTGTTATTACTTACTCTATTATAAACTAGGAAACTGAGTCACAGAAAGGCAACAAAATTTGCCCCAAGTCACATAGACAGTAAGTGGAAGAAATCCAGGATTGTCCAACTCTAAATTGTTGTCATTTCCACTAAACCTCACCAATGCTCAACTTTATTCACCCCATGAAAAGAAAAAAAAAAGTCCTATTTAGCTTACTTGTGACCTGGTCATCTCCTTACACATATTATCTGATTTAATCCCATCAACTTCCTCAAAGAGTAGAGGATTTTATGTCCCCCCCCCCTTTTTAAATTGAGGAAATTTAGATTTAGAGATGTTACATGACCAGCCAGTCACACAATGAGAAGTTAGTCCTGGTTGGGGTGTGGTGGAGCACATTTGTAACCCCAGCTACTCAGGAGGCTGATGCAGGAGCATCACAAGTTTGAGGCCAGCCTGAGAAACTTAGCAAGATCCTGGTTTCAAAGTAAAATTTTTTTAAAAAGGACTGGGAATGTAGATCAGTTTGGCTAGCACGTGCAAGACTGTTGATTTGATTTCTAGGGCAACACATACACACAAGTCCTGGATTTGAACATAGGACCATCATGCAGTGTTGCTTCATCATCTTCAAAGTTCGTCATCTTCACTTTGCCAAAGTATATAAAGGGAGAAAGAAAGAGAATGTATGGGAAAAGGAAGAGATGGAATGTTGGGAGGGAGAGACAGGCAAACTATGAGACTACAGTGAATGGACAATGGTATGGGATCATATACCTGTCTTGTGCATTACCCCTGGACCCTAGAATCACCAGCTTCCCATTCTTTTATAAAAAATATCTTTTTAGTTGGTAATAGATCTTTATTTTATTTATTTATTTGTGGTGCTGAGAATCTTACCCAGTGCCTTGCATGTGCTAGGCAAGCACTCTGCCACTGAGCCACAACCCCAGCCCTAGCTTTCCATTTTTTTTTCTTTTATTATTATTATTATTATTATTATTATTATTATTATTATTATTATTATTTTGGTGCTGGGGATTGAACCCAGGGGCACTCCACTACTGAGCCACATCCCCAGCCCTATTTTGTATTTTTATTTAAAGACAGGGTCTCACTGAGTTGCTTAGGACCTCGCTAAGTTGCTGAGGCTGCCTTTGAACTCGCGATCCTCCTGCCTCAGCCTCTCAAGTGCTGGGATTACAGGCATGCGCCACCGCACCCGGCACTTTCCATTCTTAAGGCAGGTCCTTGTTGGTCTAAATTGTGTTTCTACTCTTTATTACTATTTGGACTGTAGCCAAAGCTTTTTTAAAGAAACTGGCTTATGTTTTATCTGACTTGATCTATTTTTAAGTCAATCTACTTTTCTGAGGTTACATCTGGATTTGAATTCGGTGCAGCTACTTTTTAGGCTGGTTTACTTTGAACAAGTTAACTAACCTCTCTGCATCCTAGTATCATTAGTGATAGTAATATATGTCTCAAAGAAGAAGAAATGAAATAATTATGTAAAGTGCCTAGCACAGTGCCTACCTAATAAGTACTTAAGTCTTGAGTTCTGTGACTTTGATCTCTGTTGTAATAAACATTATCATAGAATAAGAGAAGCAAGAGTTGAACTAGATTGAAAATCTCTTCCCTGAATCTGGATATGATCCCTTCTGGGACAAGCATGTTCTACTTGGAAAATTAAACTAACTACCCTTTGTCCTGGTGAGGAACATCTGTTGGAGCAGGAGTCCTCTGCTCAAGTGTATTGTGTTCAGTTGACTCTGTATGTGTAAAACTTTCCATGAGGAGCATTAGCTCAGTTTCACCCACCAAGGGACTGTAACTGCTCAAAACAAATCCAGATGTGAGTCAACAAAAAGCATGTGCAGGAACAAAAAGCTACCCAGCCCTTTGTGAAAATCAACTCCTATTCTCCTGGGGATCTTGATGTTAAAATGGTCTGTTATTTGACTAAAACTTCTGTTAACTTTTCCAGATCTAAAAAACAAATCATGTGAGTAAGCAATTTCTGCACACAACCACTGAATCTAAAACTAAAGTTTTAGCATTAAAGATGATCGTGCTTGTTGTGTTTGTATTTGTTTGATCTCCAAAGTACACTGAACACCCAACAACACACAGAGTATATTATTGCCTTACTCTTTAAGAACCTTGAGGAAGAGAAAGTTACAAATTCTTTGGTGAATATTATCACTAGTTCTGGACTTAAGCATGAGGATATCAGGTATTTGGAGAGGCTTCAGAGGGAAACAATATACACCTCAGAAAGTGATTAAAGAGCGGGACTGCAGGAACAAAGACAAAAGCTTCTATTGGTGTAGTATACCTCACATGCATTTGACACAGTTATTTATTGAAGGAATGTTGGTCCAGAGATGAGAAGAGAGAGAGAGAGAGGCAGTAACACTCCCTAAATACAGAATATGATGAGCTTTACAGTTTATGGAGCTTGGGAACCAGCTGGTCTTCATTTCCTTTAGGATAAAATAGAGGATTTTAATTAAATTGCAGAGAATTTTATTAATTAGGACATGAAGAATAATGTAAAATTTTTGAATCCTGATATATTATTGCTAAATAATTTGACTTTAGAATTCCAAAGTGTTAAAATTAGAAACACTGAAGACCATTCAAGGTGACTTATTTTAAAGGTGAAGACCTCAAGAGACAAAGTAATAGTTGTAGATTTTTTTTTCCCCCTTATGGTAGTGCAGAATTGTTCTTGAAATTGCAAGGAAATGCCTGTTTAGTCTAGTGGTAGACACCATGAACTTCAGTACAAAGGTCCCAGCGTGGCAGTTAATGGGCTGCTAGCGGAATCCCAAGGATGAATCCTGTTCTTTAGATCAGACTTATACCCCATTCTTTATTCAGCTGAGATGAGGGAATTGCACTCTCCCTATCTAGTATTATAGGGGAGTATTGCCTGTTAAGGGTTTTCCAGTGTGGCCAGGCTGTGATTAGATAATGCTGCTACAGAAGCAGCATTTCTGTCTGGGGGCCTCCATCTGTTACAAGATGAAGGAAAGTAATCTATTATCTGCTGCCTCCAGAAAGTAAGTAGGGTGAGGTGTGGAGAACTGTGACCCTTACTTCTTTGGTATCTTCTGTCTCTTATATCTATTGCAATTGGAGTGTGAATGAAAGCTTTGGTGAAAGGATAAAGTGAGTGTGGAGGAGTTATTTAAACTGAAAAGGGACCTTGAAGGAGCAAGAGGAGAGGGAAACATAAAGAAGAAATTAAGGAGAGGAGGAATTTGAGAGCTCCCAGAGGAGCAGATACTGTTAGGATTGTATGGCTTTTTTTTTTTTTTTAATAGTAGATGTAATCTTCATTTAAGGGATAAGAACAGGCTCAAATGCTTAAGGTCACACAACTGATTGGTGGAACTAGCAATCAAACTTTGTGTAACTCCAGAATCCAGGCTTTCACACGTGCACACAGCTTTGTTCCTATATTTCCAGTGCTACCTATCTGAAATTAATGATCAATTAATGGCTATTAATTATTTAATGATCTGTTGGATAGCAGACAAGATAGGACTCTGCCTTCTTAAATCATTTTTTAGATTTTTTTGTTTGTTTACTTATTTTTGTAGTGTTGCAGATGTCTTTGTGCGTGCTAGGCACATGCTCTATCACTGGACTATACCCCCAGGTCCTACTTTTTGAATCTTGTTGCCTATTTTGAGAAGCTTTCCCAGTTTGCTTAAGTAATAGAACTGGATGGTGGCTATAAGTTTCTCTGTGTATCTCCTTTCCCTGATGCATTTGTGTGCTAGCGAAACTGGGGAGTGTGGGGGTGTTAAAGCATTTCCTCATGAATATTTGCAAAGCTGTGTACATTCCATCACTACTGCTGCTTCATTCCAACCAATGTGAAGACAGAAGTAGAAGGAAGAGAAGTTTATAAGAAAAAGGCTTTTTGTGCAATAATTGGATGGGGTTCTGTGGGACTGAGTGGAGGAAGGGAAATTACCATTAGAGTTTTCAGTATGTTCCTTCTGCCAGCAGCACAGCTGCTTAGCTCCAAAAACATATCCATGGGCTGGGTTTTAAAGGAATATGATCATTCTTTTGGCTTCAACTAACTTTTCTTCTCTCTGTAAACTTGATTGATTTTTTTTTTTTGTAAATGGATATAATACCTTTATTTTACTTATTTATTTTATGTGGTGCTTGAAGGATATGGAAAAACAACCCCCAGGGAGAAAAGGAGGACAGTGGGTCCTAGGGAGAGGAGGAAAACAGTGGGCTCTGGATTTTCACCTTTTCCCAGCAACAATGGGCTCTGATTGTCCTAATGCTTTCATTTTGCTTTCAGTGCTGAGGATCAGCCCAGTGCCTCACATATGCTCGCAAGTGCTCTACCATTGAGCCACAACCCTAGACCCACTTGATTGAATCTTTATAGAGTAGCTTTCAGACTCATAGAAACATCTGAAGGACAGAGATTTGTGATACTTAATGCTTGCTGCTGGTGCCAAATGCCTATACAAATATGAATAGTGGAAACTAGAGCATTCTTTTCCTTTATTTTATTTTTTATTTTTTTGTGGTGCTGAGGATGAACCCAGTGCCTCACAGGTGCTAGGCAAGTGCTTCACCACTGAGCTATAACTACAGCCCTAGAGCATTCCTTTAAAATGCAAAAGTTTGTTTGGGCTGTTTTTCCCTGTGAACCAAGAGTAATAGGAATTCCTGGGAGTAGCTGGAGCCCTTGAGATCTAGGCTGTAGAGGGAGGTTATCTGCAGGGTAGGTTTGCTGAAAGCTTGATAGTCATTTGTAGACCCAGGGCAGCCTAAGAACAAATAGAGTTCTTGAGACAGTTGTCCTGATGTTACCCAGAAGTTCTCTTGCTTACATCTGCAGTGCTGAGAAATTGCCTTTTTCTCCCACTGTGCCCCTATACTTGAGTTTGTTATGGGATTTAAAGGAATTGTCAAGGGCTGGGGATTAGTTCAGTAGTTGAGCCCTGCCTATCATGTACAGGGCCCTGGGTTCAATCCTCAGTACTGCACAAAAAATAAAATACTTGATTGTCAGTTAATTACTTGAAGAAGAGACATATAATAGCAATGATTATTTTGAATTTTGGGGAAAAACCAGTTTGCAAAATCATTTAAACAAGAGGTACCCCTTTAAACAAAAGATCTGTACATCCACCACAATAAGCATGCACAGGCAGACTGATAACAGCAGGCTCATCCTGAGGAACGCCCCTGGTCTGCCTTGTCATATACTAAATGTTCTTTGCACATACTTGCCCAGTAAGCCTGATCTAAGTACCCTGCCACATTTCAATAGTCTTCTGTTTGGGGAGCCAGTGCAGCTGACCAACAAAAGACCCCTTCTAAAATGCAGTGCTCAGAGAAAGTATGGGGAAAGAAATGGGACTGGTTTTTCCCTAGTTTGGTGCTCAAATAATGGCATAAACCAAAGTATCACCTAATTAATTAGTTTATTAAAATATTTAGCTATGAAATACAAGCTAAGGGACTGGGGTGTGGTTTAGCGGTAGAGCACTTGCCTAGCATATGTGAGGCACTGGGTTTAATTCTCAGCACCACATATATGTGAGGCACTGGGTTTAATTCTCAGCACCACATATAAATAAGTGAATAAAATAAAGGTCTATCAACATCTAAAAAATACTTTAAAAATACAAGCTAATTGTAAAACATTCAAACAACACAGAAGACTATAATAAAAAAGTTTAAAAGCCTTCCCTTCTTGGAGAGCAGCAGTGCATACCTATAATCCCAGCTATCCAGGAGACTGAGGCAGGAGGATCACAGGTTCAAGGCCAACTTGGGCAATTTAGCAAGACCCTGTCTCAAAATAAAAGACTGGGGATATAGTTCAGTGGTAGAGCACTTGCTTAGCATGTATAAGCCCTAGGTTCCATCCACAGTATGAAGGAAGGTAGAAAAAAGCCTTCCCTTCCATACTGCCTTGCTGGTCTCCTTCTCTAGAGGTAACCACTATCTATAGTTTGTTTGGTACCTTTCCTGACATCATCTTTTTCTTATTTATTTTAAGAAGAATTAGCATATTAAGAAATTGATCTATTTGTGATAGATATTGAAAATATTTTCCCTTTTTATACTTTGTTTTAATTCTGTTTATGATTGTGTATGTGTACATGTGCATGCTTATGTGTAATTTAAAAAATAAATAGGAAAATTTATCAACCTTTCTCTTTGGCTTCTTGGTATGTTAAGCTTAGGCTTTCCCACTCTGAAATTATAAACATATTTTTCATAGCTTTTTGCATTCTGTTTTTCCTGGTACACTAGGGGTTTATCTTTTTAATATTTAAATATTTGTCTTTTTTTTTTTTTTAAATTCTGTGATGCTGGAGTTTGAACTCAGGGCATTATACATGCTAGGTAAGCACTCTAACACTGAACTTCAACCCTAGCCCCTGAAATTTTTTCAATTTATAAGGGATGAGGTAAGGCTTCAACTTTTGTTTTCCAAATTGCTAACCAGTTGTTCTGATACCCCTTTATTGAACAACTATCCTTTCTTCATTCATGAAAAACTACTTTTATTATTTAGTAAATTCTTATATATATTTCTGATCTCTTTTAAAACTATTTTGCCAGGTGTGGTGGTATGCATCTATAATCCCAGCAATTTGGGAGGCTGAAGCAGGAGGATTGCAAGGATTGAGGCCAGCTTCAGCAATTTAGCAGAGCCCTAAGCAACTTAGCAAGATCCTGTCTCAAAATTTAAAAAAAAGTCTGGAGATGTAGCTCAGTGGGTTCAGTCCCCAATACCAAAAACATGCAATAACCAAAAAACTATTTTTTCTATCTATCTGTTTATATTTTAGTAATAGAACCATACTGTTTCAGAAATTTTCAAACATATACCCACACGCACACAAACACACACACATAGATAGATGGACACATACCATATTGTTGTGCTACTTTGTAATATTGGGCATTTCTTTTTCCAACTATCCTAGTTATTTTGGTTATTGACTTTCTCCAAAATTCATGTATTTTCTTGCTGTTGCTTGGTTTAGTTCCTCTTCCTAGCATATAATAATACATCTGATTTCTCTAATTCCTACCATTCACAATGCTGCTTGTTCTTCAAGATCTAGTTAAAATGATACTTCCTTCTCGAAGTCACCAACCCTTGAATTCTCATATCTTGTTACTCCCTGTGACACTGTGTTTATTAATTAAACTTAATGCTTTTTTGATACATATTATCTTAGTAGGTGATCCTTGAAGGCAGACTAGGTCTGATTCACCTATGAACACTTCATATCCCCAGCACAGGCATCATTCATTTATTTACTCAGAAAGCATTTAGGAAGCAGCTACAATCTGCAGCACATGGGTTTGAGTGCCCTTTGGGATATGGAGTGATAGTGATCCCACCCTCATAAAGCTTCTAATCTTGACCTTCATAAAACTTATAGACTTGTTGGGACTATTAGGCTTTTAGGCATGTGAAAATAACAATACTGAATAAAGTGTTAAAAGAGTGGTATTTATAGTAAGAACCTCAGGACTCCAGAGAAATAACATATCTATATGTTGCTTTGAATGAGTTCAGGGTGACATTTTGGTCAGATGGAATGGCATAAGCAAAGATTCCAAGGCAGGAATGTACAAAGTACAAATTGGAATGCATCAGGTGGTGCCAGTCTGGGTGAAGCTAAGAGGATGTAATCACAGTGACCATCTCTCCAAGTGTCCCAGGAGGCTAGACTTCTATATTCTACTTCTGATCTGCTCCAGACTCCTAGGGGACATGGAAGTTAAACATGTTTTTTTTTCTGGTAAAATGATAAAAGTAGCCTCAGGAACATGCTGGATCCTTAGCTTGCCTTTCACTTAAATCAGTGTCAAATTTGGTTTATTTTAGTTGTGAAAGCACATTAAGATTATGTGATATATATATTTTCCTACATTGTTCATTCATTTAACTCAACATTTACTAAACTATATGCTAAAAATTGTGCTAGGCACTGGAAGTAACCATTAAGAATTAGACATTGTACTTGCCTTTTATAAACTAATAGTTCTTGAAGGAGACAGTTATATAAAGAGGCACTTACTTCATAGTCTGGCAAATATTGTAACAACTCTTTTAGTCAAGCATTTGATGAAACTTGAAGAGGAAAGTAGGTTGGATTTGTCAGGGATTGGAGAGGAGATTGTCAGAAATCTAGTTTGTAGTATTATTACTCTGGTCAACATTAAATAGAATTTAAATCTGTAGATTTTCTTCCAAAGGTGAAGGGGGCATTCTTTCTTAAGACCAGAAGGTATTCACATACTTAGATTTGACCTCACAGCACCATGAGTTTACAAAATGACTAAAGACTTCTCAAAGCATATGAATCATTTGCTAATTCTAACTTGGAGACCTCTGCTGGGTTTCATTCTGTATAGCGTTTAGTTCTATCATTAATGAAATAGGTGTATGAATCATTTGGTTGAGGCTGGCAACTTAGTGTATTAATTTGATATATGATCATTAGGGAAGCAGATGGGTTCGGATGTTAAAACTTCAGTGAAAACCACTTTTCTTCAGGAAAGGCATTTTTACAGTGTGGGCTATTTATAGATACACTTCCCCTCACTGCACACAATAGAAACCTGAAATCAAATGGCAACCAGATGTGCCCATGCACTTCCAGTCTGGATTTTTTTTTTTTATTTTTTTTTTAGTTGTTGATGGACCTTTATTTTATCCATTATTTACATGAGGTGCTGAGAATCAAACCCAGTGCTAGGCAAGTGTTTACCACTGAACCACAACCCCAGCCCTTCCAGTCTGGATTTTGAGGTTGTAAAAGCCAGAGCCCTTGGGGAGTTGATCTCAGGCAGAAGCCCTAGACTCAGGCCCTAAGATCACTCAGTATTCAACCAGTCCCTAAAAGCAATCCTTAGGAGTGAAAAAGGTAAGAAGAATGTACTCAAACTCACTTTTCTTGTGCTTCTTCCTAGGAGGGAGATTATTTCTTTGTCAATCACTCCACTGCTCAAGTCTTGTCTCTGTGGTAAGGCTGTTAGACAAGATTCAAATGCTTTCTAGGAATATTTGCTGAAATGATGTAGGAGGAAGAGTAATACATTTCCATGCAGTTGGAAGAGACAGTGGTTCTGTTGAGATGAGAAGAGCTCTGACAGGAATAGAAACCTGTAATTACTTTTCTTTCTTTACTATTCTTCCCCTGTTAAACTAACCCCAAATTATTTGTGGTGGTGTTGTGGTGATGTATAAAGCACAAACATAATGGTTTCTGGCTGGTAGTGCTTTTCCTTTTCTCCCACATCAGAGATTTTAAGAAACTAAAAAAACTTCCTCCTTCTATAAGCATCTGGGAACATTCCTATGGAGCTTTCAGAGATTGGAAAAGTTGTACTTAATTCTGGAAAATGTTCTCATAACCAGCTTGCTTCAATGGGCAGGGAGAGAAGAAAATAGCATTTTTAGAGAACCTACTACTCTGTTCCAGGTCCTGAACTGAGTATTTGATTTATCTCATTCCCTTTTCACAGGAAACCTGTAAAGTGAGTCACTTTCATCTGTTTTATAGATATGGACACTAAGATTCAGAAAGGTTAGGTAAATTGTTCATAGTCACACTACTAAGAATTGCAGCCCAGATTTAGACTCAGGTTTGCTGCCTACAAAGCTCTTACCCTTTCCACTACACACTGTTACCTGCTGTGTAAACTCAGGCCTTCTCTTCACTATGTGCTTGCCTCTGATGTTTGAAGTATGATGTGAATTACCTCATAGAAGATATTGGACTGTTAAGTCTCACATATTACTATTGGAAAGGAACTAAGAACAAGGAACATGAGTTTTTAAGTCTCCTCATTTACTCCTGTCTCTGAGACGTGGAGAATACCACCTATTTTTCATATATGGTCTCTGTACAAGTTCTTATCTATGGTGCCATCAGGGTGCTATGATTTAAATCTCCCAAACAGTGCTAATTGACCCATCTACACTGTGAGACACAAAAAAGAGCTTTACACTTCATAGCAGGTGGGTGTACCATTTCACCCTTTCTGACCCACAAGCCTGGTTTTGAAGTGTACTTCAGATGTGACCAGAGGTGTTTGTGAAGGAGTCAGTTCTGTGCACCAACCCAGTAGCTATTGTGCTCTTTCTCCTTCCCAGCACAATTCAATATTTCCTGGTATCTCCTTCTCTGAGTAGGTTCTTCCTCAAAGTAAAGCATCCTAGGGAGTCCAGTTTCATATTAGGGAAAGTTTCATATTAGGGAAGGAATGAGTGCAGGACCTCCAAATTGAATCCAGAAAACTCTGTGTGTATTTTATTTTATTTTTACAAAACAGAAGCTTGTTTTATTTCAATCCTGTTGCGGGAGTGAATGAATATGTTTTTAATTGAATAAAATTTTATAGTGTTTTTTAGGTTTATCCTAAATTTTACCTCTTTTAACTTCTAAGTATTTATTTTTCAGCAAGGAGAAACCTCTTCTGATCAGTGTCTTTCACATAGACAACAGAGAAGATGAATCTGTTGTTTTTGTTAGCTCTATTAAGAAACTGAGAGGTTTATTATCTGTGCTTCATTGAAAATCTGTCTTAAGCTGGGGCAGTGGCACATGCCCTGTAATCCCAGTGACTCTGAAGGCTGAGGTAGGAGGATTGCAAGTTTGAGGCCAGCTTCACCAATTTAGTAAGGCTCTAAGCAACTTAGCAAGACCCTGTCTCAAAATAAATAAAAAGGGCTGGGGATGTAACTTAATAGTAAAATGCCCCTAGGTTCAGTCCCCAGTACCCCCCTGCCCCCCCCAAAAAAAAAAAGAAAAAGAAAATCAGTCTCAAGTTTCTGAGTGACTATCCAGGTCTGTGGTTTGTGTCAGTATTATCTTTTATTTGTCACCAGCAAGTAATTATTAAAATGAGTGCTCACCCCCTAGGGAGTTCTCTTCCATCATCTTATATTTTGTCTTTTGCATGCACTTTGGTAAGTGACTTAGACAACCTTAAAAAGCACCTTTGTCCTAGGAATATTGGCTAAAATCTGAGTCAGGTTTTGTTTTCTTGATTAAAGAGACTGAAGTGGAAGAAGTGGCACAAAACAAATGTGGTTAGAGGGGCTGGGGTTGTGGCTCAGTGGTAGAGCACTTGCCTGGCATGTGTGAGGCACTGGGTTTGATTCTCAGCACATAAATAAATAAATGAATAAATAAATAAATAAAAGTCCATTGACAAAAAATATTTTTAAAAAGTTTTTTAAAAATGTGGTTAGAGATATTGTGACTCTAACATGCATAACTTTGCTTTTGTAAGCAGTCTGTAGGATTGCAGGAGGCAAGTTTGCCCTGCCAGTGGGATGCATGAGGCAAATGCTATTCAGATCAACACAAAACTAATCTCTTTAACCACACTTTGGATTGCTTAAATGATATGGACTTCCTCTGGGCTGACTGAACCCAGCTATAAAATTAGAACTCTTTTTGGGCCCAACTCACTTGCTTCTCCAGTATTAAGACTGGTCTCAAGAGACCCATTCAGACTAAACAATGTGAAAAACAGGAAATTTGCTCCGAGCAGCATGGTTACCAGAAGACTTTTTTCCACAAAGGCAGGCATGACTGTTAAAAACAGAAAATTTATCCTTTAGGCGTTTATTTTCCTTATATAAAAGTATTAGCAACTCAAATGCTTTAAGCAACTTTGTCCTACTTGTCCACCTCTCAGGGTGCTGTCTGACAAAACCATTACAAAAAAGTGGCAGAGAGTTCTCATAAGCACAGTAAAAAATAGGAAAACAGTGCTGTGTGAAAGATACTAACCTGGTGATACTTACTTTGGCTGAAGATGAAATATATAAAAATTAATGCAGGTGGGATTTAGGGAACAAACAATTTTATTTTATTCAGTGCACATTTATTGGGAGCACTCTGGATTCAATGATTATATATTCATTTGTTCAGTGGTAACTGAATGTGCATTGAGTGTTATGCATCCGTGCCATGTCCCAGCCTCAGCCTTGGATGTGTGATATTCTCTTTCCTCTGGAGGACATCAGGGGCTTGTTTGAGTTTGCTTGTGATAGTCATCCCTAGATCCAGGGATCAAAGTCCTGAAACTACTACTCTTTGGCATGATTTGCTGCTTTCAGAAAAGAGGACCTTTTGGAAGAAGGGAGAAGGGCAAAAGGGAGGCTCAAAGCTAAAAAGGAAATTAACTTCTTTTCTTCCTCCCCTGCTGTGATATCATTTTTGCCTAAATAAGTTCAGTGTAACCAGGGTTTTGGAAGCCTTCAGAACATGACCCAAGCTTTTGCTGCAGCCTGGGTTCAATAAATGTGTTATGAATAGACTTTTGCAGTAGAAAACACAGTATGGTCCAAAGATTGTTTAGAAGACCAAGGTCCTTGTCAGGTAGGGTGGTACACACCTGTAATCCCAGCAATTTGGGAGATTGAGGCAGGAGGATCAGAAGTTTAAGGTCACCTGGGCAACTTAGTGAGACCTGTCTCAAAATAAAAAGGTCTGGCGATATAGCTCAGTGGTGGAGTGTCCCTGGATTCAATCCCCAATACCAATCAATCAATGAGATCTGTGTGTTTGTGTGTGTGCGTGCATGCACATGCTTGTGATAACACTGAACTATTCCTAAAAACTTTTTATGAAAATATACAAAAAATGCACATATAACATGTACACAGTACAATGAATTTTCACAAGCTGAGCATACCCATGTATCCCACATTTAGATCAAGAAATCGAACATTAGGGCTGGGATTGTGGCTCAGTGGTAGAGTGGTTGCTTGGCATATGTGATGCCCTGGGTTCGATCCTCAGCATTGCATATAAATAAATAAATAAGTAAGTAAAATAAAGGTCCATTGACAACTTAAATATATATATATATATATATATATATATATATATATATATATATATATTTAAAAAAACAAAAGAAATAGAACATTAGCTCAGAAGTCCTGCCTGTACTTTGCTAAAATGAGACTTTGGGAAACAGTCCCAGAGACTTTCCAGAGAGTGCTCTGTAGTGTTGCGAGCTGGGCTGTTTGTGGATGGATGAATCTTTTCATCTCAGATCAAAAGTGAATGTCACCATGCTGCTTTCTAGTAGACCTAGCAGAGGGTCCTATAAAAATGATTTGAGGACAGTCTGTCAATTTTCAGACCCTATTAATTGCTACAGTGTGTCCAGGTGGCAGGATATGTTTGCAGGGGTTGCTCATGTTTATAGTGTGCTAAGAGAGGCTGAAACACTGAGAAAACTGTGCAAAATAGACCCAGGAGAAATTGGGGCTGTGTCCTAAAAGTGCCTAAAGGTAATGTGGATAGGAAGTTTAGACTTGGGTATCCTCTTACCATTAACTTCCTGTGTGACCATGAGCAAATTACTTCTCTCTGTGCATCAGTAATGTCCCTGCATAACTTGTTAATCTCTGAATGTACAATAGTACAATAGGACAGACAAGCCATACATACATGGTCCCACCAGGCTTTGTCTTCAGCCTACTCTTCTTTTTATGACTTCAAGAATTGTGTGGTGTTGGGGTGCTGGGGATATAGCTCAGCTGGTAAAGTGCTTGCCTCACATGCACAAGCCCCTGGGTTCAATCATCAGCACCACAAAAAAAAAAAAAAAAAAAAAAAAAAAAAATGGAATGGTGTGGACTCCTCAAACCTTTATCTAAGACCTAAGTCCCAAGACAGTGCCCCTCTTTCTCTGTTCTTATTGTACTTTCATATTGTACTTAGTTTATGTAAGATTTTAATGCAATTAGGCTGAAAGCTGTTAATATCTCATTAACCTCCTTATATTCCACCCAGGGCTAGTAGTTTCTAGCTATGGAGATATATTTTGTTTGTCCTTCCTTTATGTTTTATTTATAAAATATTCATATTCTGAAAGTTAAAAGTACATTTCTTTAATAAATCTGTATGCCATTCAGAAATCTTCAAAATAGTGTAAATCAATGAGGTTTTACTATGTTTTCTATTTATCACCCCTTTAGTATGTTCATGTTGACTACATGCCATATTTAGTAGTTGCATATAGGATTATATTGCAGCCCAGCATTATTAGCTATTAACCACATCCAGGCAAAGCAAGTATCAGGCTTCCTGGGGAGCCAGGTGTGTGTTTTAGGGTAGCTCCAAGATGGATTCCCCTAAAGGAATGGGAGGTGATAGATATATAAAGGACAGCCAATTAGAAGAAAGATTGTGGAGTTGGAATTTTTTTATATGATATATATATTTTTTAATTTTATTCTATTCATTTATTTATATGTGGTGCTGAGATTTGAACCAGTGCCTCACACATGCCAGGTAAGCACTCTTACCACTGAGCCACAACCCCAGCCCACTCCCTTTTTTTTTTTTTTAATTAAGGAGATGGTAGAGCAAGAATAGGTGGAAGAGAGAAATGAGGAATGACAATTACTGGTTACAGAGTAGTTTGAGGGTGATAAAAATGTTCTAAAATCAATTGTGTTAATGGTTGCCCAATTCTGAAAATACTAAAACCATTGAAATATACTTTAAATGGGCAAGTACTATGTTATGTGAATTAACATAACATCTCGATAAAGTTTTTTTGTTTGTTTGTTTGTTTGTTTGTTTGTTTTTGGTACTGGGGATTGAACCCAGGGGCACTCTACCACTGAGTCACATTCCCAGCCCTATTTTTTATTTGATTTAGAAACAGGGTCTCACTGAGTTACTTAGGGTCTCACTAAGTTGCTGAGGCTGGCTTTGAACTCGGGATCCTCCTGCCTCAGCCTCCCAAGTGCTGGGATTACAGGTGTGGTCCACTGCGCCAGCTTGTTTTTTTTTTTTTAATTTTGTAAACTGGGCAGGATTTTAAAAAATCACCCATGCTGGGTGTGGTGGTCTACACCTGTAATCCCAGCAACTTGGGAGGTTGAGGGAGGAGGATGCAAAATAAAAAATAAAAGTAAATAAAAAGGGCTGGGGTTTTAGTCAGTAGTAGAGAGCCTCTGGGTGCAATCCCCAATACCAAAAAAAAAAAAAAAAAAAAAAAAAAAAAATCACCCATCATGCAGTGCTGTGTAGCTTTTGGTTAGGGCAGTGGTCTACAAAACCAAATTACCTGGGTTTGAATCCCACCTCTCCATTTATTAGTTATGTGACTCTGAGCACTTTTTTGATTTCTTTGTGATTCAGTTTGTAAAGTGAGGATTATGATAATAATGGCATCTACTTCATGAGTTATTAAGAAGCAAAATGAGTTAATGCATATAAAGTACTTTGCGCATTACTTGGTACACTGTAAATATTAAATAAGTTGTTCTTAATATTCTAACATGTATCATGACACTGGATTAGCAGCTATTTGAACCTCTTTCACTAAAAGCTTTCTAACCTCATATGAAGGGATCTCCCTACCCTCCACAACACAGTCCTCCAGGCGATTGTGATGCATGATGAAATCTGACAACCAGTATTCTATTGGCTCTACTATTTTAAAATTTTACTATTTTAAATTTTCCACTATTTGTTGACAGGACTCAGTACAGTTATAATGACAGTTATAATGACATACGTTGTTCTGTGATAGAAAATGGCTGTCCTAAATGAGCTAACTTCTTTGTCTTGTTTACAGAGTGCTTCATATATATTCATATATATTTGTAAGCTCACCAGAAGAGTCCTGGGTTTCGGCACCAGATGTAAACTCGCTGGGGGTTGGCCAAACCAGAGTCAGACAAAAGTAGCCGAATTAAGCTTTGTTGGAGTTTGCACTCCCAGGCAAGATCCCCAGACTGCCAGGGTGAAAGTGAGGTGGGAGAGCTGGAAAACAGGGTCTTTATACAGAGGAAGGTGCTAAGGGTTCTGCCCAGAAAAAGTTGGACCAAGGTGGTCGTCAGGTTTAGCAGGTCTGCATCTGATTGGTCACCTCTGGTGCACTGCCTTGCTCTTTGTGCTCACAGTGAGTTGTCAGATGTTTTTCTGCTTCCTGCCCTGCAGCCGCCCAAAAGTCCAACCTGATAATATTATTACATTCATATATAGTTGATTATTGCAGAATTGTTGTGACAGTTGCCATTATTTCTGTTTTCTTTTTTCTGTTGCTGAGATTTGAGCCCAGTGACTCTCACATGTTAGGCAGGCATTCCACCACTGAATTACATTTGTGTACCTCTACATTTTAGAAGGGTTGTTAGAGGCTGTCTATATTTAATAAGTTACAGAACTGGAGCTGTTAGTTGGAGTCTTCTAAGTCCAAACGCTGGGCCTTTTTCTATAGCACCCCACAACTTTTTATACTACAGCTGTGATGGACAATTTTCAGGTTGGTTTCTGCAGTAACAAATCCAGAGATTAGAAGTTGTATGAAAGTACTTTGCTAGGATATATTACCAGGGGTAAAAATGGATAGGTGGAATGAGGAAGTGGGACCAGTGAGGGAGTGAGGCCAAGCAAAGGTTCTTTCGAGGATAACTTTGGATCAGTTTTCATCTAGGTAACTTACAGACAGAGTGTAGAATTTTCTTCATTAAGAATTTCTTCATCAGATTTTTCCTGTACCCATCAGTCATTGGTTAAGGCTGCCCCATAGGAGTCTGGCTTTCAAAAGGTATTCTAGCAACCTGAGCATGCTCCTCTGACAGACTCACAGGCACTGACTTGGAAATGAAAGCACATCAGCCGTCTGGCATTCATGAGAATAGTAAAGGGACTCAAATGTATATGGGCAGAACACAGACAGCATCTGCTATTGCATCAAAGCTAATCTAGAAGACTGTAGTGGAAACTAAGGAGTTCCCCGTGCCCTGGGATCCTTTTTTTTTTTCTTCTTAATTTATTTGTTTTATTTCTTTTAAAATATTTTTTACTTGTCAATGGTTATTTTTATTTATTTATTTATTTATTTATTTATTTATTTATTTATTTATATGCGGTGTTGAGGATTGAACCCAGGGCCTCACCCATGCCAGGCAAGTGCTTTACCACTGAGCCCAACTCCAGCCCTGGGATCCTGAATTATTAGAGAAAATTCACAGGTACTTTGCCTCAGTTCTTCGAAGCATCTTTGTTCTTGATGTAATGAAAGGTCTTATCCCAGATCTCCACTGTTCCTGCCTAAAGGCAATATAAAAAAATAAAGGGACACAATTTAACCCTCTTTGGTTCTGCCTCTGATGAGGCAAAGACCCTGAAAATCAGACTTTCTTTTAAAAAAAAGTATATGTATGTTATGTATTTATATATATAAACTATGTAAAAATATATACATAATAAAAATATATATATTTATATTATATATATTTATAGTTATAGGTAGACACAGTACCTTTATTTTATTTTTATGTGGTGCTGAGTACCGAACCCAAGGCCTCATGCATGCGAGCACTCTACCACTAAACCACAACCCCAGCCCTAAACTGTCTTTCTTATTGCCATCATCTTTGTCCTGGCCAGTTTCTGGGCAGACTGCTAATGAGTCTGTTTCTTATGCAGTGACTGTTCAGTGTTTCTGCTTTGTGTTTGTTGCTACTGCTTATTAAACTTGCCTTTATGATTGGGCCTTTTCAGGTATAAGAAGAGATGTGATTAGTTTATCACCCATGGTAAGTCATGAATAGAAGGCTATGTGGAGAATTAAAGAAACTAGAAACTGTCAGCAGTCACAACCAGGTGAAATGATATAAGAGCATTTGTTACTGCTCCTACTGCTTCAACAGTAACTACAGGAGGCCAATAGTAGCTCTCTGTTACCTGTTAAGAACTTCCCAAGAAAGATGATTATGTCAGTTAATCCTTATCCAGTTGGGCATATCCTTATTAGCCTTCTTGTTTGGGTTACCTAACAGCTGATAGTCTCTCATATGCCCCAACTAAATATCCTTACCTTTGCTTGAGGTTCAGTCAGTAAGGGCCTGGAAAGTGGGGTCAAATGACAGGAATACAGCAAATTATGACCAAGAAATCATTTTTTCCTTTTCAGAAAGGACTGTGGAAATTGCAAAAAACTAGTCTTCTGGATTCTATTCCAGTAAAACCATCTTTCATCATTTTTTAGTGGATCCTACCTAATGAATCTATTTTTAAACATTTTTTTATTAGTCAATTATAGCTACACATAATATTAAGGTTCATTGTAACATAATCATATATTCATGGAATATAATTTGCTCTACTTCAGTCCCTACTACTTCCTCTTTCTCTCCCCTCCTCTCGCCCCCTCCCTTCCTGTACTCTAGTGGTCTTCCTTCTGTTTATTTAGAGTTTTAATTGGTGATTTATAGCTATACATGAAAATAGTAGAGGAAAGCATTAAAGCTAGATATCTGTCCTTGAATTCCTTGCTTATGTCTGAAGAGTAGGACAGCCACATATGGAACTTAATAGATCTCACATGTCACTTGGGCAGTTGTCCATAGGAACATTCTTTAGGAAAAGGAAAAAACAAAAAAACAAAAACAAAAAAAAAAGAGCACTTTTAGAAATAGCAAATCCTGTATAAGGAAAGAAATATTTCTTTAGTGATCTCAAAGCTCAGTGTTTCTGGTTCCTTCAGGAACCAGGGACTTTAGCTGGAAATATGAATCTGTGTCTGTGTGCATGAATATATAAGTGAGTATGTGTATGTATTGCCTCTATAAAAGCTCTCACTGCTATTTATTACTTTCATTTTCTTTACTTTTCAGAAAGGGAATTTCTATACAAAAGGGACTAAGGGACTGACCTAGGAACAGAATGGATTCTCATTTTCGTGTTCCAATGAAGGTGATGAAAAAAATGTTGCATTTTGCAGAGAGGAGATACAATCTAATACCAGGGAGATTCTAGACTTTGTTGCCCCCAACCCTCTTCTAGGTGAAAAGTAGTCAAGCATGGTGATTAAAAGTATGTTTTATTTCCCATTTTTGTAGCTTACTGTTTATGATCTTGGGCAAGTGCCTCAATTACCTATAAAATAGGAATAATAATGATAACATGCCAAAATTGTTGTGAAGACTAAATTAGTAAATAAATGTAAAGAACTCAGAACAGTGCTTAGCAGATAATAAATATTGTATAAATGTTCATTTATTGTCATTGACTTTTTTGATATATCAGATCAAAATTTTATCCAGTATACTATAATTTAATTTCTCCATCACTTTTCCATTCAAAACAATGAATCCCTGGCCTGAAGTCTGTGGCAGTGTTCCAATGGGCTGAGGGTTCTTTTGCTCAATTCAGATAGAAATCATGAATAAGCAAAGTGCAGCCTCTTTCACATTGGTGGCTCTGAGCTTTGAATGCCAGCGGCCTCCAGTTGTTCAGCTCTCCTCACTGCTCTCCTGGCAGCCAGAGCCAGCAGCTACAAGAAACTCTCTGGAACTCTTCCAGCAGACAGAACAAGCAGCTCCTGGAAGATCCCCATAGCTCTCTGTTGCTCTGTCACTCCCTGTTATTCTCTGTCATTCTCTCACTGCCAGCTGCCTTCAGGGTTACCAGTCTTCGCTGCTGGTCACTTTCACTATAAGCAGCCTTTACCAATTCTTAGTGTAATCAGCTCTGCCTGTTCTAGTTCAGATAGAAATGACAAACAGGGCCAGGCAGTGTCTCATGTCTATGATCCCAGGACTCAGGAGGCTGAGGCAGGAGGATTGCAAGTTTGAGGCTAACAGGTAATTAGCATGACCCTGTCTTAAAAAATAAAAAGGGCTGGGGATATTAGAGCACCCCTGGGTTCAATTGTGAGTATTACAAAGGAAAGAAAAGGTAATAAATAAATAACAAATAGGCAAGATAAAAATCATCCAAAAAAAGTTTTATTAGAACTTTTGCTACAGACAAGAGGAAGTAGTACACAGACTGTTCCAATAAGGGTGAGGGAAAGGCTTCTTTTATAGACAGAAAAAGACAGGCTTACACATGTGCAAGTATCCTGCTAGCTAATCACAGACTTTGTGCTTAGTCATGGGTAAAGTAGGAATTCCTTATGAACTAGACTGGGGACAGCTGAAGTGTCTGCAAAGGGATAGAGACATCTGGGATGGACCTGCTACTAAAGTTTGTGGCAGCCTAAGCATAAGTCTCTGAATGGCTTCAGGCCATGGGATATAGTTGCTGCCATTATGGCTATCAAAGGTGGAAAGAGGGGAAAAAAGTACCTCTTTGGGAACATCAGGCCCTTCTCTTATGTCTCAGCAATAAATAGATAATACTCCTGGTAGAGCACTTGCAAAGTATAGCTTACTCTGATTAATAGAATTTCTAGTACTCTACAGGATGGTGGCATACATTGTGTCAAGAGGTTGAAGAATCAGGGAATATCACATAACCAGAAAGATCTAAGCTTCAATGTATCACTGCTTGTTACCAAAAGCTCAGTCCTTTGTCTCTGATGTCAATCAAATAATGATACTTTTTTTTTTTCTTGTGGTGCTGAGGATTGAACCCAGGGCTTTATACTTGCAAAGGCAAGCGCTCCATCAACTGAGTCATATCCCCAGCCCATGATACAATTTTGAGCAAAAGGAAAAAGTAGTTTTATTGCTTTGTTAGTGAAGGAGAAACACAGCTCCTCCTGTGCTGGAGTCTGATTTTAACCATCAGGGAGAACAGAGAGCTCTTAAAGAGGCAATTTAAAGGCTACATTCCAGGTGTGTCTTGTCAGGTGCTGTAATTCACCTACAGATTTTAGAACTGTTTCTTAGGTCTTCTGGCACCATCCTGAAGTCTGAATTACTTTATTCCTATGGTGTGTTTGCTCAAGGACAGATAACTCAGCCTAGGATGGAAAGAAGGGCAATCTTATTTTCTCCAAGTTTAGGGAGGAGGAGAGGAAGAAGAGAGGAAAAACAAAACAAAACAGAAAAACAGGGTGGATCCGAAAACGTGGAGGAGGGGACAGGAAGATGCGAAGTTTTGGAATTATCCCAAGCCAGAAGGACTTGGGAGGTAGAACAGGTAGAAAAGAGAGTAGGGCGAGAGCGCAAAATCCAAAAGGCTTTCAAATATAAAATTTTTTGCCATCTATCTGCTTGGCGGCAATGGTTTTCCAGGAACTGACTTCATTTGCAAGAGCACATGGAGAAGAAGTTCAACCCTGAGGGTACTCTCAAGAATAATGGAGTCTGTGACAACAGGGCTATTCTGGCTGGACATACTGAAAAATGCATCCCCTGAGGAATAACACCGGAAGTTTAAGACCAGAATGGTAAGGAATGGACTTCACTAAAGTAATCCAATCAGTCACTAAACAGCAATGATAATCAACTTATAACAACCTCTGAAGAAGAGTGCAATGACCAGAGTTACTGCAGCATGTTATCTGAAGTGTCCCATTTTCAACAAATTATTCTGAAGCATGCAAACCAAGAAGAAGATATAAAGCACATAATAAGGGAAAATAAACAACCACCACAAACTATGAGCACAAGCTGATTTCAGTCAAGCAGATGTCAGCTTTAACAGAATAATACTTCAAAATAAATACATATGTTCATGGAACTAAAGAAAGCCATACTTAAAATAGTAAAAGCTAGTGTGATGGCAATGTTTTATCAAATAGAAAGTATTAATGAAGAGATAGAAATTATAAAAAAAGAAGCAAATAAAAATTTTTGAGTTCAAATTTACAATAACAAATTAAAAAAAATAGTCAAGGGATTTAAGTGAACAGATGAAAGAATTAGCTAATTAGAATAGAGATTGGTAAAGATTATGCAATCTGAAAAACAGGGGAAAATAAATTAGGAAAAAAAAAGAAGTAGCATTCAGAAGACGCCATCAAGACCAGAAGAGAAGAGAAAGAAAAGAGAAATTAAAAAATGGAATAAAGAATACTTTCAGAGCAGGTGAGGAGGTCCATGCCTGTAATCATAGAGACATGGTAGGCTGAAGCAGGAAGATCTAGAGTTCAAAGCCAGCCTCAGCAACCTAGCAAGGCCCTAAGCAACTTAGCAAGACCCAAACTCAAAACAAAAAATAAAAGGGGCTGGGGATGTGGCTCAGTGGTTAAGCACCCATGGGTTCACTCCCCAGTTCAAAAAATAAATAAATAAATACAGTAATAATGACAGAAATATTCCTACATTAATTAAAAATAATAAGCTACACATTCAAGAAAACTAATGAACTTTTTTGTGGATGTTTGGGAGTGTGTCCAGGGATGAAATGGTAGGGCCCTGCCCCTCCTCTTTCTCTCTTTTGCTTCCCACCATGAGTGGAGTGGCCTTTCCCCACCATATGCTCCTACTCTGATGTGCTGCCTCTCCAAAGGCCCAAAAATCTACAGAGCCAATTGAACGTGGACTTTTGTGGACCAAAATAAACCTGCCCTCTTTTTAATTTAATCATCTTTGTAATTCTGTTACCATCATAGAAAGTAGACCAACTTCACCCTCTGAGAATGCCACCTCTACCCACTTCCTGTCTTTGAAGAGAGATGGGTCATAGGCAGGTGGGCCCATGCACAACTTAGGCATGAAAAATGTTCAATATGTTGTACATAGTTTTACTTTTAACCATCATGATTTTAAGAACAAACATGACTTAATAAAGAAGAAGGAGGAGACTGACAGATTGATAATAATTCTGTGTACTTAACTAAAAAAATACTCAACATAAATATTGCCTAGTTCTCTAATAAAATAAACAAGATGCATTTGCCCTAAAAAAAAAAAACAAAAAAACAAAAACAAACAAACAAAAAAAAACAGAAAAACAAAAACCCATGTCAGGTTTTTGTTTGTTTGTTTTTTAAGTAATGGAAATTGAACCCAGGGGTGCTCAACCACTGAGCCACATCCCCAGCCCTTTTTTGTATTTTATTTAGAGAGAGGGTCTCTCTGAGTCTGACTTTGAATTTGTGGTCCTCCTGCCTCAGCCTCCTGAGCTACTGGGGTTACAGGCATCAGCCACCACACCCAGCCCCATGTGTTTTAATATAAGCTGCAGTGGCAGTGCAGCAAGGGTTATGTTCAAAGCGTGAAGTGCATCCTTGTTACAAGCTTCCTTCCATAGCTAGCCCAAACTTTTCTTAAGCCAAGAAGCTACTGGGATCAGCTTGCAAACAGGACCTGGAGAGTGCATGGAAGGCCTTAAGCCTTGTTGTAGTTCTAATTGAGAAAGCTGGTATAGGGCTTTGAACAGACCTAGGGACTATTTTGGAGTTCCCAAAGGCAAGGATTAGAATGCATGGATCTTAAGAGATCTTGGTACTGTTACTGGAGAGGCCCCGAGGAGATCCTGTGGAGGGAGACCACAACTCAGAACTAGTGGAGTTCTTGATAGATGTCACAGAAAATAATTTAAGGACAGGTCAAAAGCACAAGCAGATTTTTTTAAGAAAGCAAGGATTAAGCACTTGAAGGGAAAGAGAGCAGGTTATTTCAAGAGTGAGAAGCATTGACTTGGTCTGGGATTTTAATATTTAAAGAGGAACAGTAGCTAGGAGTTGAACTAGAGGTGGAGTCAGGGCAGAGTTATACAATTTCGTTTTTTCTTGCATCTGCTCCTTGCCTTTACATCATTCTACTACTTTCTGCAGTCAAGGATGTGGGCTGAATTGTTTGTTTTGCATTCTAACAGTTCGTGGATATTTCCTGCATTCCACTGGTCCATTGTGCTTCTCTTTTGAGATTTAGGGTTTATTTTTTCCCCCACCCTCTCTATCCTCAAATTTCTATCTCAATACAATATGAGAAGAAAGTTGACATTAGTCAATGATTTAAAAACTTTTGTCCACACAAAATATGTGCAAACATATTTTTAGCACTTTATTCGTAGTTGTCAAAATTTGGAAGTGACTAAGATGTCCTTCATTAGTGAATAAAGTATTCTACATTCACACATAGATTAATATTCAGTGATAAATAAGTTATCAAGCCATGAAATGACAGAGAAACCTTAAATGCTATTGTTAAATGGAAGAAGCCAATCTTTGATTTCAATTATCTGACATTCTGGAAAAGACAAAACTATAGAGACAGTTAAAAGATGAGTGTGGCCAAGGGTTCTGGGGAAGGGAGGGAATGATGAATAGATGGAGTACAGGGAATTTTTAGAGCACTGAAACTATTCTGTATACTGTAATGATGGATATACATCATTGTACATTGCACAGTTACATGTCAAAATCTGTGGAATGTATAACACAAAGTGTGAACCCTAATGTAAACTATATACTTTAATTAATGGTAATATATCAGTATTGGCTCATCAATGTAACAAATGTACCACACTAACTCAAGATGTAAATAATAGAGGAAACTGGGAGGTGGGAGTACTGAGAAGGATATACAGGAACTCTCTACTTTCTGTTCAGTTTTTCTGTGAACCTAAATCTGCTTAAAAGAGGAGGAGGAAGAGAAGGAAATCTGTTAACTTAAAACATCATTAGACTTGAAAAAACATTTGCAATGTATATGATAGGTAACAGGCTGCTATTTATAATAAGACTTTCAAATGGACAGAGAAAAACAGAACTAATAGGAAATTAGACAAAAATATGTGGTCACCTCATAGAGCAAATCCAAAAGGTCAAAAAGTATTAAGTTCAAACTCACTGTTATTATAGTAACAAGATATTAATTTGTATTGTTCAAACTAAAAACAGTTAAAAATAACTATTTTTTTTTTAGAAAGGAACTATATTGCTGATTGTTGGTTGGAATATGCAGAAAAGTGTTCTCATACATTGTCAATGGAATGTAAATTATTACAACCTTTTAGGAAAGCAATCTGGCAACATTTATTAAAATAAAAATTTAGCTTTTATCCTATGAGTGCCATTAAAATATCAGTTCATAGTAAATATGTTCAAGAATGTTTGTTGAAACAGTGTTAGTATGAATAAAATAGTACAAAGTGATTACTCATTCTAGGGGAATGGTTGAAATCAACTTTGGTTCATTCATGCCATTGAATATATTGCAGCTGACTTGGAAGAATGTCTGTGCAATGGTATGACTGAGAAAAACAAGATGTATAATAAAATCCCATTTTTTAAAACCCATAAATATGCAAGAGTGTGTGTTTATGATAATGACTGTAGGAAGAACAAAAAAGGGTGCCAAAAAAAAGGAAAGAGTGCCAATTGTTAGCATGTTACTGGAGTGGGGATTAATGTAGGAGGAAGAGGAAGCAGTGAAGTAAAACACAACATCTCCCCATAGCATGAATGCTGTCTCAGTTACTTTAAACTATATTTGTGCATCTGTAGTTGTGTATGTACACATGAAAAAAGTGAGAGTTAAGCTATAGCTAATAATGTAACCTGTAAGTCATGATATATGATAAAAACAATTTACAGGTTGAGGTGTATTTCACGTATTTATTTCAGTGAAAATAGAAGTATATTTCCCTGTATATGTGTAGAAAGATACAGAAGGATACATATCAGGGTACTTGCTGAATACTTCAGTGAGTGGGATTAGGGTGAGTTTTTTCCTCATTGTGTTTTTTTCACTAGGAGTAAAAAGTGAGTATTCTTTTATTATTTGAAAAAATAGCAAAGAAAAACTATAACTTTGTCAGTTTCTAATAGCATTTCAAATTCTGATGAATAATGCCCTTGTGAGTAAAACTTGAGGATGAATTGTAATTCTTTTCTTATGCAAATAAAAAGGTTAATGGAGCAAAAAGACTCCAGAAATGATCAAGAAATAGCAGTAGGATTGGATTTTATTGCTTTTGGCCAAAGGCCATTACAAAACATTAGTGAAACCTGTATTGATAAATACTGAGAGGAAGGGCTGGGGATATAGCTCACTTGGCAGAGTGCTTGCCTCATAAGCACAAGGCCCTGGATTCAATCCCCAGTACCCCCCCTCCAAAAAAAAAAATACTGAGAGGGAGACACAGTAAAGTTTGTTTCAGTGCAAATTAAAATAACAGGAAGTAAGAAAACCTTGAAGAACAATTTTAAATTGTTGGGTCATAACTTAGAGTTCAACAGATAAGATTTGCCTTTCCTAATAACTCTGCCAGCAGTTATTTTATAAGCTATAGAATAACACTGTGGTTGAATCTATGTTCATAGCTGCGCAATTCACAATAGCTAGATTGTGGAACCAACCTAGATGCCCCTCAATTGAAGAATGGATAAAGAAACTGTGGTATATATACACAATGGAATATTACTTACCATAAAGAAGAATAAAATTATGGCATTTGCTGGTAAATAGGTGGAGTTGGAGAATATCATGCTAATGAAATAAGCCAAGCCCAAAAAACCAAAGGCCAATTGTTTTCTCTGATCAGTGGATGCTGATAAGAGGGGTGGGGAGTGGTATGGGGGGATAAGAAAAGAATGGAGGAAGTATGGATGGTGTAGAGGAAAATGGGATGGGAGGGGGTGGGGGAAGGAAAGATAGTAGACTGAGACAGACAGTATTACCCTATGTATATGTAGGATTATATGAATCGTGTGAATCTACATTGTGAAAAAAAGAGATATATTTCCTGCTGTATAATTATATCAAAATGGGCTCTACTGTCATGTATAATTAAAAAAAAAGAATATCACCAAAAAAAAAAGAATATCACAAAAAAAAAAAAAAAATATCCCCAAAAAAAAAAAAGAATATCACCTGGTTGAGAGGAAGAGCTTTGTGTCACTTTAGTATTCTCATGTGAAAATTAGAGAGTAATAGTAACTCCCTCAGAGATGTTTTGTGAGGATAAATCAGCTAATATTTAAAACGCTAAAAAAAATCTTGATACAAATAATTGCTTAGTAAAGGTAATTAGTTATTTGATTCTAAAACCCTGCTTTTGAATAAAACACTTCTAATGAAATATTCATTATGCAGACTAAATCCTAACAATTCACCTTAAATGGCAAAATCAGTTCCTCGCATTGGGTTTTGTTGTTCGTTTTGGTGGTACTGGTCATTGAACCCAGGAGTCCTCTACCACTGAGCTACATGCTACATTCCCAGCCTTTTTTATTTTATTTCTTCAAGGTAAGGTTTTGTTAGCTGAGGCTGGCCTCAGACTTGGCAATTCTCCTGTCTCAGCCTCCTCAGACTCTGATTACTGGTGTATGCCATCAGGCTCAACTGCCTGGCATTGTTATTTTGTTTTTAGAGACACTATAAATGCTGGTTGAATAAATAACTAACTTCCTTTACATAATTTTATTAGTTTCTGAGTATATTAATATTATTTCACATTTCTATTTGGTCTCAGAAAATTAAAAGTACATCTTTAGGTGATAATTTGGGTTAATCTTAATTAACAGATTGAAAAATAATAGAGACTTTTGTGTACTTAACTACACACAGCTTTCAGTAGGGGAATGTGTGTGAGGGTACTACTTTGTACTTTAAAAAGTCACTGTTAGCTGGCTGTGGTGGTGTATGCCTGTAATCCCAGCAACTCAGGAGGCTGAGGTAGGAGGCAAGTTCAAAGCCAGCCTCAGCAATTTAGTGAGGTCCTAAACAACTTAGTGAGATCCCATCTCAAAATTAAAAAAACAAAAAAGGGCTGGGATATAGCTCAGTGTCTTAAGTGCCCCTTCTTTCAATTCCTGGTAACCCCTGCCCCCAAAAAATGTCATTATGAGGTTCAACAATTATATAGAAAAAGATTTTGCTAAATAATTTTCATTATTATATTCCTATTTGATTATTAAATTCTTTTTTCTTGGTTTCCACTTATTTCGTTTACATTTTTACTTGAGTTAATTTTAGTAATTTATATTGGGCTAAATAATCATCACTTTCCTCCAATTGCCCAAATTTATGGCCCTAGAATATATTCACTATGAATAAATGTCCTCTTCAAATTTAAAATAAAAAGTTTTTAAAATTTATTATTCATGTCCCTAGTTTTATTTTTTTGTGTGGGGGTGGGTACTAGGGATTGAACTCAGGGGCACTCAACCACTGAACCACATCCCCAGCCCTCTTTTATATTTTATTTAGAGACAGGATCTCACTGAGTTGCTTAGCACCTCATTGTTGCTGAGGCTGGCTTTGAACTTGCGATCATCCTGAGCCACTGGGACTTATAGGCATGCACCACCATGCCTGGCTAATTTCATATTTTTTTTTAAATATATACTTTTTAGTTGTCAATGGGCCTTTATTTTATTTATTTTACATGCCATCCTGAGAATCGAACCCAGTGCCTCACACAACTAGGCAAGTGCTCTTCCACTGAGCCACAACTCCAGCCCTGAGTTTCATGTTTTTGATGTTTTTACTTAAGCATTATCTATTTCATTTGGGGTTTTTCCTGAAACATATAGCTTATGTACCCTATCTAACATATATTCACCCTAACATATTTTGCTTTCTAGTCAATTTCAGTTTTTTTAATTCACTCTGATTTCATTGAATTTTTAAATATTAAAATTTACATATAATAAAATTCATTTTTCAGGTATACATTTAAAAATTTTTAACATGCATAGATTCTTATAATAATCATCACTACAGACAGATTAAAAGGAAGTTTCCTACTGCTGCACCTCTGTATTCACCCTTTTCTCCTGCCCCTAATCCCTGGCACCTTGATCTATTTCCTGTTTCTATAGTTCTGCTTTTTCCAGATACAAAATTTATATAATAACCTTTTTAAAAAATATTTTTTAGATGTTGGTAAACCTTTATTTAATTTATTTATTTATATGTGGTGCTGAGAATTGAACCCAGTGCCTCACGCATAATCTACCACTAAGCTACAACCCAGTCCACTATATAATAACCTTTTAAGAATGGTATTTTTTTTCATCGAGCCTAATACATTTGAGATCTTTCTATGTTATTGCATGCATCCCTTTAAAAAGATTTCTAAATAATATTCCATTGTATGAATATATTAGCCATTGTATGGATGTGCTATGGTTTAAGCGCTATTTGTTTTATTTGGCTGTTTCTTTTTTTTTTTTGGTACTGGGGATTGAACCCAGGGGCACTCCACCACTGAGCCACATCCCCAGCCCTCTTTTGTATTTTATTTAGAGACAGGGTCTTACTGAGTTGCTTAGGGCCTTGCTAAGTTGCTGAGGCTGGCTTTGAACTCGGGATCCTCCTGCCTCAGCCTCCCAAGTGCTGGGATTACAGGCATGCGCCACTGTGCCCGGCTATTTTGCTGTTTCTTCTTAATTCCTTAGGATGACTACAAGTTAAAATATGTTTAGGCTTTTTAATAATTTCAGTATACAAAGGCACAAATTAATCTTTAATAATTTTTTTGCCATAATTATCAGTATGGTAGGTATTTCTTTTCATTGCTTTTTGGGCAGTTTATCATTTCAGTTTTGGTTTCTTCTTTGATTCAAATAGTTTCTTAATTTCTGTCCTGATTGTCCTCATGCTGTTAATTCCTCATGGTGGAACAGCATCCTTGTCATGTTGCTTGAGGTACTGCCATAAATAATGGAATGAACCTTAAGAGGAAAGCAAATAAAGTCTAGCTTCTTAGCATGACTTCAAGCTTATTTCCTAGCAAATTTAATTTTATAAATTCCACTTGGACAGCCATGTGTTTTCATTACTCAAAGCTTTATACATGCTGTTCATACCGTCTAGAATATCATTCTCATCATTCAAATCCTATCTGGATCTCAGGCCCCAGTTTCATAAAGTCTTCCCAGGTTCTTCAGTCATCATTCTCTTCTCTTACATTCTACTGAATACCTTCCTTTTTTTTTTTTAATTCTTTTAGATTTTGATAGTCCTTTATTTTATTCATTTATTTACATATGGTGCTGAGAATCAAACCCAGTGCCCCTCACACATGCTAGGCACGTGCTTTACCACTGAGTCACAACCCCAGTCCCTGAATACCTTCCTTTTGATCCTCCAGATCGACTCGTCATTTTTTTCTACCTTACTCTGTGTCACAAGCAATGCCTATTGGACTAATCAGTGGGGCTACTTGCACTCAGGCTTTAGTTTGGGGTCGAACAAAGGGAATCCCTAGCAGGAGATCAGATAGAGGGGTTTCCTCCATTAAGATTGCTCTGTCTGGCATTCTTTAGCTTAAAGTCAAGCATCTCTTAAAACTGGCTCTCTCTCCATGACTTTTTAAAGTTTTTTATTTTTAAAATTTTTGTTTAGTTCTAGATGGACACAATATCTTTATTTTATTTTTATGTGGTGCTAAGGATTGAACCCAGTGCATCACACGTGCTAGGCAAGTGTTCTACCATTGGGCTACAATCCCAGCCCCTCTGTATGACTTTTGATCCTTCCAAGTTTGGGTGACTGCTTCCTTCCCTTGTCCCTGTGGGCCAAGGGGTGGTAAATTTCCACTGTTACTGGTTCTAGGTTACTGCCCTATCCCTTGTGTTTTTCTTCTCCCTACCTTTGTAAATAGTCTTTTTATTTATTTATTTATTTATTTATTTATTTATTTATTTATTTATTTATTTTTAAAATATAGGCTTTTTATTTAACTGATCTTGAATTATTCTAAATTGAGGGTACATCTGGTATAGCTCAGACCTTGATTGATGTAGTGCCATAGCATGTTTCTTTTAGCTCATATACTTTTGTTTTCTCTTTATAGTTGTTAGTTTGTTTTGAAAGAATTACAAAATAAATATCTTACACTTGATTAACATTTTCATGTTTTTTTTTTTTTTTTTTTTTTTTTT
>JAJEJO010049823.1:409075-430979 GCA_020662805.1 Glaucomys volans
GTGTTTTTGTCTGGTTTTGGTTATCAGGTGATATTAGCCTCAAAGAACGAGTTTGGAAGGGTTCCCTCCTTTTCTATTTCGTGGAATGATTTGAGGAGTATTAGTGTTAATTCTTTTTGAAATTCTGGTAGAACTCAACTGAGAATCTGTCTGGTCCTGGACTTTTTTTGGTTGGTAGGCTTTTGATGGCTTCTTCTATTTCATTGCTTGAAATTGATCTGTTTAAATTATGAATGTCCTCCTGGTTCAGTTTGGGTGGATCACATGTCTCTAGAAATTTGTTGATATCTTTGAGATTTTCTATTTTGTTGGAGTAGAGATTTTGAAAATAGCTTCTAATTATGTTTTGTATTTTAATACTGTCTGTCGTGATCTTTCCTTTTTCATCACTAATTTTAGTAATTTGAGTTTTCTCTCTTCTCTTCATTAGTGTAGTTAAGGGTTTATCAATTTTGTTTATTTTTTCAAAGAACCAACTTTTTGTTTTGTCAGTTATTTCAATTGTTTCTTTCTTTTTCTTTTTTTCTTTTCTTTTATTTTATTAATTTTATGTGGTGCTGAGGATCGAACCCAGTGCCTCACATGTGGGAGGCAAGCACTCTACCACTGAGCCACCATCCCAGACCCTTAATTGTTTCTTTTGTTTCAGTTTCATTCATTTCAGCTCTGATTTTAATTATTTCCTGTCTTCTACTACTTTTGGTGTTGATTCGTTCTTTTTCTAGTGCTTTGAGATGTTTGTTGACTTTTTATTCTTTTGTTTGTTGACTTTTTATTCTTTTAATGAATGAGCTCAATGCAATGAACCCTCTTAGTACTGCCTTCATAGTGTCCCGTATGTTGTATCGGTGTTCTCATTTACCTCTAAGAATTTTTTTTTTTTATCTCCTCCCTGATGTCTTCTGCTATCTGTGTATCATTCAGTAGTGAATTATTTAGTCTCCATGTGTTGGAATAGTTTCTATTTTTTATTTTATTATTGATTTCTAATTTCATTCCATTTTGATCTGATAGAACATAAGGTAGTTTCTCTATTCTTTTGTATTTTCTAAGAGTTGCTTTGTGGCATAACATATGGTCTATTTTAGAGAAGGATCTATATGCTGTTGAGAAAAGTGTATTTGCTCATTGATGGATGGAATATTCTGTATATGTCTGTTAAGTCTAAATTATTTCATTATATTATTGAGTTCTATGGTTTCTTTGTTCAGTTTTTGTTTGGAAGATCTATCCAGTGGTGAGAGCAGTGTGTTAAAGTCACCCAATATTATTGTGTTTTGGTCTATTTGATTCCTGAAATTGAGAAGGGCTTGTTGGATGTACATAGATGCTCCATTGTTTGGGGCAGTAATATTTATGATTGTTATGTTTTGTTGATTTATGGTTCCCTTAAGTAGTATGAAATGTCCTTCCTTATCCCTTCTGCCTAACTTTGGTTTGAAGTCCACTTTATCTGATTTGAGGATGGAAACTCCCTGCTTTTTTACTGAGTCCATGTGCATGATATGTTTTGTCCCATCCTTTCACCATCAGTCTGTGGATGTCTTTTCTTATGAGATGAGTCTCTTGAAGGCAGCATATTGTTGGGTCTTTTTTAAAAAAATCCAATCTGCCAGTCAGGGTTATTATTGAGATATGGTTTGTATTCCTGATCATTTTGGCTTATTTTTGGTTTTTGACTTGACTTGGTTTCTTTTTGATTGGCTTTTCCTTTAGTGTAGTTCCTCCCTTTTCTGACTTTCATTGTTGTTTTTCATTTTGTCCTTATGGAAAATTTTGCTGAGAATGTTCTGTAGTGCAGGCTTTCTATTTTTAACTTTTTTTTTTTTTTTTTGTTTGCGGTGCTGGGGATTGAACCCAGGACCTTGTGCTTGCAAGGCAAGCACTCTACCAACTGAGCTATATCCCCAGTCCTTCTTTTAACTTTTGTTTATCATGGAAGGATTTTATTTCATCATCACATCTGAAAGTAAGTTTTGTTGGATATAAGATTCTTGGGGCCAGGTATGGTGGCACACGCCTGTAATCCCAGTGACTTGGAAGGCTGAGGCAGGAGGATCGCAAGTTCAAAGCCAGCCTCAGCAACTTGGTGAGGCCCTAAGCAACTTTAGAGACCCTGTCTCTAATTAAAATACAAAATAGGGCTGGGGATGTGGCTCAGTGGCCGAGTGCCCCTGAGTTCAGTCCCCGGTTCCAAAAAAAAAAAAAAAAGATTCTTGGTTATCATCCATGTTCTTTCAGAGCTTGTTGTTCCAGGCCCTCCTAGCTTTTAGGGTCTGGGCTGAGAAATTTGTTTATATCCATATTTGTTTCCCCTATATGTAATCTGATCCTTTTTCTCTCACAGTCTTTAAAATTCTATCTTTATTTTTTATGTTGAACATTTTCATTATAATGTGTCTTGGTGTGAATCTGTTGTAATTTTGTACATTTGGTGTCCTGTAAGTCTCTTGCATTTGATTTTCCATTTCATTCTTCAGGTTTGGGAAATTTTCTGATATATTTCATTGAATAAGATTGTTCATTCCTTTAATTTGTATCTATGTGCATTCCTCAATCCAAATAATTCTTAAATTGTTCTTTTCATGTTATCCCATAAGTCTTAGAGGTTCTGTTTATGATTTCTTACCATTTTCTCTGTGTGGTCAACTTTTCTTTTCTTTCTTTTTTTTTCTTTTTTTTTTGCGGTGCTGGGGATTGAACCCAGGGCCCTGTGCTTGCAAGGCAAGCACTCTACCAACTGAGCTATATCCCCAGCCCTTTATTTTCAAGATTAAATATTTTTTCTTCATTGTCTGAGATTCTGTCTTCCAAGTGATCTAGTCTGATGGTGATGCTTTCTATTGAGTTTTTAATTGGTTTATTGTTTCCTTCATTTCAACGATTTGTTTTTTTTTAAGAATCTCTCTTTATTGAAATAATCTTTAGCTTCCTGCATTTCCTCTTTTAAGTATTTATAGAAGTGATCATCCATTGCCTTCATTTGCTCTCTTATATCATCCTTTACTTCGTAGATCATTTTAATTGTGTACATTCTGAACTCCTTTTCTGACATTTCTTCTGTGCTGTCACTGGATCATATTAATATAGCATCTTGGTTTGTTTGGGGCACTTTCTTCCCTTGTTTTTTCATGTTGTTAGTGTATCTTCCCCTGTAGCAGTGTGGATCTGAGGTATTACACTTTCCCCCCTATAGGTTTATAGTGTCCCTTCAGGTTTCCAATACATCACCTTTAAGGGAAAGATTAATATTAACAGCACCCAGTACAAACAATATGCAGCCCTAAACCAAATAGCCCCTATTAAAGATGTTAGTAGTATTATTGTAATAAACAGAGATGATGAATTCAGTTATTATCTACATAATAATAGGTTTGCTGTAAAACTCTCGAAACGGGGCCGGCGGGTAAAGCTTCCAAAGGCGGCGGTGGGCAAAAAGGAGTGCACTCGCCAGAGTCAGACAAAAGTGGTAGCCTGATTTTATTGGAATGTGTGTCCAGGCGAAATCTCCAGCCCCCTGGGATGAAAGTTGGGGTGGGAGAGCCAGGAGAAATCGCACGTGGCTTTGGCTGCTCAGGGTTTTTATACAGAGGAAGGGGGTCAAGAGGTCCTGCCCAGGAAAAGGTGGACCCAAGGTGGACGTCAGGGTCAGCAGGTCTGCCTCATTGGTCACTTCTGGCACAGTGTGTTGCTAGGTGACCGTGCTCCCTCCCCCTGCAGCCGCCCAATACAACCTAACATTTGCAATAAACAATAGTTTGCAATAAGGTCCAGAATTTATAATGGTGACAAAGAGGATGGGGGAGGGGTGTAGGATATAATGTTAATGAGGTAAGAAGTGAGAATAGGAAGAGTAAAAGCGGAATCAAAAAAAGTTGGTCATTAGCATGAGAAAAGGGCGAAAGAGACTCTGAGGAAACAGGTAAATAAGAGGAAAACAGAGTAAGAAAAATTAAAAAAAATTAAAATTAAAAAATCTACAGCAAAATTGTAATATACTATTCAAACCTCCCAGTCTTTAATAGCCTTGTGCATGAAAGGTACTTGATTTCAACGATAATGGAGATGTGAGAGTTGGAAATGAAAAAAGAAAAAAAAAAATGGGGAAAAGAAAAAAAAAAGAGTCTTGAAGGAAAATTGAACAGTTATTTCTGTTGGAGTTCAGTAACTTCTCTGCTGCCCTTCTCTTCTGTTAGGCAGGGTTGTCTGGAGTTTGCTGTTAATTCCATCCTCAGAATGGTGACAGTTATTAGTTGGGAGGATTAGACTTGGAAGTGGGACTCCTGAAAGCAGGTTTTAGCCAGTCCCTCTGGAAGACTGTATCCCAGGACTCTCCTTTGGGGCCTGCTCACATGACAGAGACTGGTCTTAGCTCCTTCCCTCACTTATAATGTAGTCTCTAAATTGTATCTCTCCTCTTGCTGCCCTTTCGACTTTCCAGTCAGGAACCTCTGTCCGTGGGGTTCCTCAGGGCTGAGGGCCAGAACCTGTGTGCCTATCTGGGAAAGTTGTTCTGTATTGGGCAAATTAGGACCAGGCATTGAAAGTGTGCCAGCCACACTGCTGCATGCACTGGGCCAGTTGGTGACTAAGGGATGGTTGGGAGACGGGACTGAGTAGCTGGAGGGCGCTGTTGGTTGCCAAACTGGCAGGACCATATACTGCTCCCATGGTGGGAGTTATGGACCAGACTGATGTTGGGTCCCAACAAGTGCTCCAGAGTTGTCTCTGGGATCTCGGTGGGTGCCTGGCTGGTTGGCCTCACGCCCTTTGCCCACCTACTGTCCCCTTGCAAGGCTCTCTCCTCCCTCTGCAGCAAGATGGTGGCTATTAGCACACCTAGCAGGGATACCTCATCTTTCAGGACCTGGATGATGTCCTTGGATGTAAGTGGCTACGTCCCAAGTTGGTGGCCACAGCAGCAGCTCACCTGTAGATACCTTGATAATGAGCTTCTAGTCTCCAGCAGGTATCCCAGGATGGAAGCTGCCCCAATAAAAATAGTGGCATCGGCATCGGGATAATCCAAGGTGACAGTAGAGGTGTTCCAACTGTTGGTAGGTGGGAAGCCGCAGCATGGTGCTGGAGATCCGAACAGGGCTATTAAGTGGATTTTTAAAATAACTTTATTTTATTTAGTTTTATATGTGGTGCTGAGGATCGAACCCAGAGCCAAGTGCTCTGCCACTGAGCCACAGTCCCAGCCCCCTAAGTTACTATTTCTTTTTTCTTTCTTTTTTTTTTATTTAGTTTTACAAAATTTCTGTTGTAGTTTCTCCCTCCTTTGGTTTTTTAGTTGTTAATGGACCCTTATTTTATTTATTTATATGTGGTACTGCTAATCGAACCCACATGCTAGGCAAGCGCTCTACCACTGAGCTACAACCGCAGCCCAAGTTAGTATTTCTTAACAGAGAGATTTCTGTCTCTGTTGATCAGAGTGGCCCCTTCCTCCTCAGCTCCTGTTTGTCAAGGGACAGTTCGGGTACATGGACTTTGAATCTGCCACATCCATAGGGTATGGTGCTATTGTGTGAGTTAACTGTTTGTAACTTGCCATTCTGCTCTGTTTCCCTTCTGGCTGCCTTTCTTACATCCCAGTTTTACATTTAGGAGCAAATACTATGTTCTAAAAATAGACAAGTGGACTTTCTACTTCTCACAGTCCCTTTTGGGAACTCTGTACATAAATGTCTCCTGCCTTAGGCTAAGACTAATACACTTCTGGGACCTGCATGTCTCAAGACTGGTTTCTTTTAGAATGACAACTGTTCTTTCTTTCCATTGAGTATGGGCACAGGTTTCAGTTGGCTTTGTTCATGTTCACCTGCATTTCAAAACTTCTGTTGTAGTTTCTCCCTCCTTTGGTTCCTTGGAAACTGTTTAATTACCAATTTCCATAGTATGCACTGCATGAATAAATATACTAAAACACAGGAGATAAAGTTCTCTGTAGTTCATAATATAAAATGGAGAAGGCAAATAGGAGATCTAGATTCATCTTTCAAAGTCAGATACAGGCTGTTTCCTGTTTCCTCTGGAGAAATCTGCTATAAAAGATTAGAGAGAATATCTGGTCTGCACTTGGGCCAGGTCCCAAATTATGTGTGTTGATTCCTACCTAGGTTCATGTAGCTATTAGAGGAAGAGATGAACCATTCTGAACCTTTTCACCAACTAAGGCCCAATTAAGTTTTTTTTTTTAATTTTTTATTTTACGCAGATAACTGTCTTCACATAAGTGGTGCTGAAATCTCCTTTTCTGCACTATCACAAGAGGGGAAGGGTCAGTAGATGCACAGGTAGTATCAACTTTACCTCATCATCTCCAGTGATGAGAAGTGTAGGTATGTGCAACTCTGGGTTCTTTAAGGGTTTCTTATTATTGTTGTTTTTTAGTACTGGGGATTGAACCCAGGGGCATTCTACTACTAAGTTACGTCCCCTGCTCTTTTAATTTTTAATTTTAAGACAGGGTCTTGCTGAGTTGCTGAGGCTGGCCTTGAAGTTGTGATCCTCCTGCCTCAGCTTCTCAAATAACTGAGATTACACTGCTCATATTTTGAACATTTTCTCATCCTAAGTTGTACCTGTATGATTTTTGTATTTTTATTTTGTTATGAGTCTACTTGGGATAGAAAACAATACATAATGGAAAGAACTATAAACCTACCCCAAACAAACCCATCAGTGAAAAAATTCCTTTAGGAAAATATAAACCTTAAACAGTCATGAAATCTCCAGAGATGAGGTTCATTCTGTTTGGATTTAAGAAGGGTTTGCCTGATAATGTTGCTAATATCTCTCCAACAAACAGGGAGTTCCATTCCTAAAGATTTATTGAACCTATTTTTTAATGGACTGTCAGGGTCCACTCTGCCACGTCCTGCATGGAGGACAAAAGGGTTGAATGCCGGAGGAGAATGTTGGCTGTTTTTCTGTTACCCAGAAAACTTATCCACTCAATAAACACACAAGAGCTAATACTCTTTATGAGAGGGGGTGTGACAGGTCTGGGCCAACAAGAGTCACTCAACTCTTTTATTTCTAGACAGACAGGGAAAAGGGGCAAGGACTGGGCAGAGCTTCTCCTTTGATGGACAGGATAGGGTGGAGTTAGGGGAGCCATCCTCTTAATCCAGAAGGAGACAGGGAACCACACTCCCATGCAGTGCCACTTGCCTCCCAGCAGTTCCTTGAAGCCAGGCCCCTATGTCACATGGCTCAACCTAGTTTGATTCTGCTAAATAAGGACAGCTCCCCACAGTGGACTATTTTTAAAAGCAGTTTTAGGTTCATAGCAAAATTAAGCAGAAAGTACATAGAGTTCTCTGATACCCTCTACCCCCTTGTGTAGAGCTTCCCCCACTAACAGCATCCTGCATCACAGTAGTACATTTATTACCATCTGAGAACATACATTAGCACATCATTTTTGTCCAAAGTCCATCATTTACCTGTAGGTTTACACTTGGTACATTCTTTGGGTTTTGACAAATGGATAATGGCAGGTATTTTTTGTTGTAGTGTACAGAATAGTTTCACTGCTCTAAGAAGTCCTCTATGCTCTGCCCAGTCAGTCATCTCTTCTCCTAACCTCTGGCAATGACTTTTTTCTTTTTATTGTCTCCATAATGTTATTTAGTTGGAATCATAAAATATGTTGCCTTTTCAGATTTCCACTTAGTAATATGTATTTAAGATTCTTCCACTTATTTTTATGGTTTGACAGCTCACTTCTTTTTTAGTGCTAAGTAATATTGCATTGTTTAGATGTGCCACAGATTACTTATTGTTACCTATTAAAGGGCATCTTGGTTGCTTTCAAGTTTGGCAATTATGAATAAAGCTGCTATAAACTTCCCTTTGCAGATTTTTGTATGGATATAAGTTTATTTAATGCCTTTGGAGAGATATTAAAAAATAGAATTTCAGGATTCTATAGGGAAAGTCTGTTTAGTTTTGTTAGAAACTGATAACTGTCTTCTGAAATGCTGGTATCATTTTGTATTCCCACAGATATGTCTCTCACAAATATCTTCTCCCAGTCTGTGACTTGACTTATTCTTTTGAAAACTTCTTTTTAAAAATCCTCATTCCTAGATTCAGTTGAATTTAGGCTACTAGGTATTTCTAGGCTTTTGGTTTGGGCTTCAGGTTCTAGGAGCTCTCATACAGCAGCATCAACTGGACTGTCGCCTCTTTATCTAATACTTTAAAAGACTGGAAGTGCTTTATTACATTCATTCTATCTAATGCCTCCTCCTACTCATACCCCAGGAAAAAATAAAGACCACCCATTTCTCTGAACTGTGACCCTGCATCTTCAGATTCCTGTTCAGTGACTTCTTTTAGCTTTCAAATTGTGCTTGGTGTTCACAGTGAGTCATTTCCATCTGTTTCACTTTATTATCATGGGGGAGTGGAAAATGGTGTTATCTGGCCCTGTGATACTCTATCTAAGGCTGTGGTTTTTCCAGGAATGTTTAATCAGCTCTTCCCCATAGTTCTTAAAGAATAGTTGCTGTATCTTGATAGTTTTATGAATTCCAGGTTTGGAACCTAGTGGTTTTGCCTGTTAACATCTTTTACATTGAGGGAAAATTGTATCTTCAAAGATATTTACATGAAATTTGCAGGCAATTATTTGAATTTGGATAATAACATGGACAAAGTAACATTCTTTGGTTTTTTCATAACCTTTGCTCAGCTGTGCATGAGCTATGGGAAGAAATAACACTGAGATCTAGATGTGGCTTTGCTCTGTCTACATCTCTGTTCCCACTTCCTGCTGGGGCAGAAGGAAAAAAAAGGGGAAGTTTTATGAAAGGTTTTCCAACCAAATAAATGGATGGCAGCCAACTAAAGTGGTCTGTTGCAGAGAAATATACTCCTCCTTCTTCAAACTGTGGGAATTCCACCAGATTTCAGGACCTTACCCAGTATTCAGCTTTGCTAACATAAAGCTAGTGAGTGGAGAGGGCTGCTAGAAATATGGGGGGAGGGAGCTGGAATTATATGAGGCCCAAAACTTGCGCTGCACCCTGGGTTCTTTTGGCCTTATGACAGAATATTGAAAGCATTAAAAAAACAAACAAAACAAGTAGTTCACTGGCCAAGAAGCATAACTGCAGCTGCTAAAACACAGAACAAGTAGCGTTATCTTGACTTAGCAACTCCTGTCTTTGTACCTGTTGTTCCTGCTTTCATGTCACAACAATTTTTTAATATAGGTACAGAATATTTATTTTATAGCTAGAGAAACTGAGGCATACAGTATTTAAGTAACTTACCAAAGAACACACAGCTTTGTTGTGAAAGAATCATACTACAATTTGGAGTTATATCAGATAATTCATAGAATTGAAAGGAAAGTTGAAAAAAATGGTCAGGAAAGCCTGGGATGCCAGGTAGAAGGGAACCCAGGCAAAAACCATAGCACAGAATAGTCTGACTGAACACCACACTCAGCACTTCTGCCACTGTATGCTCAGCAGCATGCAGTACTGTTGGACTCTTGGAGATTTATCAATTATTGCTTTATTTTTGCATCTTTCTTTCAAAACTCAAGTGGGAATGTGTATATAGTTGGTGAGCCTCATTTCATGTGCCAGTGCTCTAGCTGCCAGAAAGCGAAGAGCAATATCTGACTTGCTTGTCTTTTGTAGTAGAGAATTGGGCCCTACTTCCCACTAAGACTAACATATTCAAAGATTTCCCCCCACATTGGAAGAGTATTTCAATGCTGAGTAACCTGTTATACCCGATGAGAATGAGATCATCCAAGCTGTTCACGTAAAGCCAAAAGAAGCCTTTATTATAGCTGGCCAGCTATGACCACCTATACACCTAAAAGTGGTGTGAAGGGGAATTATGCGGTAGTTCCTTCATTGTCAGCATTTATAGGGAAAATGACGTGTGAGTGGGGTGGGCAGTATAGTCACTGTTTCTAGCCAATGCAAGCAAGCCACGCTACAAAAGCAGATGTGAGCGATTAGCGGTTAGCTATCTCTCCTGATGGTATATTTAGGCCTTTAGGGACTTTCCAACTTCCTTAATTTAAAGGTCACCCCTCAGTTTCCGGGAATTGTTTGTTCCATTTCTGGGACATGGTATTTGAGAATTTTATTTCTTGGGGACTATAACACAACAACCATACAAAAGATCAAAGTCCACTCTACCTGGGGGGTATGTAGACATCCATGTGCATACTGCTGTGGAAATGTTGAACTGGGAAGCTGTGCCTTCCTCATAAGCCTGGCTGTTTTTTTCCTGAGACTAGGTCTGCCTATTCGAGTCCAGTAGGACCTTCAGTCAGTAAGTTTATTGAGTACAAAAACTATCATAGAGCTAAATGACCAACAGAACCATCTAGTTATCCAGGGCAATCTGAGGAGAAACCATATATGCAGTGGACTCATGGGGAAAACCCTAATTTCTGAGTTTACCTGCTCCTTGTTGTGGTATCTTTAGACCTTGAACTTACATGTTACTGGCTAATATTTCACTGTAGGTTTATCCACTTAACCATTGAAAGAAATTGACACCTAGACTCAAGGCACACCGTCAGAGAAGTTCCGTTTTATTGAATAATAACCAGGGTTATATAGGGTGCGCTAGGGGATTTCCGCGTGGGGCAAGTTGTTGGTAAGTGGTGGGGCAGCAAGCTATTGGTTCCCTACATTAACCTCCACCGTGTAGCTTGGTCATTGGTCTAAGGTTCGCGCCATTAGCAGGGTGGAGCAGGAGAACAACCCTGAAGAGAAGCTCTGCCGGCACCATCTTTAGTAAAGACATGGCGGGGAAGAAGGAAAGTTCCTATAACCATAGCAAACATTTTCTTGTCATGAGAGGGAAAGATAATTATTTTACCAGCATGTCTTTGCTCTTTTTCTAGACTCTGCCTTAAGACTAGGGATCATGGCCAGGTGTGGTGTCACACACCTGTAATCCCAGTGACTTGGGAGGCTGAGAGAGGAGGATTGCAAGTTCAAGGGCAGCCTCAGCAACTTAGCAAGGTCCTAAGCAACTTAGCAAGACCTGTCTCAAAATTAAAAATAAAAGAAGGGGCTTAGGGTTGTAGATCAGTGGTAGAACTTGCTTATAGCATATGTGAGGTCCTGGGTTTGACTCTTAGCACCACATAAAAATAAATAAAATAAAGGTATTGTGTCCATCTATAACTAAAAAAAATTTTTTTTAAATAACAATAAAAAAAGGACTGGGAATGGATCAGTGGTACAATGCCCCTGAATTAAATCTCCAGTATAAAAAATAATAATAAAAATATTTGAGCCGGGTGTGGTGGCGCACGCCTGTAATCCAAGCGACTTGGGAGGCTGAGTCAGGAGGATCGCGAGCTCAAAGCCAGCCTTAGCAACTTAGCGAGGCCCTAAGCAACTCAGTGAGACCCTGTCTCTAAATAAAATACAAAATAGGGCTGGGGATGTGGCTCAGTGACCGAGTGTCCCTGAGTTCAATCCCTGGTTCCAAAAAAAAAAATATTTGAATGACTGACTGAATTTTCTTTAGCCATCTTTATTCTGAAGCTGAATTGATTCTTGTGAAATGGTGAG
Organism: Glaucomys volans; assembly: GCA_020662805.1. NCBI lineage: Eukaryota > Metazoa > Chordata > Mammalia > Rodentia > Sciuridae > Glaucomys > Glaucomys volans. The sequence continues at coordinate 420,652 of JAJEJO010049823.1, forward strand.
AATTTATAATCATGTGTGTTTGAAATACTTTGTAAATTTTTAGATTTTTAGATTAAAAAATAATTTTAAATCTGCTATGGGTAGGACCAGTGACATGCTCTGCTTTTGTTGCCATAGGTGTTTCAGGACTTGGGGACGGAAGTACTCTCTGGAGCTGCCAGAGGCTACAACATATGCCTTTTTGCCTATGGGCAGACAGGCTCTGGGAAGACATATACCATGCTGGGGACTCCAGTGAGTATTAGTACTGCAATGATGTTTCTAAAGTCATAGCAAGCCTGAATCTTGTGTTGTACTTGCAAATGTGAGATAGAATGTGATTTCCATTGCCAGTCATCTTTAACAAAATTGAATGAACCCTCTTCTATGCTAAAAACGGATTTTTAAAATAAAATTTTTTTTGTTATAATAAGGACACAATGTCTTTATTTTATTTGTTGATTTTTATGTGGTGTGGAGTCTCAAACCCAGTGCCTCACATGTGCTAGGCAATTGCTCTGCCATTGATCTGTACCCTCACCCCTAAAAATGGATTTTTTATCACTTTAATTGAAAGGTAAACTTTGATTAGCCTGTTTATTCAACCCTGAAGAACCTTAGGATTTTACAACTCCCTTTGACAAAGGTATCCTTGTCAGTCCTACTAAATTTGTCATATTATTTCCAAGGTCATTGCTTGAAGCTTTTTATTACCTTTGTTGTCAGTAAGACCTAAACCAAATCTTCAGTGCTGGCTAGAACTGTGCAGAGATAAGATTACTGTGCCTCCTCTAAAAGGCTCCCAGATAGATCTGGGTATTAAAAGGAAGCAGGAAAACTAACTTCTGGACTGGGGGCTTTAAAATATATATATAGGTTTTAATGAGCACTTTGCTTTATCACAGTAATTTAGAAGGGCAGCATTCCCTAAGAATACTTCTGTTTTAGAAGTATCCCAGAGAGATGAACTTGTATAAAGTGTGACAGATAATATCATATAGGGATTTTCTCTGAGATACCATTCCATCTGAAAGATTATCCTGCTGCCTTAGTCCTGATTCATCACTTCTTTTGTCTGTGTTTAGTGTGGTTTCATATTTTTTAAATTAAAAGAAGAAATTGCCCACTAAACCAAGGGATACGAAGCCCTTAACCTGAATATAAGATGAAAAAAGATGCTGCTTTTCTCTAGATATTGATGTATGTTCTGGACATCCAGGTTTTTTAGTCTTCCTATATAGGGATATCCTGTGTAGGGATAGGAGGTAGGGGTCTAGGAGAGACTATATTAGTAAAGTGGGTTTATGCAAGAAGGATGCAGTCTTTATTGCATGAAAGCACATATCTAAGTTTGCCAGTTCTCCTTTTCTTCTTTCTTAATGGTAGTAATCTGAATCCTTCAGTGCCTTCCTCCCACAAGGGTCTTTTGATGGCAGGGATACGTAAGTCTTCTGTATACTTCTAGTGAAACTGCCTAAAGTGAAGAGGTTAACACAAGAATCCCATGTGCCCATACTCCATGCTGAGTTGGGTTCTGGGGTGTTGGGTGGTAGAGAGCATTGCCTGGAATAAACAATAATTCTTCCCTTCCTTCTGTTCTTTAGGCCTCTGTTGGGCTGACACCACGGATATGTCAGGTATGGACTCTTTTAACTGAATCCTCTCAAAGTAGGTCTCCTTTATCTAATCCTTTCAGTGAAATCTCAACCCTGTGGTTTGTGCAGGGTCTCTTCACCAAGGAAGAAGACTGTGCCTCATTGCCTTCTTCCTGTAGGATAAAAGTAAGGTAAGAATTTGTCAGTCACCAAGGATCAGCTGTCCTCTCTCTGCTTCCAGAGTCACCATAAGGATGGAGAGAAGCCACAGAGGACCCATCCTGTAGAAGGGAGATAAGAAATACTTAGGTTCTTAGGATATAGAAAACTTAATTCCCTACCCTTGGACTTAATAAGCAGGCGTCTCCTTCTGTGACTCACCTTACCCTGGCTAGCTTGTCCCCTTTTCCTTCAGGTTCTAAAGTTTAATAATAGATTTTGAGATTTATTTTTCCAATCCTCTACTGGGTGGTTTTGTAGGGAAGTGATTCTCAAACTCTAGTTCCCAGACTGAGGTCTTCTTTACCAAGATAAACTTTTAACCAATTTGTAGTGAAATGTTGATGTAAGGTTACCAATTTTTATTTAGGTTTCATTTAAACCTAGTTTGCTTCCTTCCTTTATTCCTTTCTTTCATGTTCAGTGTTTTTTTTTTCCAAAAATTAAGATGCAATTCAGCTACTCTAAAATGCCTGTACCACAAAATTTTGAAATATATCGTTTAGTGATTTTTATAATATTTCCGAGATTATACAAACATCACCACTAGTTCCAGAATATTTTCATCACCCCCAAAAGAACAAATATTCTTTCTTAAAAATTAAGTGATCATGAATGTTATTTTCATTTTTTGGTACTGGGGATTGAACACAAGAGTGCTTAACCACTGAGCAATATCCCACCCCTTTTTTTAAATATTTTATTAGAGACAGGGTCTCACTGAATTGCTTAGCACCTCGCTGTTGCTGAGGTTGGCTTTGAATTTGCCATCCTCCACCTTCTGATCTGCTGGGATTACAGGTGTGGGCCATGTGCCTAGCATGAATGTTATTTTTAAAAATTATAAGTGTATAAAATAAAAATTTACAAACTTCTAAGTGTATATATACATATAAATACACACACGCAGACACACACACATTTTACTGTCTGTTGTCCATAACATCTGGGAATAGCTATGTCAAGAGACAACTGGTCCTATGTTTAGAGAAGACAATGATGTTAAGGAGAAAAAATTTATGGGACAAGCATGAATATAGTTCAGCTTTGAATTGGGGCCTCTCTTTCTGACTTCTGACTCCACAGGTAAGCATCTTTGACCTGAAGAGGAAGGTCTTTCTGTGAGAAGTATACTTTCTTGTTTCATAAAATCTTTACTATTTTTTTTTTTCCTTTTGGTGCTAGGGATTGAATCAAGTAGCACTTTGCCACTGAGCTATATCTCCAACCCTTCCTTTTTTTTTTTTTTTTTTTTTTTTGGTACTGGGGATTTAACCCAGGGGTTCTCCACCACTGAGCCACATCCCCAGCCCTCACCCCTATTTTGTATTTTATTTAGAGATAGGGTCTCCCAAGTGCTGGGATTGCAGGCATGCGCCACCGCGCCTGGCTCCAGCCCTTCTTATTTTTTATTTTGAGACAGGATATCACTTAGTTGCCCAGACCGGCCTGAAATCTTTGATCATCCTGCCTCAGCCTCCCAAGTCACTGTGATTACAGGCATGTGCCACTATAACCAGCTCTTTTTTGGTTTTAATCAAGAATTTTAAGTGCTTTAAAAAAAAAAAGGAATAAAATGCCAGTAGATAAGATAGAGCATAATTTATATATAATCCCAGTGTATAAGACAGATGGGAATTGCCCTATTCAAAGCAGGGATAGGGACTGGAACCCTCCTTCCTAATTATTTTCCCTCCCTGCTCAGCAGTGGCCACTGGGATGCCTACACAGAACAACAGAAGGGTCATGTTTGAAAATCACTCAAGATACATACTCTATAGACTGTGTGCCATTGAGGCCTGATCAGGGCACAGTCTGGTGGCCACATACTCTAGAAATCATGCCAAAATAGTCCCTCAAGGGCTGAGCTCAAATAAGCATTGATAATTATAAACCTAAAACTATGAAGCTATGAAAGCCATTGCTCAAAACTCTATTGTAAACATGTCGAAAGACACTTGAGGGGGAGCCCTGGGTTGATCAAAGACTTAGATTGTAAGAGGTAGAGATGGAAAAGGAACCTAGGGCCTTCTGACTTTTTTTTTTTTTTGGTACTGGGAATTGAACTCAAGGACACTCAACCACTGAGCCACATCCCCAACCCTATTTTGAATTTTATTTAGAGACAGGGTCTCACTGAGTTGATTAGGGCCTCGCTAAGTTGCTGAGGCTGGCTTTGAACTCACGATCCTCCTGCCTCAACCTCCCAAGTGCTGGGATTACAGGCATTCACCACCACGCCCAGCTTCTGACTTTTTGACTTAGTATTTTTTCTTCTTTTTTCAAATCTAATTATGTTGCCTTTCTCTCCTTGTCTTTAGTTTCCTGGAAATCTATAATGAACGGGTGCGGGATCTGTTGAAGCAATCTAATCAGAAGAAGTCCTATACCCTGCGGGTCAGGGAGCATCCAGAGATGGGGCCCTATGTGCAAGGTAAGCTATTGTGGTCCTGGAAACCTCAGATCAAACTGAAGTCTGGGAAGCTCTCCAAATGTTCACTAATAACGTGTAATAAAATTTTGCTATATGCCAGTTGCTATATGCAGTAAACACTGGATATATAATGATAAATAGAAAAGACATGGTCTTGTCCTCACAGGTAAGCTTAAAATTCAGTGGAAGGGAGTCAGAAAAAAAACATTTAATTGCAAGTTGTGATAAAGGTTAACAAAAACATAAGTAGATGAGTGATGGAAAAGAACCTTGGGACGTATAGGTGACCTACCTGTATAAGTGGTCTGGAAAAGCTTCTCTGAGGAGATAATACTAAAGCTGAGGCCTGAAGGGAGCATAGGAGCCAGTTCCATGAAGAACCATGTCATGAGGGGGGTGGTGTTTCAGGTAGGGAGAGCAGTGTGATCTATAGTTCTGTGAGGCCACTTGGTGTTTTCAAGGAGACCAGAGTGACTAAAGCATGGTGAATGAGGGGAAAGGGCTCTGGAATAAGTTGGGTCTGCAGGTGCCAGATCTGGTAGGGCCTTGACTAGTTCCTGGGTCAGCCACTCTGCTTTCTAGAGTACTTTTTTTTTTTTTCCATTGATGATGATCTTTGGGAGGATGGGAAAGATGAATAGATGTTGGACATGAAACAGGGTCCAGTGTACTTCCTCATTAAGCACTAATATTTAGTACCATATGTCTTATTTCTTTAGGTTAGGTCCTGCTGATAAGTAGGAACATTTAGGATCTTTAGTGGAGGAAATTTTTACCCTTTAGGATGCTTATAAGAAGTAACATATAAATGTTGAATTTCTATTCTCATAGTAGTATGCTAATTTAAATCCTGATAAGGAGAGGGACATGAAAGATCAATAGCCATCTCTTCTGATCAGGCATGGCCAATAGATGACCAAGCCAGTGTGACAGTCACTGATTCTGTGTTTGTCTTTTCCTGAATGTTCCATCATAAATGGCAGCCTGGAAACAACAAAACATTTACTTTGCTAAGAGCCACTTTGAGTTTCCTCTGTGAACTTCTGTGTAAAGTTTTACTTAACTTCCTTGTAAAGTAATACTTTTCAGTGCAAATCATGAGTTGATACAGTAGTGTCACAATGTCTCATCTCAAAATATCCTTTTATTTTCTAGTGGGAGGGAGCAACCAGACGAGGCCTCAGATACAGTACAGATGTCCTTGTACAAAACACAACTATGCAAAAAGTTAAGAGACATTCCCAAAGTCATGCTGCAAGTTGGGGCAAGGTTGGAACTGGGAACCTTGCTTAGGACTAGAATATAGGAATGGGACTGTACATTGGGAACCTGGCAGGGGACCTAGGATCATAGATTCTTTGATTGGCATAGTTCCTGTAACCCAGAAAACATATGAACCCATGTAAAGTCTGAGCTCAAGTCACACACCCAAAGTCAGTGACAGGATCTGGACTAAAATCTCAGGGCTCCTGATGCAGAGCACAGGGCTCTTTTGAGAACATTTTATGAAGTGAACCCTTGGGAGAGGGAAGGATTTTGGGTAGAAATTCAGTTCTCCAGCAGCAAAGAGTCTTAAATCTTTTAAGTTACAGGCTCTTAAAGTCAGTCAGAACTTTCTCAAACCATTACAAATATAAGTGAACATGGGCTGGGGTTGTGGCTCAGTGCTAGAGTGCTTGCCTAGCAAGTGTGAGGCACTGGGTTCAGTTCTCAACACTGCATATAAATAAGTAAAGGTCTATTGACAACTAAAATAATATTTAACATATATATATGGGTGAACATTTCTGCTATTTTTTTTTGCGGGGGGAGGTTCCTGGAGATTGAACCCGGGGTGCTTTCCCATAACCAGCCCTTTTTACTTTTTATTTGAGAAAGGGTCTCACAGAGTTGTTTAGGGCCTCACTGAATTTGTTGAAGCTGGCCTTGAACTTGTGATCCTCCTACCTCAGGTTCTCAAGTTGCTGGGATTACAGGCATGTGCCACTATGCCTGGCTATTTCTGCTACTCAGTGAAAGTCATTAGCTCAAAAATAGCAGAATCAGCCTTGGAAGCTGGAGCCATGAATAGTCACAATGAACTGTGTTATTCCCATTACTACCCTCTGATGACATCTTATCAAACTTTGTTTTTTGTTTTTTGTTTTTTGTTTTAGATTAAAGGTATGACTCTTTAATGTTAACAGTGAAATTTTACAAATACCGTTTATTCTTCTCTTAAAATCAGTAAGTTATCATCTCATTTGAATGTATTGTTTAATCTAGTAAATGGGTAATAAATAGTAATGACAGAGAAACAAAACAATGTGGTTTTACTATCATGACTAATTATCTACCAATGTAACTAAAATTTTGAACTGTCATACATCTGGGAATAACAATGTCAGGTGAGTAGTGCACATTTTTAAACCATTGTTTCTCATATTTCTGGGTGGAAATACATTTCAAAATAGGTTTTATGGACCTAATATGTGAAGACAACAGTCTTACCATGTTTGAAAGTGTATTCAGTCACCTTTCAATGTTCAAATGGAGCAAAAGAATGAACTTGCACCAAAGACAATGTATTGATTCTCATTAGACTTACTTTCTCAAGACTAGAGCTATTGAAACATACTTCAAATCCCATGGTCAGAAAAGCTCAGAATTCTGGCTTAATTTTCATGCATAATACCACAGTGGCAAAACATCAATCTTAGTGTTATTGGTTAATAAAGTAGGCAATAAGACAGGAACTAAATTTAACACAGACCTAAAGCAATTGCTACCCAATGATTTAACATGAATGATATTGGGTTAGTTGCAATTTAATTATCCTTAGACAATTTGCTTAAAAGTTTTGAATTCTTTTTTTGTGAGAATCCCTGGAGGAACTTAAATGTGAGAGTTTTGTTAAAGAGGACCAACCAGGAGTCTAAAACCAGAAGTCGTAAACCTGCTTAAGCCACATATTGATTTAGAGTAATAAAATCATATAATTACTTATATTTGGCTGATCTAGTTAAGACCCCTAATACTAAAGGGAAGAAAAGAATTAGGGACATGTGCAGAATTAGTAAGAGTACTGAGATAATAGCAAACACGAAATTTTAAGTAAAGCCTGGGCTTCCTGTCTACATACATTTTTTATTAAGCATTTCAGTAGTCAATGAAGTTGCTCTGCTTATAAATGCAGAGTTAATCTTTTAAATAATTTCCTAGTATTGTTTCAATCAAACTTACATTTCTCTTGAAGAAAAATCATATATATATGTTTATACATTCTAATGTTCATTGTGTGTTAATATATTCATCCAACCAATCTTTTTGAGAACTTAATAAATTCAAGGAACATTATATCAATATAAATATATTGCTCATATTTAATAAGAGCCCAAAATGATTCCGATACAGGTCAACTTCAGATGACACCTTGCAAAACACTGATAAGGGTCTGCTTCAAGTGCTATAAGCAATGACAATATCATGAAAGATGTAGTATTTGAGATGTTTCTAGAAAAATTTGTCACATTTGGATATGTCAAGATGGGGTGAAAGGGGCAAAAAAGAAAAGGTAAGATCTAGGTGGTGGCACACACCTGTAATCCCAACTACTTGGGAGGCTGAAGCAGGAGGATGGCGACTTCCAGGCCTGGGGATGTAGCTCAGTCACAGAGCATGTGCCTTGCTTGTGTGCAGTCTCAGGTTCCTGAGATATGCCAATATACTCTCAGGTGTTCCAGAGCAGGCCAAAACTGAGCTTCAACTTGTATAAAGTGTGGATGATTACAGCATCCTGCAGCTTGCACCATCTTGCTTCAGAAGGATGTCACAAGAATCACAAATGACTCCAGATGGCCTTAAGCCAACTGAGAAGTCTTCTAAATGCAACAAATTTCTCATGCTTCATATTCAACTTGGGTTCTTGAATTAGAGCTCTGCTCAGAGGAAGCAGGGAAGCCATGTGTCCTCGCCCACCTTTCCATGGTCCTCAGTCAGCATCTTCTCAAACCACCTGTACTGATCCAACCCATTCTTCCAAACTTCGTATTTTTAAAGGCCTTCTTTCTTTATTCATATATTATCTATCTCTCAAACTCACACCTTCTGTGAATATGACTCCAAAGTGGAAAGTGATTGGTGGTTTGAGATCACTTCTTTGGGAATTCACTGAATGCCTACTAGATGCCTACATTATTCAGAGTTTTATGAGAAGTAAGAAAATATAAGGTCCTTAAATTGTTGTTCCACTACAGAATTGTGAGATGGAACTTGATAGTTGCCCAAATTCAAGAAAAGAAAAGGGGTAGCCTATTACTTTTCTTTAAAAAATTATTAGGATAGGCATGGTAGTTCCCGCCTTTAATCTCAGTTACTCAAGAGACTGAGGAAGTAAGATCAAAAGTTCAAGACCAGTCTGGGCAACTTAGTGAGACCCTGTCTCAAAATTTAAAAAAAAAATTAGATAAGAGATTATATTGAAATCTGAGATGTACAGAGCCCTGTCCAAAGCTCACATAAAGGCTAGTGGGAATGCAGTCTAAAAATAAAAATTTAAAAAAAAATTTTAAAAGAGGCTAGTGGTTATAGCATCTAAAGTGATATATAAGTGAGACCAAGACAGTATCATATTTTTGCTTTGACCTTTCTTTTAATATAAAGGGATGGGTACAAAGCAAGGAATGTTGGTGGCAGATTGTTGGGACTCTCAAAATATGATTTTGTATTTTCTATGTATTCAGTCAGAAAAAAAGAAACACAAAGCCCCCCATAATTCTTCTACCTTTTTTTCCCCTTTTCTGCACTGACTAGGACTAGTTCACTATTAAATAAATTATAGTAATATCTAGTTTTGGCGTTCAGGTTGTGGCTCAGTGGTAGAGCACTTGCCTAGCACATGTGAGGAACTGGATTTTATCCTTAGCACCACATTAAAAAAAAGTTATGTCCATATGCAACTAAATTTTTTTTTTAAATATCTAGTTTTATCCTCAGGGGAAAACTTTGCCAATATCACCGTTAACTATAGAATTTGCAATACCAATTGTTTGTGTTTTGCAGTGCTGAGTATTAAACCCAGGCTCTCTTGCATGCTAGGCAAGAAAATAGTGGTCATTTTTGATAGATACTCTTAACATGTTCTTTAAAATTGGTCAAGGCAGGCTGGGGCTATAGCTCAGTGGTAGAGCACTTGCCTAGCACACATGAGACACTGAGTTTGAACCTTAGCACCACATAAAAATAAAAAAAAAATAAAGGTACTGTGTCCATCTACAACTAAAAAAAATATTTAAAAAAAAAAGTGGTGAAGGACCAGGTTTTTATTACTTTTTTAATTAAAAAAAAATTTTTTTTTGCAGTGCTGGAAATCAAGCCCAGGGCCTTCTGAATCAGAGGCAAGTGCTCTACCACTGAGCTGCATGCCCCCACCCCCTGAGAATAGATCAGTTTTTTTTTCTTTTTAAATATTTTTTAAAATTTATTTAATTTTGATTCATTGAACACAAATGGAGTACAGCTATTGTTTCTCTCGTTGTACACAAAGTAGAGTCACACCTTCTGTGCATTCATACATGTACATAGGGCAATGATGTCTGTCACACATTCTAATATTCTTACCTCCTCATCCCTTCTCTATGCTATCTATCCTTCCTCCATTCTTGCCACCCTTCCACCCTGCATTATACATCATCATTCACTTATCAGAGAGTCCATTCAGCCTTCGGATTTTTGGGATTGGCTAATCTCACTTAGCATGACAGTCTCCAACATCATCCATTTGCCTGCAAATGCCATAATTTTATTCTTATTTATGGCTGAGTAATATTCCATTGTGTATATATACCACAGTTTCTTTATCCATTCATCTATTGAGGGGCATCTAGGTTGGTTCCACAATCTAGCTATTGTGAATTGAGCAGCTATGAACATTGATGTGACTGCATCACTGTAGTAATCTGATTTTAAGTCCTTTGGGTATAGGCCAAGGAGTGGGATAGCTGGGTCAAATGGTGGATCCATTCCAAGTTTTCTACGGAATCTCCACACCGCTTTCCAGAGTGGCTGCACTAACTTGCAATCCCACCAGCAATGTATGAGTGTACCCTTTTCCCCACATCCTC
>JAJEJO010049823.1:430989-483578 GCA_020662805.1 Glaucomys volans
GAGGATGTGGGGAAAAGGGTACACTCATACATTGCTGGTGGGAGTGCAAGTTGGTGCAGCCACTCTGGAAAGCAGTGTGGAGATTCCTTAGAAAACTTGGAATGGATCCACCATTTGACCCTGCTATCCCACTCCTTGGCCTATACCCAAAGGACTTAAAATCAGATTGCCTCAGTGATGCAGCCACATCAATGTTCATAGCTGCTCAATTCACAATAGCTAGATTATGGAATCAACCTAGATGCCCTTCAGTAGATGAATGGATAAAGAAACTGTGGTATATATACACAATGGAATATTACTCAGCCATAAAGAAGAATAAAATTATGGTATTTGTAGGTAAATGGATGATGTTGGAAACTCTTATGCTAAGTGAGATCAAACGGAGTTACTTTAAAGTTTGTCTGCTAACTCCAATATCTGAGTCTTTCTTGGGTATCTTTTTATTGCCTTTTTTCTATTGCCTTCCCCCACCCCCAGTACTAGGGCTTGAACCCAATGCCTCATACATGCTAGGAAAGTGCAAGCTATATCCTCAGCTCTTTTTCTTTTTGAGACAGAATCTTGTTAAATTTCCTAGACTGGTCTTGAACTTGAGATCCTCCTGCCTCAGCTTCCTGTAGCTAGAATTACAGGAGTGTGCCTCCATGCCCAATTGCCTATTATTTTTGCTGATTGCATTTATGTTGCCAGATCTATGCATGTGTTTGGTTTGCTATAATTTCTTTGCTCGACAGCATTTGCAAATTTGTTAATAAAATGATTTAAACGTCTAGAAGAATAATGTCTTCCTCTGCAGAAAACTCATATTTATTTGCACTGGGTTTCTGTGCACACTGATGGTTGAGAATCAGTTTATTTTAGTTTAAGGACTGAAAATGTTCAAAGCTTAGGAGCAATCCTTTAAAAGGCTTATTTACTTCTAATTCAGCCTATTCTTGTATTATGGTCCATCTGTTTTCCTTTCAAAGAAGTCGTGGGTCCACTTTGAGTGGACTCTGAACTTTAACCCTGTCTCCCAATTCCTGCCAGTTTATCAAAATACTCTCAGCCACTTCCCCTCAAGATTTGGAGAATGTTCTTAGGGGTATTGTAAGCATCCCAAAATGTTGACTTTATTTCTCTGGTTCTCCATCTTCCCTCAGTATACAGCCTGAAAAATTTTTACTCTGGTTATCTCTCTGTGCCTTTAAGCAGATGTCTTTTATTTTTTATGCAGCTTTTTCTAGTAGTCTTTAGTACTCTATAGTCTCTAGTTTGCCATTTTCAAAAGTGGAATGTCTCCCTACTCTGTTAAAAATTTTTAAATTCTATCCTGAAAAATTTTGAACATATGCAGAGTCAGACACACTTGTATAATGACCCACATGTGCTTGTTATTCATTCATCATAACCATTAATTCTTGGCCACTCCTGACTTATCTACATTCCCAATCACTTCCACCGTCCTTTATTATTTTTAGGCAAATTCCAGATATCACATCAGTCTAACTATAAACATTTTAGTATGTAACACTGAAAGATAAGGACCATTACAAAATATAACCACAAAACTATTATCACATCTAAATAATGAAAATTTCTTAATATAGTAAATCCAGTAACTGTTCAAATTTGTTAATTTTTGATATAATTGTATTTAGCAGTAGGCTTATGAAGTTACTTTGCTCTGAAACTATAATACTGTATAGAGATTCTTTAGAATGGTTGAAAGGTCCTTTGTGACTTGGCCAATACCAGCCATAATGATTTTTTAATATACTTTAGGTACCTTTTCACCTATCTAAAGTCTACCCATTCTGTAGTGGCTCAATTTAAGTCTGTCTACCATGGAACTTTACGCGAGCACTGCTCTGATTTCCTTGGTGTTTATTTTATTTTTGTGGCACTTGTCTGTACTATCTTGTGCAGACAATAAAACTTCTCATGATTGTAAACTGCAGAGGTGGGAGCAATAGAATTGTGTATATCATATATTTTATATGCTGAACCAAGTCTGCCACCTTGTGGGAAGCATAGCACTGGCCCATCTCAGGAATCCTGAGTCAAATGAGGTAATACATGAGAACATTTTGTATAACCTGCATAACAAAATTATAAGAAATCATTAGCATAGATAGTACATGAATTCTAGATCATAATCTCTGTGAGAGAATAAATCTGTGTAGAGTCCATCACCCTGTACCTAACAGTAGGTTTCCAATAAGTATTTGTTGATTTATTATCTGAATGGAGTTAGCTATTTCCTCATTCTTTTTTATTAAATGATGTAAAAATGAATGATAAAGACCTACATGAAAAGGTTAAACTTTATCAAAAATTTTGTTTTTATTTCTTTTCTTCCCCTCATAAATATGATAGGTCTGTCTCAACATGTAGTTACCAACTATAAGCAAGTAATTCAACTCTTGGAGGAGGGAATAGCAAACAGGTAACAGGTTTGTTTGTTCCCATCATGTTTTCCCACTTCATTTTCCTGCCCTGTGTTCTGTTCCTCTTTGAAGTGCATGACAACACTTACAGCTATCTCTGTTTGCAGCTCCCTACTCTACCAGGAGGCCCTTCTCAGAATAGTAGTGTACCCAGGGTAAGGGGCAATGACTAAGACTTGATGCTTTTCTCACTACAAACAAAATGAAGTTTGTTCTGGATATAATAATATTAGACAGTAAACCCAGATGTTACTGGTATACTTTTGTTTTAAAATACACAGCTTTTGCTACTATGATCAAAGAATAGATTCTTGCTTGCATTATCCTCTCCTCAGACTTGACAAAGATGAATGTAGCATAAAATTTTTCAGAATCATTTGTCTTCTAGTTTTGCCTACTTACAAGGGTAACCCCAGAAGACTATTTTGAATCAGCTACAAATAAGGAGTTGTAAATTGTGATAACATTCCATGTTTTAGTTTCAATGAAATACCCCAAATTATTAATAAATGCATGGGTGCGGTTTTATTTTCCCTGAAAGAAGAAAAAAATATTTAAAGTCTTCTATTTAACCTATTAATAGCAGGCCCCTTATTTTACTATAAGGGAAAACTTAATATTCTGTTCTTGGGGTTTCATAGCACTCTCCAAGAAGATCTTCCATCTGGTCTTTAGGATACCCTGAACTTGGTCCTTAAATGTCAGGCTTCACATTTTTCTTCTTTAACCTTGAATTATGAGATCAATCTCTAGATTTTGACCTTGTCTTCAATTCTCCAGCTCCTATGAAAAAAGAAGTCAATGAAATAGTCTAAGAGAGTCTGTGTGTGATAGACTTAGATAAAGGGAGGACTCCTGACTTTAAGGGTTAACACTAAATGGATTTCTAAGGTGTATGAATTCCTTCTGGTTTAGGCATAACATTGATGTAATTCAAGATGTGATTTCAAAAGCCTTTCTCATACCATAATATTAACGTTCTGTTTCATAGCTTACCTTCTCTGTCATTGAGATTTTTTCTCTAGCAAGCTGTCAACTTTTATTTGTTTTATTTAAATGGGTTTGTCTAGCTGGGTGTGATGGTGCACGCTTATAATCCCAGCAATTTGGAAGGCTGAGGCAGGCACAAGTTCAAAGTCAGCCTCAACAACTTAGAATATGAAAAAGGACTGGGCATGTTGCTCAGTGGTTAAGTGCCCTTGTATTCAATCCCCAGTAGCTAAAATAAAATAAAATAAATGAATGGGTTTGTCTTAGGGATACTTTTCCAGATTGGTCACACTCTAATATTCCCCTTTTCACTCTGATTTTTGCTTTCATCACTTTAAAAAATGTTTTAATGTGGGTTAATATGTAACCTTTCTCCCATTTACTCTCACATATCAACACCTAGAATGCTGCTTCTGCCCTCTTTGAACCTCTTTCCTAACTGTACTAGACTTCATATGAAGTTCTATGATTCTCATCTATGACCTTCAGTACTAATATTTCTTGTGTTCCCCATGAATCTTTCAGGGTCCACCATGCATAAAAGTTCTTATACTAACTGTCTTCTCTTATGAACACAGAATCACAGCAGCTACCCATGTTCACGAGGCCAGCAGCAGATCCCATGCCATCTTCACCATCTACTACACTCAGGTTGGTTACTCCTCAAATTTGGTGAGCTTTCTTTTTTTCCTTGTCCCTTTTGATGGCTTTCTTGCTTTCCTATTTCTTTTCTTTTTCTTCCACCCATCTAATTATAGGTTCTCTGATATGACCTAATAATATAAAGGACCTATACACAATCTATTAAGCTATATCTTAGAGATATACCAATATTTTCTACTTATATTTTGCTTTTAACATTTTGGAATACTTTCATATCATTTAACCAGAACATGTTTATTTAAAATGAAAATCAAGGTCGAAATGAAAATGAGCATTAAATGGAAAACTAGAAAATTCACTTCCATTATGATGGGGTGAGGAGCTTGACAAATCCAGTCCCCAAAAAGCAACTTTAAAGCTTTATTCTGAAAATAGACTAAAAGCATATAACAAAGCCCTATTTTGTATTTTATTTAGAGACAGGGTCTCACTGAGTTGCTTAGGGCCTTGCTAAGTTGCTGAGGCTGGCTTTGAACTCGTGATCCTCCTGCCTCAGCCTCCCAAGTGCTGGGATTACAGGCGTGCGCCACCGCGCCCGGCCAGCCATAGGAGTTTGATAAGATTCTCACATATCCTGGGTTCCAAAAGCTGTGTACACATACTTCAGACACTAATTGGGCCATGCTACCCATAAAACCCTAACAGAACCTGCACATATGTGCAAGAGGAGGCACAAGAGGGCCATGTGGCTAGTGAATTTTACAGTATATTCTCTAATATATCTAGTATTCAACCAAAAATTAGTAGACACACACAAGCATAAGAAACTGATCTATGCTTAGGGGAAAAAGAAAACAGTAGAAACAAACTCTAAATACCCCAGATGTGGGAATTAGCATAAAAGTCTTCAGAAGCTAATGTAACTATATTCAAAGAACAGAAACAAACCATATTCCAAGAACTAAAAGAGAACCTGATGACATTGACTCAGTGGGAAATCTCAGCAAAATGATGGAAATTAATTTTTAAACAGGAACTCTGGGATTGAAATGTATAATATGGAAATGAAAAATTCACGAGTAGAACTATTAGATTTTTTTTTTTTTTGAACCAGGGATTGAACTCAGGGACACTGGGCCACTGAGCCACATCCCCAGCCCTATTTTGTATTTGATTTAGAGACTGGGTCTCACTGAGTGGCTTAGGGCCTCGCTAAGTTGCTGAAGCTGGCTTTGAACTCACGATCCTCCTGACTCAGCCTCCCAAGTTGCTTGGATTACAGGCGTGCACCACCACACCCAGCCTAATAGATTTTAGATGGCAGAACAATTAGTGAACTTCAATACAGATCAGTAGAAATCATTTTTCAGGAGAGAGTAAAAATATTGAAGTAAAAATGAACACAAATGTATGGAACATCAGGTGTCCCAGCATGCATGATGGAAATACAAAAGGAAGGAAGAAAACAGCATTTTTTTTGAAACATTGAAAAATAATGACCCCATAACTTCCCAAATTTGTTGAAAATTATTAATTTATAGATCTCTGAAGCTCAAGAATTCCAGTTAAAATTAACACAGACAGCTGGGCATGGTGGTGCACACCTGTAATCCCAGCAACTTGGGAGTCTGAAACAGGAGGATTGCAAGTTTGAGACCAGCTTCAGCGACTAAGCAAAACCCTTTCTCAAAATATAAAAAGGATTGGGTGTATAGTTCAGTAGTAAAGCCTCTTGGGTTCAATCCCTAGTACTCAAAAAAAAAAAAAAAACCAAAACTAGAATATTACTCACAGATTGCTAGTTGCTTTTCATTATAAGAAAAACTCAATGAAATCTTTTAGGCTGAATAAAGGTGATATAAAAAAAGTAACCTAAATCCACAGGAAGAAATGAAATGTTCTAGGAATGGCAAATATGTGAGTAAATATAAAAGGCTGCATAAATATATGTCATTTCTTCTAATATCATTAAAAGAATAAGTTTACATAAAGCAATAATTATAAAGTACTGTACCCTGTCATTGTATACACATTGTCATATATGTGCATTGTATATATTGACAGTAATAGCACAAGAAGGGGGTGGGGAACAAAAGATGCATTGGATCAAAGTTTCTGTATTTTATAGAGATTGAGTTAGTGTTTTGAAGATCACATGTTAAGATGTACATTGTGATCTATAGAACAACCACAATGAAAATAGTTAAAAATATAATTTTAAAGATCAACAGAAATTAAAATGGTATAGTACAAAAATACTGTGTAATTAGGCCTATGATGGTTGTGCTGTACTGAACACATACAGATTTCTTTTCATCATTCCCTGAACAATATAGTATAACAGCTATTTACATAACATTTACATTGTGTTAAGTGTTGTAAGTAATCTAAAGATGAATTAAAATATACTGGAGGATTTTGTATAGTTCTGTGCAAATACTGTGCTGTTTTTTTTTTTTTTTTTTTTTTTGGTACTGGGAATTGAACTCAGGGGCAGTTGACCACTGAGCCACATCCCCAGCCCTATTTCGTATTTTATTTAGAGACAGGGTCTCACTGAGTTGCTTAGGGCCTTGCTAAGTTGCTGAGGCTGACTTTGAACTCGTGAACCTCCTGCCTCAGCCTCCCAAGTGCTGGGATTACAGGCGTGCGCCACCACGCTCAGCCTGTGCTATTTTATATAAGATTTTTGAGCATCCACAGGTTGTTATCCACAGAGGTCCTAGAATCAGTCCCCCATGGATACTGATTTAACAGAGAGGGGACAGTGAAAGAGTAACCAAAACAAAACAAAACAACAAAAAACCCAGCACAAGTTGTATGGAATATAAATAGAAAAATAACAGATGTGATTGTGAACACATCAGTAATTACATTGGTATGAATATGGTTATAGTTGTCAAACAGTAAAAGCAAGACCATCTATATGCTATACATACACACACACAAGCACACACACCATATCTTACATTCAAAAACACAAAGTAAAAAGAGTGGAAAGACATACAATACAATACAATACTATTAGTAAACCTAAGGGAGCCACAGTACTACATTAATGTCAGGCAAAAGTATTTTAAGACAAATACTAGTGACAAAAAGGACATTTTTGCTTGACATGGTAGCTCCCATCTGTAATCCCAGCATCTGGGGAGGCTGAGGTAGGATTATTACGAGTTCAAAGCAGCCTCAGCAAAAGCTAGGTGCTAAGTAACTCAGTGAGACCCTGTCTGTAAATAAAATACAAAATAAGACTAGGGATGTGGCTCAGTGGTTGAGTGCTGCGGGGTTCAGTTCCTGGTACCCACCCCCAAAAAAGGACATTTTGATAAAGGGTTAGTATCAAGATATTACAATTATATATACTTCCAATGACGGAACCCCAAAATATGTGAAGAGAAAAACTTGCAAAATTCAAAGTAGAAACAAACAATTCAGTGTCAATACTTCACTTTCTGTAATTGGTAGAACAATCAGACAAGTCAGCAATATGCTATACTAGAACATTTGAATAATATCAACCAAAATGATTTGACATTTACAGGACACTCCACTTAACACTGCAGAATACCTTATTGTCAAGCAGGATGTGAACATTCTCAAGGATAAACCATATACTCCATAAAGCTAAAGTAATCATGAGAATGTGGCATTAATGCTAAGATAGAAAATACTGAATAGAGCTTAAAATAGACCTACACATATATAGGTAACTGATTTTTTTAAACAGAGTTGCAAAGGAATTCAGTGAAGAAAATTAATCTTTTGGACAAATAATGGTACAATTATGGATATCCTTATGGGGGGAAAAAGACAACTTTGATCTATACCTTGTGCTTTATCCAAAAGTTAAACTGGATCATAAACCCAAATTAAAACCTCCAACTATTAAACTTGCTATAGATAACATGGGAAAGGAGACTTTGTGACCTTTGATTAGACAAAGATTTTTAAGATATAGCAATAAAAACAGTCAAAATTTAAAATTTAAAATTTCTGGGCTTGGACGGGCGTGGAGACATGGGTCCATTGTACCTCCACCTGGCCTCTCCACTACCACCCCTCTCATGGCCTGGCCTGCCCTGGTGGCACCCTGCGCACCTGCTGATTGCTGGGATGTTGTACAAGTCAAACTTGGCTGCCCACATGCCCACTGCCGCCCTCAAAGCTGCTAGAAGCGTCCACTCGCCTTCCACTAGCCTTGCAGCATCCTCCCAGTATCACCAACTGCTGGGCGACTATAGGCCACCATCCGTGGGCTACACCCAGGGAACTGGGAACAGCCAGGTGCCCCCAGAGTAAATATGCAGAACTGCTGGCCATTATTGAAGAGCTGGGGAAGGAGATAAGATCCACCTATAGCAGCCAGCAGTAGTGCCTTGGAGAGACTAAAACCGGGTATCAGTCACCAAGATTGTATAGAGACTGCAGTTCTGTTTTTACTGTAAGTTGATCAAAAATCTGAAAGAAAATGACTAAAACTGCATCTTTGCATGTATTTATTACTTGATGTAATAGAGCTTTTTTCCATTAAAAAATAAAATTTTTGTTTTTGAAAGGCAATGTTAAGAGAATAAAAAGAAAAACCATAGATAGGGAGAACTGACTTGCAAAACATAAATCTAATAAGGAATTGTATCCAGAATACACAAAGATCCCTCTAAACTCAATACACTCAAAGCAATGTGCAAAAAAATTCATTTCACAAATCAAAACTATAATTTCATCTCACTCTAGTCAGAATGGCAATTACCAAGATTACAAGCAGTTATAAGGGTTGGTGAGCATGTGGTGAAAAAGGTACACTCATACATTGCTGGTGAGACTGCAGATTGGTGCATCCTCTATGGAAAGCAGTATGGAGCTACCTCAGAAAACTTGGAACGGAACCATCATTTGACCCAGCTATCCCACTCCTCAGCTTATACCCAAAGGACTTAAAATCAGCATACTACAGTGACACAGCCATATCAATGTTTATAGCAGCTCAGTTCACAATAGCTAAGCTATGGAACCAACCCTTCAAAAGATGAATGGATAAAGAAAATGTGGTACATATACACAATGGAATGTTACTCAGCCTTAAAGAAGCATGAAATTATGGCATTTGCAATTAAATGGGTGCAACTAGAGAATATCATGCTAAGTGAAATAAGCCAATCCCAAAAAATCAAAAGCCAAATGTTTTCTCTGATAAGCAGATGCTGATCCATAGTCAGGGGTGGGTAAGGGAGAATGAAGGAATTTTGAATTGTGCAGAGGGGAGTGAGGGGCAGGGTGTGTGTGGGGATAGGAAAAACAATAGAATGAGACACATTATTACCCTATATACGTGTATAATTGCATTACTGGTATGACTCAGCTCCATGTACAGCCAAGAGAAAGGACAAGTTATGCTCCATTTGTGTACAATGTGTCAAAAATACATTCTACTGTCATGTATAACCCATTAGAACAAATAAAAAATTTTAAAAAATATTCACAAAGACCTCTAAAGTAATAAAAAAAATTTGAGCATTTCATTCACTAAAGAAAATGTACAAGTGGGAATTAAGTACTTGAAAAAATACTGAGCATCATTAGTCATTAGAGAAATGCAAACTAAAACCTAATGAAATATTACTGCCCACCTTTTAACATGTTTAAAATTGAAGCTTTTTTCACTAGATATTGGCAAGATGTGTAGGAACTGAAGTTTTCATATATTGCACTACTGGTGGAAAGATAAAGTGGAACAACTTTGGAAAAGAATTTAGCAGTTTCTTAAAAAGTTAAACTTATACTTACTGTTTGAGCCATTCCACTCTGTGTTATTTTACCCAAGATAAAATAAATCACATGTCCATAAAAAGACTTCTATACCAATATATGTAGCAGCTTTGTTTGAAATTGCTTTAAACTTCAAACACCCAAATGTCTATTAAAAGGTGAATGGATAAGTATGGTGTAGTCATACAGTGCAACACTACTCAGCAATAAAAATGAACTGTTGATACATGCCTCAACATAGATGAATCTGAAAATATTATGCACAGTAAAAGAATCCAGAAGTTGCATACACTTGTAATCCCAGTGACTTGGGAGACTGAGGCAGGAGGATTGCAAATTCAAGACCGGCCTCAGCAATTTAGTGAGATCCTAAGCAACTTAGGCTTATCTCAAAAAATAAAAGGGGCTAAGGATGTGACTTAGTGGTTAAGCACCCTAGGGTTCAGTCCCCAGTACCAAAAAATATAAAAATAAAAAAGCCAGATGTTGTATACCATTTATTGGAAATATCCTATAAGGGCACATGTATATAGAAAGTTGATGGGGCCAGAGATCAACTGCAAACAGACTTGAGGGAATTTGGGGTTTATTGTAAGTGTCCTAAAACTAGATTTCAGTGATGGACTTATAGCATTAAAATGTTATTGAACAAAACAAAAAACCCGTGTTGAATTAGTGGAGAGAAAAAGGAAAAGTAGTTTTGCTACTCAGGGCTAGAATATATAGAATTCCTGACCTGGCAGGTTAACATGTTGTGACTAAGGTTAACCAGAGAGACAAACCTCATCATGGATCATCCCATCTACTAGAGTTCTCTGCTGATAAGAGTCAAAGCCTCTGGAGGGGAATGGTTACCTGGTAAATTGTACTTAAATTCCTGGTGCCCTTGAAGATTGTGCGCAGAGAACTTTATGGGGATTTTCCCTGCTTACTCTGTAAGACATGTTAGTAATTTTAATGAAGTAATAACCCAGAGCTTACTGATTTTATCTATTTAGCTATTGAGAGCTCATCTGGTTCAGAGCACATTAGAATACACATTTCTTGAGTGAGTTGGATAAAAATCCAAAATATCACCTTGGGTTGGAGGGTGTCTAAGGAGAAAAAATTCCAAATCATCACAAATAGTAACTTTAAATGTGTTTTCCCCTTTAGGCAATCCTGGAAAACAACCTCCCTTCTGAGATTGCTAGCAAGATCAACCTTGTGGACCTAGCAGGCAGGTAATTAGGATTTCTAAGCCAAGGTTAATTACTATTTCGACAATGATCTTGTTCTTGCTCATTTTACCCAGAATAAGCTCGGTCCAGTCTCTTTTTACTTTTCAGTTACTCTGAGAAAATTACAAAAGAAATTCTTTGAATGATAGGTTAAAAGAATCTCCTGGAGACCTTTTAAAACTCATAATACCTGCACCTTAGATCAAATAAAGTAAATTTTTAGTGTGAGTGATGGGGGTGTAGACATCAGTGTTTTTTAAACCAGTGTACTGCCAAGATTGAAAATAACTGCTCTAGGGGTTGTGGCTCAGTGGTAGGGCACTTGCCTAGCATGTATGAGGCACTGTGTTCAATCCTCAGCACCACACAAAAATATTAATTAAATAAAGGTTAAAAAAAAAAAGAATGTTTTAGAAAAAAGAAAAATAATTGTTTTAAGTGGAGAAGCTGAGCACAATTTTTTCCTTTAATTTTGATTCTCTGTGGTTCTATGCATTACTTTAAAAAATAGTTTTAAAGATATTGTGGAGTTGGGGAGAATATACTGCCTTTTATTTATTAGAAGGAATAGTGAATTGTATACATCCAGAAAGATTAAAGTCTTGAGGATAATGTCATGGGAAAGTGTAAGATAAAATAAGGCAAATTTTCTTAATTTGAAATTGCTAAATAATTAATAGGGCATAGCGTTTCCTTAAGAACCAAGTGCTTTCTGGAAGAAACTTATCTATCAGCCAATCTGACTTGTGAATTTTCAATATTTATCATTAATTTAAAGGGAATTTGAGACAGTTGATAGTTAATGACACAGATACTAAAAAGCCATTAATATGTAAATTTAAAACAAAGAGGGGAAGAGAATAAACCAAAAAGCTATGCTAATATCATTATTTAAATAAACATTACATTTAGCTTAAAGTGCTCTGGCAGACAAAAAGAGAAATGTAGTGAATTCTTTGATTTTTATTGCCTAAAAAGCAGAAGGCTAGTTCATTAGAAGACAGTAACCTCCTCTTCTGGAACTGAATTCTAAAAGGAATGTATTATGTGGGTCTTTTATAACATGATGTACAGCATAATGAATAGTATCTTTAAACAATATTATAAGGGTAGTTTTTTGTTTGCTTTTGTTTTTGTTTTCATCATTGTGTTTTAGTGAAAGAGCAGATCCCAGTTACTGTAAAGACCGAATTACCGAAGGAGCCAATATCAACAAGTCTCTTGTGACTCTGGGAATCGTCATTTCCACCTTAGGTATTGCTGGCAGATGGATGATTGGTGTGGGAGGGAGATTTTGGAAAATAATTCTTACTTTTTTTCATTTTGTCAAAATAGATAGGCAGCTGAGACAAGAGAATTATAAGTTTAAGGCCAACCTGGGCCACTTAGCAAGACCAATCTCAAAATTAAAAAAAAAAAAAAAAAAAAGCCTGGGGATATAGCTTGGTGGTACTGTGCCTCTGAGTTCAATCCCCAGTACTACCAAAAAGAAAAAAAAAATGGTAGTGGAGATATTTACAAGATTGTTTTTTGATAAGGTTACCTTTTGGTTTGGGACCTAATAAATATCTGTGGTTTTCGAACATGACATGATCACAATTCCAGCATTACCATTTCAAAAAATAGGAGAGCCAGGCATGGTGGCGCATGTCGGTAATCCCAGTGGCTTGGGAGGCTGAGGCAGGAGGATCATGGATTCAAAGCCAGCCTCAGCACTGGCAAGGCGCTAAGCAACTCAGTGAGACCCTCTCTAAATAAAATACAAAATAGGGCTGGGAATGTGGCTCAGTGGCTGAGTGCCCCTGAGTTCAATCCTGGTTCCAAAAAAAACAAAAGGTAGGAGAAACTAAAAAAATTATGTCACTCATATCATGAATTCAGTCTAATTTAAGGCTCAAATTTAAGGCATACCATCATATGTAAAAAGGGATCAGGAAGTATGATTGTTAAGTCTATGTTCTCCAACAGTTGTTTTGTTTTAATGCATTTGTTTCATAATTCTTCTTTCATATATATTTTTTTTCATATATACATATATATATATATTTTTTTAATTTATTAAGCCCAGAACTCCCAAATGTTCAGCAGCTGCCAGAGCCTCAAGAGCACAGCAAGCACTGGTGGTGACAGTGGGATTCCTGTCTCTTCTGGAACCTGCAGTAGAAGGGGACCCTCCCAGAGGCAGTCTTACATCCCTTACCGGGACTCTGTGTTGACCTGGCTGCTGAAGGACAGTCTTGGTGGCAACTCCAAAACTATCATGGTTGCCAGTAAGTGGGATGCTAGAGCTGCTTTTGTGTTGGCACTGTCCTGCCTCAGAAAAGGCCCCGACCACTCATGTTCCTCATTCCCTCAAGGGTCTCTTATACAGAGTTAAGAGTTTAATTGGAAGGGCTTATCACATATTTTCACCTTCCTCTTTCTACCTTAGCTGTGTCTCCTGCACATACTAGCTACAGTGAGACCATGAGCACACTGAGGTATGCTTCGAATGCCAAAAACATCATCAATAAGCCACGGGTAAATGAGGTGAGAACTTCTTTGGAAGTCCCAGTCTGGTGTAATTAAAGACATTCTGATTGATTTCTTTTTCTTTTTACTCACCTGTCAGACTTGTTCTCCAAATGATAAGGGAGTGAATTCCAATGTAATTAATACTGTACCCTTCTCTGATAGCTGTACTGATTTCAGTCAATAATGTTTATAGATAATTTTAGATATTTCTTTAAAGCCGGTCCTCTTAAGATCCCTAGTGTACCATTACTACCCTAAGAAAGGTCATTTAAAACTTTTTTTTAATTGATATTAATTTTTGTCTTGTGAGTTTTTATTCGTTTTTCTCTATACAAGTTGCAGTGACTTCTCTGTTTTGAATTTAAGAAGGAGTATAAGAAATTTATTTCTTATGAGAGCTGCATAATCATAAGAATATTCCAAATGTTTCTTATCTCTTTTGCAGTTTCAGTGAAAAATTCCAGAGCAGGGGTCACAACTAGTGACCGGGCATATATAGCCCATATAGAGACTATTGTGTGAGGCAATGTAATTAGGCAGGTATCAAGTTTATTCACAATATGGGAGATTTGCACTTACTACCTGTGCATATCCTGGTTTATGTTACCTTCCTGACCTCCTGCTCAAGGGTAATGAGTACAAGGATCACCTATATGCCAAGTGCCATGGTGCATGCCTGTAATTCCAGCTGAGGCAGGAGGCTGAGGCAGGAGGATCACAAATTCCAGGCCAGCCTGAGCAACTTAGCTGTTTCAAAATTTAAAAAAAAATTAAAAAGGGCTGGGTAGTGGGGCACGGTGGTACACATCTGTAATCTCAGCAGCTCAGGAGACTGAGGCAGGAGGATCATGAGTTCAAAGCTGGCATCAGCAAAAAATTGAGGTGCTAAGCAACTTAGACCCTGTCCCTAAATAAAATACAGAATAGGGCTGGGTATGTGGTTCAGTGGTAGAAAGCTTCTGGGTTGAATCCCCAGTGTTGGAGAGGGGTTGGGGGGTCATCTGAAGAATTTGTTATAATACAGCTGGGCCCAAGCCTTCAGGAATTGCTGGTTTAGTAGGTCTGGGTTGAGGCCATAATTTGTATTTCTAATAGGTTCTTAGATGAAGTTGCTTATAGCTGGTCTTGGGACCATACTTTGAGAACAACTGCTCTAGAAGTTACTCCAAAGGAGTAGTCCACTTCTTCCAAGCAGTTGCTTATAGCATTTCATAATTGGTTAGGACCTGATATCAATCAGTGACTGAGTCCTCTGTGTTTCAGGATGCAAATGTGAAGCTCATCCGAGAACTCAGGGAAGAGATTGAGAGACTGAAAGCCCTGCTGCTGAGCTTTGAATTGGTATATGGGCAATCAGAATTTTCCCATATTAAATGAGGTTCTCTTCCCAAGTCCCTTTAATTCTGCATAGCATCTGGGACCTGCTGTATTACATGTTCACAGTTGACATTCATGAAACAAAGATAGGAAAGGGGATTACTCTGATTTCTCTATGTAACTTCAAATGGTTTGGGCATCTTCTGGCTGTATCATCTCTTGTCCAGAGGGTGTTTGCCTGAATGGCCCTTGTTCTGTGTGGGGCACAAGGGGAATAGAATCTTAGAGGAGCATTTCTTTGAATTCTCCTCCTTTGTACCAGTATGATCCCAAATACTTAGACTCCTGATTTATTTCTGATTTTAATGATGAAGTATTACCTTTATTTTTTACCTTCTGCAAGGATTAGTACAGGACCTACCTAGAGTTCACATAAGGAAAACATCAGAACACCTTTCTCTTTTTGTTTGTGCAGAGGAACTTCAGTTCATTAAATGATGAAAAGGATGAAAATCTGAAGCTAGTTCTCAAAAATGAATTAAAGGTGGGTAGACCCAGTAGTATCCCTAGAAGGTTTGATCTCCCTACATAGTATAACATAGACTGTGGAGTTGGTGGATTCTTTGTCTCACAAATCCAAATAATGAGTTTCACGGAAAGCAGCAGGTGAAAGCAAAGTATAAGAATTTATTAAAGCAAAGCACAGATCCCTCAACTGGAAGGGGACCTGAGAAGGTTGCCAGTGAATGACTGTTGTCTAGGATTATATGGATCTCAGGTTTAAGGAAGTCAGCTACCTGACCAATCCTGGGTAAGGCACTAGGTGTCCTTGCAGCCTTTAGTCCAACCAAAATATTGCCCAGGGGCTGGGGTTGTGGCTTAGTGGTAGAGCGCTTGCCCAGCACGTGTGAGGCACTGGGTTCGATCCTCAGTACCACATAAAAAATAAATAAATAAAACAAAGTTATCTTAAAAAAAGAAAAATATTGACCAGCAGCACTGGATGTGGTGGTACACACCTGTAATCCCAGCAACTGGGGGGATGGGGGAGGGGTTGAGGCAGAATTACAAATTCAAAGCTAGCCTCAGCAACTTAGCAAGGCCATAGCAACTTAGCAAGACCCTGTCTCAAAATAAAACAAAAAGTGCTGGGGATGTGGGTCAGTAATTAAGTGCCCCTGGGTTCAATCCCTGGTACCAAATAAAATAATTCAATATAATACAATACGATAAAATAAAATATTGACCAGGCTTTTTTCCTTCTTTGGAGAGACCATGGATTCCACGTTGTATATGTCTCCATTTAAAAATAACTTTCTTGCAGTTTCTCAGTGAAATTCTGCAGCTGCTGTTTGTGCTATGCTGCCCAGAAAGTTGTCCCAGTGTCCATTTCCCTGTCTGCCTAGACTTATCTCTTATGAATACATCATAAAAGGAATCCAAAATATGAATCCCCTAGAAGTAAGATGGGAGCTGGGCACTGTGGTGCACACCTGTAATCCCAGCTACTCAGGCTGAGGCAGAAAGATCGCAAGTTTGAGACCATCCTGTGCAACTTAGGGACACCCTGTCTCAAAATGAAATTTAAAAAGGACTGGTGGTGTAGCTCAGTGATAGAAGACTTGCTGTACAAGACCATGGGTGTAATTCCCAGTACCTTTAAAAAAAAAAATTGGGATTGGATTGGGCAGAGGGGAGGGGAAGGGGTGTGAGGATGGGAAGGATGGTGGAATGAGATGGACATTGTTACCCTATGTACATGTATGATTGCAGGACTGGTGTGTCTCTGCATCATGTACAGCCAGAGGAATGAGAAGTTGTGCTCCATTTTTGTATAATGTGTCAAAATGCATTCTGCTGTCATGTGTAACTAAGTAGAACAAAAAAAAACTTTTAAAAAATTGGGGAAAAGGGAATTATAAACATAGATATCTGAGTAACGTATCAATTAAATTTTACAAAGTAATCTAATTACATTTCTAATTAGAGGGACAGTACATGCTTATTATAGAAAACTTTAACATTTATTGAGGGAACTTCTATTTATAAAAGTAAGGCTTCTTATTGAAGAGAACAATACGAAGAACTCACAGTTGGAAGAGGTACAGGGGCTTCTGTGAGGCTTTGGGGATCATGAGAAATTAATACCCTGGGGAAAGAGATCACATTGAATGGCTTCTCACCTTTAGTCTATTTCCTACACCAACTGTCTAAGATCACCTCCTGTATCTCTGCAGATAGACAAGCTGAATAAAGAATGGACCCAGAAGTGGAATGACTGGCAGGCCCTCCTGGAACATTACAGTGTGGACATCAACAAGAGGAGGACTGGGGTGGTCATTGACTCCAGTCTGCCACACCTGATGGCCTTGGAGGATGATGTACTTAGCACAGGTGTTGTGCTGTACTACCTCAAGGTAAGGAGACTGGTGCACCTCCTTTCTTCCTGAGCCATTGACCCCAGAAGTGAAGGAGGTAGCAGCCATGTTTCTATGCGTTGAGACAGGTGCCACAGAGCTGCCTTCAGGTTTGCTCTCAGGAAACCAGTCTAACTGACAAATTGTGATCTGTTTTGATTTTGTGTGATGGTGTATAAGACTGGAAATCAGAAAAATCATTTTTTAACTGCTAGTGTTGTTCTTCTATAATTTGCTTTTGTTCTCTGTATCTTTTTTTTTTCTGACTAACTCCCTTTATTGGAATCTTTTGAAGGAGACATTTAAACAAATATTTATAGTGGCAAAATTTGGTTATGTGTTAAATGAACAAAATAGAATGAGAGTGCAAATCCAACATTTAATGCCACAGTTAAAAATGTTTGCACGAACTGCTTATTGACGTGCTCAGTGAAAAACAGAATACAATTAGATATGTAGCCCAAATTTATACACACATACATACCTGCACAAATGTATGTATATATGTAGACATATATAGATATACATACACATACAAATGAAAAAGATTGACAAAATAAATTTCTAGTACTAACAATATATAAACAGTTTTATCTTCATTGGGACTAATCTTTACATTTTCCTTTTTCATACCTTCTTAAAAAGTCTGTTTTTTTTTGTTGTTGTTGTTGTTGTTTGGTTGGTACCTCTTATTGAACCCAGGGGCACTTAACCACTGAGCCATATCTTCAGCCCTTTTTATTTTTTATTTTGGGACAGGGTTTCCCTAAGTTGCTTAGGGCCTCACTAAGTTGCTGAGGCTGGCTTTGAACTCAGGAGTTTCCTGTCTCAGCCTCCTGAGTCGCTGGGATTACAGGCGTGTGCCAGTGCACCTTGCTCTAAAATGTCTTTTATTTTTTTTTATTTGCTTATTGATTCATTGAGCACAAATGGAGTACAGCTATTGTATCTCTGGTTGTACACAAAGTAGAGTCACACCATCTGTGCATTCATACATGTACACAGGGCAATGATGTCTGTCACACATTCTGTTATTATTCTTACCCCCGCCATCCCACCCCTCCCTTCCCTCTATACTATCTATCCTTCCTCCATTCTTGCCACCCTTCCCCCCCGCATTATGTATCATCATTCATTTATCAGAGAGACCATTCTGTTCTCTGTATCTTTATTTCCTTGTTTTAAATTAAGAATGATGATGCTTCTTTTATTTCCTTCGGGATTTCTGAAGCATAGGGCATGCAGTTTTGGAGAGTGAAATCCTAACCTCGAAAATACTTCTCTGTGTAAGCTGGACATGGTGGTATGTGCCTGTAGTCCCAGTTACTTGGGAGGTTGAGGCAGGGGAAATGCTTGAGTCCAGGAGTTCAAGGCCAGCCTGGGCAACATAGCAAGACCTTTCTCAGTAAAAAAAAAAAGAAAATGCTGTCAGAGCAGATACAGGCTGCTCAAAGATGAGGGAATTTGGAAAACTTGAATGTTTCTTCTGATACTTATCCATTGACTCAACTCCTAAATGAACAAAAAATGTACCTAACATTTCACTTTTATTAGAAAAGAAGAGGGAACAGAGAAAGTAGATAAAGGAAGCTTAAAGCATGAAGGAGTGCCCAAAAAGTTGGAAGGGGGTGGTATGGAGGATGATATGCATCCTATATATAAATATCTTTTAGTTGTAGATGGACGCATTACCTTTATTTATTTATATGTGAATCGAATCCAGTGCCTCACACATGCTAGGCAAGCACTCTACCACTGAGCCACAGCCCCAGCCTTGACGTATTTAAAAAAAATGTACTTGTAGATGGATGGCATGCCTTTATTTTATTTATTTATTCATTTTTATGCAGTGCTAAGAATCAAACTCAGTACCACACATGTATGCTTTTCCACTGAGCTACAGCCCCAGCTCCTAAATGAAGTAGTGTTTTTAGATTATATTTATTTATTATTTGTAGTTTTTATTTTTTATTTTATTTTATTTTTAAAATTTATTTAATTTTGATTCTTTGAACACAAATGGAGTACAGCTATTGTTTCTCTCGTTGTACACAAAGTAGAGTCACACCTTCTGTGCATTCATTCATACATGTACATAGGGCAATGATGTCTGTCACTCATTCTGATATTCTTACCCCCCCACCCCGACCCCACCCCTCCCTTCTCTCTATGCTATCTATCCTTCCTCCATTCTTGCCACCCTTCCACCCTGCATTATACATCATCATTCACTTATCAGAGAGTCCATTCAGCCTTTGGATTTTGGGGATTGGCTAATCTCACTTAGCATGACAGTCTCCAACATCATCCATTTGCTTGCAAATGCCATAATTTTATTCTTATTTATGGCTGAGTAATATTCCATTGTGTATATATACCACAGTTTCTTTATCCATTCATCTATTGAGGGGCATCTAGGTTGGTTCCACAATCTAGCTATTGTGAATTGAGCAGCTATGAACATTGATGTGGCTGCATCACTGTAGTAATCTGATTTTAAGTCCTTTGGGTATAGGCCAAGGAGAGGGATAGCTGGGTCAAATGGTGGATCCATTCCAAGGTTTCTACGGAATCTCCACACCACTTTCCAGAGTGGCTGCACTAACTTGCAATCCCACCAGCAATGTGAGTGTACCCTTTTCCCCACATCCTCACCAACACCTATTGTTGCCTGTATTCTTAATACAGGACATTCTAGTTGGGGTAAGATGAAATCTTAAGGTGGTTTTGATTTGCATTTCTCTTATAACTAGGGATGTTGAACATTTTTTCATAAATCTGTTGATTGCTTGTAGATCTTCTTCTGTAAAGTGTCTGTTCATTTCTTTGGCCCATTTATTGATTGGGTTATTAGTGTTCTTGGTGTAAAGATTTTTGAGTATTTTGTAGATTCTGGAGATTAGTGCTCTATCTGAAGTGTGTGTGGCAAAGATTTTCTCCCACTCTGTAGGCTCTCTCTTCACATTGCTGATTGTTTCCTTTGCTGAGCAAAAGCTTTTTTTAGTTTGACTCTATCCCAATTATTGATTCCTGCTTTTATTTCTTGCTATTATTTGGGAGTCATGTTAAGGAAATCTGGTCCTAAAGACCTCTACAATGAGAGCTACAGAACACTAAAGAAAGAAATTAAAGAAAATCTGAGAAGATGGAAGGATCTCCCATGTTCTTGGATAGGCAGAATTAATCTTGTCAAAATGGCCATACTACCAAAAGCACTATACAAATTCAATGCAATTCCAATTAAAATCCCAACAACGGTCCTCATAGAATTAGAGCAAGCAATCATGAAATTCATTTGAGGAATAAGAGACCCAGAATAGCTAAAGCAATTCTTAGCAAAAGAGTGAAGCAGGCGGTATCACAATACTGGACCTTCCACTATATTACAGAGCAATAGTAACAAAAGCAGCATGGTATTGGCACCAAAATAGACAGGTAGATCAATGGTACAGAATAGAGGACACAGAGACAAACCCACATAAATACAGGTATCTCATACTTGACAAAGGAGCCAAAAACATACAATGGAGAAAAGACAGCCTCTTCAACAAATGGTGCTGGGAAAACTGGAAATCCATATGCAGCAAAATGAAACTAAATCCATATCTCTCACCCTGGACAAAACTCAACTCAAAATGGATCAAGTACCTAGGAATTAGACCAGAGACCCTGCACCTAATAGAAGAGAAAATAGGTCCAAATCTTCATCATGTTGGCCTAGGACCAGATTTCCTTAACATGTAGTTCTTAGATATACATAACAATAGGGTAGATCTTGACATATACATACATGGAGTGCAGTCCTTTATAATTTTGATCCCATTCTTGTGGTTGAACATGGTGTGGAGTTACACAGGTCATGTATTGATATATGAACATAGGAGGAAAGTTTTGTCTGATTCATTCTTCTGTCTTTCATATTCCCAACCCCCTTCCCTTCCCTTCATTCTCCTTTGACTAATCCAAAGCACTCTATACCTCCCCTCCCTACCCTCCCTTGTTATGATTTAGCATCCACATATCAGAAAGAACATTCAGCCTTTGTTTTTTTGGAATTGGCTTATTTCACTTAGCATAATAGCTTCCGGTTCCATCCATTTACCAGCAAATGCCATAATTTCATTCTTCTTTATGACTGAGTAATATTCCATTGTGTATATATACCACAGTTTCTTTATCCATTCATCTATTGAAGGGCATCTAAGTTGGTTTCACAGTCTAGCTATTGTGAATTGAGCTGCTATAAACATTGATGTGGCTGTGTCACTGTAAGTATGCTGATTTTTAAGCCCTTTGGGTATAAGCCAAGGAGTGGGATAACTGGGTCAAATGGTGGTTCCATTCCAAGTCTT
The DNA here is from genome assembly GCA_020662805.1 of Glaucomys volans. NCBI lineage: Eukaryota > Metazoa > Chordata > Mammalia > Rodentia > Sciuridae > Glaucomys > Glaucomys volans. Next base: position 452,604 of record JAJEJO010049823.1, read on the forward strand.
CCTTCCTTCCTTCCTTCCTTCCTTCCTTCCTTCCTTCCCTCCCTCCCTCCCTCCCTCCCTCCCTCCCTTCCTCCCGTCCTTCACTAGGGATTGAACTCAGGGGCAGTCAACCACCGAGGCACATCTCCAGCCCAATTTTGTATTTTATTTAGAGACAGGGTCTCACTGAGTTGCTTATCTCCTCGCCATTGCTGAGGCTGGCTTTGAACTTGCAGTCCTGCTACCGCAGCCTCCTTATCCCCATTCCAAGTTTTCTAAGGAGTCTCCACACTACTTTCCAGATTGGTTGCACTAATTTATAATCCTACCAGCAATGTATGAGTGTTCCTTTTCCCCCATGTCCTTGCCTGCCAAGGTCCAGCCTTAGCAGGGGTTGTGGTGTAGCTTGGTGAGGCGTCAGTGAAGAGAAGAACAAAGCAACACAGACTCAAAGATCTGAGGCTAAGTTCTAAGTTCTGACTTTCCTGTTTCACACATGATCTGTATATATTCATTCTTCTTGAGTACATTCTGTTGAGGTTACATAAAGGGGAAGGTGGTACAAGCTCTAAGGGATGTGACGGACATAAGTATAATCAAAACAAGACAAGTTCTCCTACTTTTCTAAACAAAACATCACGAAACCATTAACTGGTTCTGATTTTCGTCTTACTAGGAATGATAAGAGCTGAAGCCATTCTCATAAACTGTATAGGTTTAGTCCATCATGGTTTAAAGTTGTGTCAAGGATAACAAACAGCCAGATGAATTAACTGCGCTTTTGGCATTTCTCTCAAAGGCAGATATGAAGCATAGCACCTTTTAACCCGTCTATTGTATATAAAGTGGAACTTCCTTTTGTTAATAGTTAAATGACACCTAAGAAGAGCACTTCTTTATGGCTCCTGTCTAAAGGAGACGGAGGTCTAAGTCTAAGGGCTTTAGGGATTAATCTCTAGGGGAATGTTATAGCTTCCCATCAATCTTATAGGCAATCCACTGTGGTTCCTGAACTGTGAAAACAGTTTCACTAAGAAAGAGGGCGGCACGTCCTGGTTTGGGCTAAAGCTGCATTAGGCTAACTGAGAGTGGTGGTCATAATTCTAAGGATGAACAGCAACTCTTGTTGATCTATCCCACAACATCTTTCTGTTAAGGTAATATTACATGAAATAATAATATTACATGAAATCGGTTAAGGCTTGAGGAGTATTATTTTTATGTTCCAAATCACTTAATGTCTGATTTTTCTACCAGACAAAGACAAAGACAAAATCTTTAAATTGGAAGCATCCAAATATTACATGATTAACAGTAAGAAATAACACAAAAACAAGAAGGAACATGCCACGTCCACATATCCCAGAAGATTAGACCTTGCAAAAATCTTCATTATCCCCAGTGGAACCATGTCAAACACTGAGGGGAATAGTGGTGGGCGTGGCACTTGCCAATATTCACTGTTACTTGTATTCTTGATAATTGCCATTCTGATTGGAGTGAGATGGACTCTCAGTGTAGTTTTAATTTGCATTTCTTTAATTGCTAGAAATGTTGAACATTTTTTCATGTTTTTTGACCATTCATATTTCTTCTTCTGTGAAGTTCCTTTACCCATTTATTGATTGGGTTATTTGGGGGTTTATCAGTATTAAGTCTTTTGAGTTCTTTGTATATCCTGGAGATTGAAATAAAGTAGTTTTAGAAGTTAGTGACCTAGACTGGGATCGTAGCTCAGTGGTGGAGCACTTGCTGAGCATGTGTGAGGCACTGGGTTCAATCTTCAGCACTACATAAAAATAAATATATAAAATAAAGGGATTGTATCAGAAACACATTGAATCATTAAAAAAAGAGAGTTAATTACCCATGGTAGATAGAGTCTTATACTATGTCCTTGTCAAATATGTCCTTCTGTTGGAGGACAGTTCATATGGATAGCAGACCACATTTTACCAGTCACCCTCCCTGTGCTCACTGGAAATCCATTTTCTATTTTTTTTATCCCCAGGTGACATTTAAAAAGAACAAAGCGCTGGTGGGGATATGTAATCCTTCTGCTATCCCAGGAGAAATTAGGCTTCTGCTGCTACAGTGCGTTTGTGTTCTTAGGATAAGCCCCTAGGCTTAGGGAAGTTGTCAGAGGCTGTGTGTCTCAAAGGTAAAATAGTTTATTTTCTAGCATACTGGGCATAAATTGTCTCAGTGAAATGCCTCAGGCAGAAGTGGCTGTTTCCTTTTACCTTAACAACAAATCTAAATACCAAAAGGCTATAAATCCATCTATTAGTCCAGAACCATAGGGAGAGGTTGAGGATCAGGAAGAGATCAGATCCATTAAATTGGTCACTGAGTAGAACTGATCTGATGTATAGATTGGATATGGAGTGTGCAGATGAAGTTAGGGGTTAAGTAGCAAAGCTTAGGATAGCATCAGAGGGTGAAGGACCATGTCTGCTGAATTGAATTGTCCTGGAGATGAGTGATGATGCTATCTGAATATCAGATTGCTGACTTTCCATTTGGCATCTAGTGAGGGTTTTCCTCCCTTGGTGTATATCCAATGGACCTGTGTGATGAGATTTTAGTTTGGTTCTATTCTTGGCACTTCTGCATTTTATTTACTGATCTTTTTCCTTTTTTTTTTTCATTTATTTAGATCCTGGATTAGGTAATGATTTAACTGTAATGTACCAAGGTTGTCTGTTGGTTGTTGTTGTTTTATGGTATTGGGGATGGATTCCAGGGCCTTGTGCATGATAGGCAAGTACTTCACCACTGAATCACACCCTAACCCTTTTTAAAATTTTTATTTTTGAGATAGGGTCTTGCTAATTTGTGGGGCTGGCCTTTTACTTGTGATCCTCATGCCTTAGCCTTCCAAACAGCTGATTATAGATGTGGCACTGTGCCCAGCAAAATTCTCTATATTTATGTTTACTTTGCTAACTTGGTTATAGATCTGGAACTAGTTCCTGGTGATACCCTGGAAACTGTTTTTCCCTTGGATCACCTTGAGAAGCTCCTTGGATAGAGATGGGGCTAAAGAAAGGATTGATAGAGCATAGGTTACTGATATCTTTGTTCTCAATCTTTGTGCTGCCAATGCTCCCTGCATGAAGAGGCAGAAGGAGCAGCAAATACAGGTCCTTGTTATCTAAGGTGTAAAGTCCTTTTTTGGTAATTTCTTCCCTGCAGTTCTGGATGTTGTGATGTGCTGTGGCTTTATCCTTTTGGGAAGATTGTGTCTCATCATCAGGGTAGTTCATTCCTAGACCCACATGAAGCATTTTGACCCATTTCCTTTGAACTCTTCCTGATTCTGTTTGACAGTGTTTGTAGGGGCAGGTGTGGTGGTGTTTGCTTATAATCCGAGTGACTCAGGAGACTGAGGCAGCAGAGTCAAAAGTTCCAATCCCAGTACCACAAACAAAATTTAAAACGTAAATAAATAAGATAGTTTGTGGAGACTATCATCCATTGACTCATTTGATCTTCAGTGGCTGAGCAGGAAAGGCTGGTTTCTGGGTGTGCATATGCAGGAAGGAGCGGCAGAGGGGCATGTAGTGAGGCCAACATCTCATTCATTACTTCCAGGATTTTTCTTCTCACAAGCTATTTTGGGGGAACTCCCTGTTCTTGTTGCTGACAGTGAAGCTAAGTAGATAACTCTAGTCACTATGGAAACATGTTACTTAGAAGGTGGTATGGTGAGTCCAAAAAAGCCTGGGTATAGGATCCAGAAATACCTAAAACACCCAAATTCTAGTCACAGATCTCCTACTGAATATGTGGGTTTCTTGGGCAATTTATCCTCTATGAATTTCATATTTCTCTTCTGTAAGGAAACAATAATATCTGTTTTAGGTTGTTAAAGAATTAAATAAGATGATATCTATGAAACACTCAGCATAATGCCTGGGATATACAGAATGGTTATTCAGTAAATGATAAAGATGTATCTAAAATTTAGCATCTTTGTTGCCATGTTACTGCCTGCTCCAAATAGAGTTCTATGGTCTTAAACAGATTTGCCATATTCCAAGGGCTAGAAAGTCTTATACTAACCCGGTGATTTGTTTATACTAACTCCCATTTCCCTCTACTCTTTTATATTCTCTTCCAGTTCTCTTTGATTATAGAGGTGCTTTTTTCCTATTTGTGTTTTACCCTTCTTAGAATCTGGTGTCTGTTAAACTTCATCTATGGACCAAGAAGGTAATAATTCTGTGTTTCTATAAATCTTTATTAAAAACTTGTCTCTTTAAGACTTACTGGATCAAACTTGGACCACACTAACCTTAGCCCTTTTGTGGGGAAAAACTATACTTTATGTCTACTTCCTCTAACTAGAGAATTTCTGGCCAGTGACTGGCTATTCCTTAGCTTTAGGTTAAAGGACATGAAGACGTTTGCCAACTTTGCAAATAGCTAGAACTGTGTTGTCTCCCACTCCCACTACCTTCTTTTGGGCTTCATGGGCTGCAGTGTGATATGAGCAGAAAGTCAGAGCCACCTAGACCAAAGTTGAGAAGTGGGACAGAAAAGACTGGGATAGGAATGGGAAGACAGTGATAACACTCAAGAGTGGCCTCTCCTTTAAGGGCAAGTGTCCCTTTTTATTTTATTAAAATGGTTTTCTTTGCCACCATAGGAGGGGATAACAAAAATTGGAAGGATCGACTCAGACCAAGAACAGGACATTGGTAAGTAACATCGCACAGGGGCCTGACACTTGTGGCAGTTATTTGTACCTGAAATATTTCTTCAGAGGAATCTGATGATGCTTTTAGAGGAAAGGAATCTTTGAAGTATTAACGGTCTGCTTTTTAAGAGCTACACAGTGGGAGGATTTTAGCTCTGGATGGTTTGAGGTGGCAACTCTTCCTTTCTTTCTTTGATGGGAGATCTTATGGATATTGGATTCTGATCCCATAGTAAGACCAGAGGAGGTATTTCCCTGGATTGTCCCCCACCCACCCACCCAAATGACCCCAAACCCTTCTGTAGTCCTTCAGGGTCAGTGGATTGAGAGAGACCACTGTACAATCACCAGCACCCGTGGGGTAGTCATTCTTCGGCCTGCGCAGGGGGCACGCTGCACCGTCAATGGCCGTGAGATCACTGCCTCCTGTCGTCTGACTCAAGGTAGGACTATCTATAGCCCTGTTTATACTGGGATGAATGATGGAGCAACTCCAAACTCTTAAGGGTCCAAAGAGCTCAGTGATGCAGGCTTTAAATATGAATCACTTACCTTCTGCGCCCAGAAACCTGAAGATTTCCTAACATGATTCTCTTCAATCTAGGACCTTAGAGTGGAGAATGACTCTGAAATTTTTGCCTGTGTTTGTTAGCTCTGTGTCCTTAGGAAAGTCTCTGAACCTCAATTTCCTCATCTGTAAAATGGAGATAACAATAGGATTGCAAGGACTGAAGAAACCCTATCCTTGTAAGATTCTTAACAGAGTGGTTGGCACTTAATAAAGATTCATTGTCATTTTACTGTTGTTATTACTGTCACTGTCACTAGTATTATTAATCTATTCAAGTTCTTTTTGTCTTTTGAAACTGAACTTTAGTTTCTGCTTCTTCAATGAAGTTTTCTCTAACTACTCCATCTGGAACTCTTCTTGCTTTCTGTTACAGTACAATAACTCCTCCTGTTTATTAATTCAATACATATGTTGTGAGTTATATAATTAATACATATCAACTCAGCTAAAGCATCAACTTGTTGAGGACATGACTTTATCTCACAAAACAGTGCCCGGCACAAATTATATACTTAAATGTGATATGATTAAATTCTCATTTATCTCTGTACTGCAGGGGCTTTCATAACACTGGGGAAAGCACAGAAGTTCCGATTCTACCACCCAGCAGAGGCTGCTATCCTGCGGCAGCAAAGGCAGGTCAGTGTGGCTGTGAATTCTAGGTTGCCGCTGGTTTTGCTGTTTGGGCTGGGGAGGATGATGGCAACCCCACTTTGCCTTTTATCTTGTTCCAGGTTGGAGAGATTTATGGTGGTAGTGGCTCTTTGGAATGGCTGGACTTGGATGGAGATGTCACCGCCTCCCGGCTAAGTCTCTGCCCTTTACTTTGGAGGGACAGGTGAGAAACAGCTACTTGTACTGATGTGGAACCTCCTACATTTGCTTCTTAGTCTGTTACAATATAGAGCAGAGAAGTGACTGCTGTAGCAGCCAAGGTCTAAGTGAGACCTGCTCTGAATCAACCTGGGCAAGTGATCCTATGATGCTGAACAAACTGCTGAGTTTGTAGATGACAGAAAAGTGGCCTTGATGTTCATATCCTGTGTGGTATTTCACCTTTTGTTTATTACTGAAAGATGTATACCATTTTGAAAGTGGCCACTTTCCCATCAACAAGATTAAACTGTGAAGCATTTGCAGACATCTTGGACACTGCTTCTAAATTTATCTCTCTGCATTCCCATTTAAATTCTGGCCTGTGTATGAGCTCATTGTGTATGTCAGTTAGCCTCCAGAACTTATGACTTACTCTGAGTTTTTAAAGATAGTGTGTGACTGACAATCCTTTTTCTTCTGTCATAACCAAAAATCCAAGAGTATGCATAAGAGGTGCAGGAACAATAAGAATAATATGAAAATATTTGGGGGCTCTAATCCACTTCACCTGCATTTTAACTGTAAAACCTTGAGTCAGATTTTTGTATGTGATCGATAGCAACTACTTTTCTACTTCATAGTCATAGTTCATCCATTTCTACAAGAATCCCTTTTCCAGGTCTAAATGCCTAATTGTTTTGGTACTGGTAGTTCTCTGTTCTGATAAGCCAGTGACTTCTGCCTTTGGAATTTCCTGTAGAAAATATCAGCAGGAGATTCAATGCCTGTGAGATCACTGGTGTCAGGAAGGAGACTGCTGAACACCTTGAGCTCAGGGTTCTTGGCAGGTTCTGATGGCCCTTAGTCCCTTCAGAGGGATCCAGCTGCTCTTTCCTCAGGCCAGCAGCATTCAATGTCAGAGGAAGACAGTCTTGGGTCCGAAGTTGGTAGTGAGAGATGATGGATTGAGGAACAGTGAGAGCATGAACAGTAGGCAAGTCCTCATAGGAGGGCTGCTCAGAATTGAAGGATGCTCTGACAAAGGTTTAAGGGAGGGTGATCCCAGAGTTGAGTGACTGAGGGCTTTTTAGGGTAAAGGGTAAGTTGGGAGAGATGACACGGGATGAAGAGTACCAAGGTCAAGGGGAACTCAGGACTGAGGCAAGAGCCCTCATTTTATTAGCATGGTCCCTCTTCTTTTTAGTGAAGTCTCAAAGGAGACCTTGTTTTAGGTAAAGCTTTAACTGGGAAGATGCATTGAAGATCTGGTTTTCCCAGAATTCAGAGGTTTACAGAGAGCAGTACTGCAACTTAGAGCTGTGAATATGGAAGAGATACATTAAAGTTCACATCCCAGCCCTACGACATAAAAGTTGTGTGACCTCAGGCAATTTGCTGAACCCCTGAGCCCATTTCCTCACCTCTGAAGTAAGGATGTTGCCATCTCTTTCCCAGGAATCCTTGTGATGGGACTGAAAGAGCAAGTGCATGTGCATGGTACTGACATGGCCCACAGCTCCTATTGCTGGAAGGGTCTGGGGATAAACTTCTCAGGAAGGCTGCCTCCCTTTCTCTTTCCTGTCTTGCCATCTCAACCAGCTGACCTATCCACCCTAGAGTACCCCATGGTCTCCTGCCTCTTTAAAGTCTTCTAGGGCTTTCCAGTCCCTTAATCACTGACATGACCTTTTGGTAACACCAAGAATGTTCCTTTTAGCCAGGCGTGGTGGCGCACGCCTGTAATCCCAGCAACTCGGGAGGCTGAGGCAGGAGGATCGAGAGTTCAAAGCCAGCCTCAGTAACTTAGCGAAGCCCTAAGCAACTCAGTGAGACCCTGTATCTAAATAAAATACAAAATAGGGCTGGGGATGTGGCTCAGTGGTGGAGTGCCCCTGGGTTCAATCCCCAGTTCCAAAAAAAAAAAAGAATGTTCCTTTTGCATTTCACTTTGTATATGTAGAAGAAAGGAAGTTCAGTGGAGTAAAGAAGGGAGAGTAGGGGGAAGGAGGAGAAACAGTGGGAGCATGAATTGTGGGGAGGATTGGGGATTGAAATAAAATTTTTTGCATGTATGATTTTATCAAAATGAACCCAAATATTATGTGTAATGCTCTAATTTTTAAAATGTTCCTTTCATTTAGAGGACAGAAAAGGATTTCAGAATCAAGACCTCTCCCACCTATTGCCTTCACCATTCAAGATCAGCTCTAGGAACTGGTAGGCTAGGCTGATCCTGCCCAGCTACTGAAGCCAGTGTCTGTATGCCAACCCCGGTCAGGTGGTGTGGTGTGGTGCTCAAGCCTGTGATTGGCAAAGGGTCCAGGGAGAGGAACCTATAAGAGAAGAGAAAAATGCACATTGTCAGTTGGACTCCCAGTGTGGATTTTTGGCTGTCTCCATGAGAGTCTCTCTTGCATTGGATGGGTATGGCTTCAAAGCCTTCCCTTATCCTAGGCCTGCTTGCTCTCATTTATCTATCTGGATGAGCATTTGCAGGAGCTGGAGCTGACTTCAGAACCAGAGAAAATTGGCCAGTCTGCCCTCCTTTTCTCCTTTGCATCCATGATCTGAACCAGAGAGGAATTTGTCCTTGAAAATTGTTGCCTGTTGTCTTGGCATTTTCCCATTTGGAATTTTGAGTACTCAGACTAGAATGCTGTCATTGCCATTGCTGCTACTGTTAACTTAGTAAGTAGACACTACTGCATTCTGCTGCAGAAGCTGCCAGACCCTTCTGCAGCTGGGCAGGGTTATCAGAGGGGAAAGCAGAGGGTGCAGTGAAGTTCTGGCAAGCAAGTGACCAGATAGTAGCTTAGGGGATGCTAGAGCCACTGAAGATGAAGGGAAGTCATCTGATAGGGGCAGAGGTCCTTTGGCTGGTGGGTAATGAAGAGTTACCCTTGGTAATGTACCTATACACATTAACATAAGACAGATATTTTTGTTTTCAACTGCTTACTGGGAACTTGGCTGATGTGCTTAACCAAGGAGCTCTTCTGGCTAATCCTGTGTGGTATCTTGGGTAAATACACTATGTCTATAGCGATCACCCCAGTTTTGCATTGCTGGCAGGTCCCAATCCTGCTATGAAGAAAGCTGTTGTAGTTGCTACTTTCATATAGGAGGAACGGGGAATCCCTCTTCTAGGAAGAAGCAAATTGTAAATCTGAGGGTTGGGGAGACAGCCAGAGAAGGAAACTGAGTAATGTCAGGGAATCCAGAATACAGATCCCCTCCCTGCTCTTGCATCTGGTGATCTGTGGGTCTTATGGTTAGGCTGACTCATGCTTACAATTCAGCTATTTCTATAGTCCGAAAAGGATTAGAATAGAAATACAAGCATCATGCATATAAATTCAAGTATAAAATGCTTCACATTATTTATTTATTTATTTATTTTGTGGTGCTGGGGATTAGAACCCAGGGACTTGTGCTTACAAGGCAAGCACTCTACTAATTAAGCCATATGCCCAGCCCTACATTATTTCTTCTGTGTGGCATTAGCTGATTTTCAGTTCTGGTTTCTATCTCTAGTCTTCTGCTTCATGTGTGATAGAGGGTACCTTTCCTCTTTCGGTATGTTCTTCTGTGTATATTTGGCCTTTTGCTCACAGCAGTCAGCACCAACCTTCTCCTGAGCTGAAATGTTAATACCTTGGTCCCCTTACAGATTGAATTGTTTCACAGCCTCTTTCCCAGGAAAGAGATCATGGTGGTCAGTTTCTCTTCCCCTGATTTATTTATTCTACCCATACATCCTTCACTGGCTTCTTAAGATTGCATTGCAAAAATCTTAATTTCTAGCTGGGCGTGGTGGTGCACACCTGTAATTCCAGCCACTGTGGAGGCTAGGAAGGAGGATTGTGAGTTCAAAGCCAGCCTCAGAACTTAGTGAGGCACTTAGCAAGTCAGCAAGACCCTGTCTGTAAATAAAATATAAAAAAAGACTGGGGATGTGGCCCAGTGGTTAAGTGCCCCTGGGTTCAATCCCTGATTAAAAAAAAAAAACTTAATTTCTTCTAAGTTAGGAGTGGTGAATTTTTTTCCAGAAAGAGCTTTGTGGACCATGTTGCCTGTGACACAACTGCTCAACTTTTCCAATGTGACACAAAAGCAGCTTAGCTTGGACAATAAAAAAACAGATTGGCATGGTTATATTCAAGTAAAAAGTTATTTTCAAAAAACAGGCAGGAAACCAAATTTGACTTACAGGCCACAGTTTTGTGGACCTCTGTTTTAATATTGTCTATGACTTCATTCTGTTCCATAATGTGGTATGTTAGCTTTGTGTTACTATAACAAAATACTTGAGACAATCAACTTTATAAAGGAAAGATTTGACCATGTGTGGCATGCGCCTGTAATCCCAGAGATTCAGGAGGCTGAGGCAGAAGGATAACAAATTCAAGACCAGCCTCAGTAACTTAGTTAGGCCATAAGCAACTTAGGAAGACCCTGTCTCAAAATAGAAGGACTGGGGAATGTAGCTCAGTGGTCAAGTGCCCCTGGGTTCAATCCCCAGTATCAACAACAACAACAAAAAAATTTGTTTTGCCTACTAGTTTTAGAGATTTCAGTCCGTGGTTGGTCCTGTTGCTTTTAGACCTGTGGCAGCATAGTATATCATGGTAGGAGCGCATGATAGAAGCAGCCAGAAAGCAAAGAGAAAAAAAGAGAAGCCAGAGTTCCTATATCTTCCTTCAAAAGCATGCTTCCAGGGATCCAGCTTCCTTCCAGTTGGCCCCACCTCCTGAAGGTTTCAGTACCTCCCAATCGTGCCATGGGTTGTGGACCAAGCCTTCAATAAGTGAACTTTGGGGGACAGTCAAGGTCCAAACTATAGCAGAAAGAGTGAATCCCTTAGAATAACATGCTCATACTACTTGACACCTGCTTCCAGTATCAAACCAATAAACAAGCCTCTCCAAATCTTTGACATGACAACTTGGGAGTAGAGTGAGGGCTTAGAACTGAGTAAAGCAGACCTAATTCTGGCTTTTTGTTAACCTCTGGAAGAATCTGACTCTTCCCAGCAACTCCCTTCCCATCCACCTCCTGGAGCACCCATGAAATTGGCTTCTTTATTTTTATTTATGTATTTCTTGGTTGATTGGTTGGTTAGTTGACTGAGATATGGGTCTTGATCTGTTGCCCAGGCTGGTTTTGAACTCTTAGTTTCAAGTGAGCCTCCTGTCTCAGCCTCCTGAGTAACTGGAACTACAGGCACCCACCAGTGCATCCAGCTTCATGCACTTGGCTCATTTAGAATCCTGAGTGAAAGAGGTGGAGAGAGAACCTGAGAAAGCATTTGAGGTCCTTATATAAAAGAAGATGCATGACCCAGGCAAAGGTTAGTAGTTGTTGGAAGCTGTCAGCTTTCAGAGGAATTTTCTTCTTCTTTTTTTAAAATTTGTGCTTTTTAGTTATACATGACAGTAGAATGTATTTTGGCATACATACATGGAATATAATTTCCCATACTTGTGGTTGTACATGATGTGGAGTTGCATTGGTTATGTATTCATCTATGAACATAGGAAAGTTATGTCTGATTCATTCTACTGTCTTTCCTAGTCTCACCCCTACCTGCTTCCTTCCCTTCATTCCCCTTTGTCTAATCCAATGAATTTTTATTTTTTCCCTGTCCCCCTCCACTTATTGGGTGTTAGTGTCCACATATCAAAGAGAACATTCAGGCTTTGGTTTTTGGGGATATATCCTGGAGATTAATGCTGTATCTGAGGTGCAGATGGCAAAGATTTTCTCCCATTCTGTAGGCTCTCAGAGTGATCACGTAGGAACGTGGGGCAGAATAAAACATGGCTACAATAAAAAATTCTTTGTAAATTGTTTATTATGGTAAATTTCAACACAAATTATCCACTCATGGCTAATCTTATTTCATTCATATCCACACCCACCCTCCCCAACTTGGAACTAAACAAATCTATGACATGTTTCACCAGTAAATACCTTAGTATATGTCTCTGAAAGCTATGATAGAGTCTAAAATTCACCCCCTATCTTGAGGGTTTCTTTACTAAGAACAGCCCTGGATTGGAGACAGCTGTCCTCTGTGTATCCTGCCATACACAGAGATATAGCTGCCTATAAATGATCTCTGCATCAATAGCTTCTTATTGCCAGTTCATAGAGGGGTTCTATTTCAGGGGTTGGAGGTACAATAGTAATCTCTGAACATTCCTCCCAGGGTTTCTAGAGCTATTGTTCTACTCAGGGTTTCATAGGGATTTTTAGCAGACAACTTTTTATTCTTTTTTTTTTTTTAAGGACAGAGCATCTCCATATAGCTAGATTTGTGTGTGTGTGTGTGTGTGTGTGTGTGTGTGTGTCTTTAAAAAAACATCTGTTTACTTTCCTTAGGATTTTCTTAACATAAATGTATGTGTTTCTGTTAAACCCACAACTCTAAGAATATGCTAGTCTAATGACTGTTCTTCCTCCTGCACTGTGACATCATGAGCTGCCTGTGACACCTTGCCCGTTTGTCTCAAGCCACCAGAAGTCTAAAGCCCTCTCTACCCTGTTGAATTCAGAGGCTCTCTCAGAGCGACTTAGACTGCCACCATTTTATCCTGAGCTTGGTTTGCTTGGGTAACCCCAGCCCCTTTTTTTCACAGAAGAATACTGGAAGAGCAGTGTGATGAAGACCACCAGCCAGTGAGGGATGGAGTGACATCCCACAGAGCCCAGATTCAGCAACAGCAGTGCTGTGTGGAAGCTTTGAGGTATCAAATCCTAGCAGGACAGATTGGAGCTGAGAAGGAACTGGAATTCAACCAGGCTTACATTAGCCAACAGATTAAAGACAGTAGGTACCAACCATTTTAGGTGTCTGCCTTACCTGATTTTTCCATTGTTATGTTTCCATAGCCTTCTGCAGTCTCTGTTTTCTTGGTGATTTGATGGAATCTTAGGTATTAGGTATTTTTCCCTGCTTTTAGAGACCAGAGGCTCTTCCAAGGGGGCTGGAAGCAAGAAGGAAGCTAACTTCTTTATGACTCCTCAGAATGCAGGCCTCCTACTCATCCTTTCTTATTGGCATGCTTGTCCAAACTTTTCTGCCTACCCTAGTGTATGCCTACTGCCGTACTGAGGCCTAGCCATCTTTGTTTCTTTCCCCTGAGGTGAGGATGCCCTGTAGCCTTTTCTCTGACACATGACCCTAGCCAGAGACTTTAGTCTACACAGGTGCAACTCTGGTTGGAGATGTCTGAGCCCAGGCAGCCACAGGCAGGGAGGGATGCGCTGACCTTCTCTCTTGTGTTTTTGGTTCCCAGACCAGTGGTGGCTGCTCAGAGACGAGACCTGGCTGGCCAGCTTACAGAAACAGCAGCAACAGGACTGTGGAGCAGGCAAAGAACTTGAGGCCTCTTTGGCACCTGATGCTTGGCTTCAGACAGATCCTGATACTTCATCATCCCCACTGGTCCAAAAACAGAAGAGACTGGTGCAGCTGCAGCTCCTGCGGAGACACGCTCTTCGAGCAGCAGAAGGGAACATCTGGCGTAAAAAGGTCTTATTCCAGCTAGACAGAAACATCAGGAAGCAGAGGCTTCTGGAGGCCCAGAAGAGACTGGAGCAGCTCAGGGCATTGTGCTGGTTCCAGGATGACAGCAGACACAAGTCCTCATGCTTGGTCCCCAACTCTAATGCCACAGTCGCAGGGCCTCAACATAGAAGCAAATGGACAAGTTGCAGTTCTTTGAGCCTCCAAAGACTCTACAGAGAGCATTTGCCCCACCTACACAGGTACAAGCCAGTGATTGTCATGGAAGCACTTGCCTAGAGTTTACAACCTTATTGTCCCAGCAGTGTTTTGTTTTTTTTTTTTCTTAAATTTTTTTTTTATATATTTTTTTTAGTTGTTGGTGGACCTTTATTTATTTATATGTGGTGCTGAGAATTGAACCCAGTGCCTCACACATGCTAGGTAAGCACTCTACTACTGAGCCACAACCCCAGCCCTTAAATATTTTTTTAGTTGTTGATGAACTTTTATTTTTTTCATGTGGTCTGAGAATCGAAGCCAGTACCTCACACTGCTAGGTAAGCGCTCTATCACTGAGCCACAACCCTAGCCCCAGGCAGTGTTCTTTATTCTCCCAGTGCTTCAGTTTCCTCAATCATTAAATAGAAAAAAGATCTGTTTATTCCTCTCTTCTTCATCACTTTTCTCCTCTTCTGGCTTCTTGTCTTTCTCTGTATATCTTTTCAGATTCAAGCATCTGCCTTTTTCCTCCCCTCTTAGAGCACCATTATTTCCTAGTGATATCTTCTTTTAAAAATATATATATATGTGTGTGTGTGCATGTGTGTGTGTGTATTTGTTTTTTAATTGTAGGTGGACATAATACTTTTTTTTTTTAATGTGGTGCTGAGGATTGAACCCAGGGCCTTATGCATGCTAGGCAAGCACGCTACCACTGAACCACAACCCCAGACCCATGATATCTTCTGCATAAGGCTCTCAGCCTCTCTTTGTCTGCTCTTCAGACCCTGAGTATCCATACATACTTCTTGAATGTCTTTCTACCACCTTAGTCTCATCTGCTTCAGACCAGACTTCTTAGTTTCTTCATGCTACCTCCTTCTCCCTTACCCCCTCACCTCATTGAGAGTGCTTCCTGAGTCAGACAGCAGAGCACGCCTGAAATTCTAGCTGCTCCGGAGACTGAGGAAGGAGCAGCACAAGTTGGAGACCAGCCTCAGCAACTTAGCAAGACCCTGTCTCTAAATAAATTAAAAAACAGAATGCAGTTCAGTGGTAGCACACCTCTAGGGTCAATCCCCACATGGCAAACAAAACAAACAAACTACTACCACACACATGAGAGAGCTTCCTGACTCCCCCTCCTACCTGATAAGTGAGCTCTTTCTGACTCATGGGCTCTTTTTTTAAAAAATATTTTTTTAGTTGTCAGTGGACCTTTAATTTATTTGTTTGTTTATTTATTTATTTGTATGTGGTGCTGAGAATCAAATCCAGTGCCTCACACATACTAGGCAAGCTCTCTACCACTAAGCCATAACCCCAGCCCCTCATAGGTTCTTATTGGATCTTCCTTGTTTCTCTTCTCTTTCACTGCCTATATGCAGGAGGATGTATTATCTCCCAGACTCCTTGAAGCAAGGACTTGTATCTTATTCCTCTTTATATCCTCAGGGTCTTCCACAGGATCTTGCCCATAGGAGGCTCACAATTAATGTCTGTTGTGTTAACTCACCTCTCTGACTTTCAGAGTAGAAGCAGGCTTTTTCTTTCATCTTTTTACCATGGAAAAACTTTCACACATACACAAAGTTGAGAAAATAGTTTATGTATCACCCACATTCAACAATTATCAAGATTTCTCACAGTTGATTTATCTCCCCCCTTCCTGGTTTTTGAAGTATTTTAAAGCAACTTCTAGACATTATGTCATTCCAACCCTAAATCCTTTAGTATACACCTCTAAAAATAATGGAGTATTCTTATAACTTCAATATCATTATCACATTTACCAAAATTTAGATTAATTACTGATATAATGTCTTTAAATTTATGAGGCCATAAATTTCTCAAGTTGCCTCAAAATATCTATTTACAGTTGGTTTTTCAAATCAAAATCTAAGTAGGATTTAACAGTACATGTGATTGTCATGAATAAAAGTTTCTTTTATTTACTATTTTTGTTTTTAGTTCTTCACATCATTGATTGGTTAAAGAATGTGGGTTGGTCTGTAGAATGTATCACTTTACAGATTTATATGTTTGATTCCATTCATTTAAATTGTTCCTCTTTTCCTCACCTTGCCTAAAGGTGTGCTTAGGTTCAGTGTAACTTTTTTATAAGATAAATTGAGGAACAGAGTATATTTGGGGCATCTGGGAGATCCAGGACTATAGTCCACAGTTTTCTTTTGTACCTGTTGTGTTTTTTCTGACCCTAATTCTCTGCCTGTAAGACACAGTGACCTTGGGTCTTATTTTTAACCTCTTTCAGAGTAAACTAAATGGAACTTCATATTCCTCTGTCAACAGGATGTAGGGCACCTCTAACTGAGATGACTTTCCTTGTCTTTCCTTGTCTTCACAGAGTTTTTCTGAATTGGGATCTCTCTACTATGTTACCACCTATGCCTGACCCTACTCATCACATATCAGAGAAAACTCCATCAGAGTATAATTTTCCCCAGACTGCTGCTTACCCTCCAAGTACAAGGTGTCTCTGCAAGAATGGTCTCCATTCCTCAGGCCAGGAGCAGCTCCACACAGCCAGAGGAGCCTTAACCAGGAAGGGAACCTCATCTTCACACACCTGCTTCACTGTGAGCAGTGAGTCTATTGACATTCAGGAAACAGAGAGAGTGTGTAAATGGCCCTGTCGGATAGTATCCCAGGGCTTAACAACCTTGTACCAGTCAGCTAACAAACTGAAACCAAGGAATGAACCAAAGACCCTAACCCCTACCTCCCAGACCAGAAAGGCTAAGGGACTAGTGGACTCTAGCAACATGCAAGCTGGGTGGCAAAAAGAAGAGAACCTTGGGATCCATGAGGCTGCTAAGGGAACCAGTTGCAGTTTCTCCTATCCCCATGGACCCAGGCAGGCAGCTGGGCATGGAAAAATAGCCAAGGCCTTCCAGGCAGAATTCAAACCACCTTCTCCAAATGGGGTATCAAAAAGACATCAGAGGGTGCTGGCAGCTAGTGTCAGAGACAGTGCCAAAAAGTCCTATCATTTGTCTAATAGCAGTCCTTTGAAGAGACAATGCAGTGTAGAGGATCCAGACACCATGACTTCACTTACAGATTCCAGCCCAGTAGTGGATTGTGCTGAAGAAAAAGAAAATGATTTATCTGACACAGATAGCAATTACTCAGTGGATTCTCTCTCCTATGTCTATGCCAAATCCTCATTGTTGGAGCTACTGAAGCCAGAGAACCCTCAAGGAAAGTGGGATCACCCAGAGCCAGAGAACTCTGAAAGTGACAATAGCCAAATATCTGAGGACTCATTGGCTGAGAAGGGGTACCAAAGCCCAAAAGAAAGTCCTCGGGCCAGTTTTCCTACCAAAGACCATGTCCACCCAAGAACCAGAGCTGGAGCCTCTGTGCAGGACTTTACCACATCCTCAGACTGTGGTCTACTTGCTCACAGGAGCTTTTCCTTGGATAGTCTAATTGAGGCTGAGAAAGAACTGGGGGAAGATCAGCAGGGGGAAACGTTTCTTGATTCATCTGATGAGATGCCCACAGAGACTTTCTGGCACCCTCAGAACTCCATTCTGCCTATAGTAGACCAGGAGGCAACATGCAGACCTAGGTCCATCTACCACAGAAAAGGAGCTATGCTGAATGCCATCCTGCCAATGAACAGTTCATTTTACCTCAATCCTGAGTTCCAGCCCCATTGCAAGCAGGCTGAATCACAGGTGGAGGCAAGCTACTCTGAACCAACTGACTCTCTCCAAGGCATGCAGGTTTCAAGAGAAAGCCCACTGGTGTCCATGGATTCCTGGTTTTCCTGTGACTCTAAGATCAATCCCAGTTCTTTGTGTCCAAGTCCTGACGTCCAGGAAGTTCAGCCCTGTGGTGAGGAGAAGCCTGGATACTGGCTAAATATTGGAAAACTAAAGCCATCAGGTACAGAAACAGTCCTCCCATGTAGCTCAAAATTTCCCCAAGGAAGTACTGAGCTGCCTTGCAACGTAAGAGATGTGTACCCAACCTCTACTTCCGATACATCCAAGCTGTCACTTTGGGAAACTCAAAGCTTTCTTCAGCCAGGAGCTGATGACAGCTTTCAGGGCATAAGTATCACTGATACAACCCAACAGGGCAGCTCTGAAGTTTCCCATGATTCTAGTGTGCCAAGTGTGCTGGCTCCCTCTGCCACCTCATTCATTTATATAGGCAGTACCCATGAAAGGGACTGGCCTGCTCTTCAGCAGAAGTACCTTCTTGAACTCTCTCATCCTGTTTTGGAGGCCATAGGAAAGCCTAGGCTAGCTTTTCACTGCCCTGAGGAGGACTCTAGTTCCCTGGGTGAAGCTTCTGGAAAAGGAGGAGGTACTCAATTGTCAGTTGGTTCTGGGTTATCCAGCAATACAGATTTCAACAACTTTCCAATCCATCTATCCAAAATCAGGCATTTGAAAGCAGAGAAAGAACAGGATAGTTTGAGTGCCAAATTAGAAATTGCTTCAGATTTCCTTAGCACTAGTGAGAAAGAGGTGAGTTGTAATGGAGCTTATTCAGCAGACCTGGAATCATTGGCTTCCGGATCAGAGAACAAGATACAAAATTCCATGAAAAAAGCATGTGAAATCAAACAGAACAATTTGAAAGAGTGCTCTCAGAGTATCAGGAAACCTGGACTGATAACTTCCTCTGAAGAGTGTTTCTTCCAGAATAATGCTTGTCACAATAACATCACTGTAGCCACCAAAACAGGCCATTGGCCCCAAGGCCAGGCTCCCCTCAGAACAAATAGTGCAGTTCATCCAGGGCAATTAAGTAAAAACAGCCACCACTACCTACAGAAAGAAAAGGCAGACTTCCAAGAGAGCTCTAAGGAAGTAGTTGGAAGATACACAAATGTTTCCTTTGCATTTCCATCAGGTCCAGAGCTGTACCTCCACTCTGCTCCCTGGAACCCTTTCCCATCTTCCCTGCAGCCACCTCCCTTGGAAACATTCTACATAACCAAAAGCAGGGATGCTCTGACAGAAACTGCTTTAGAGATTCCAGCTTACAGAGAAGTACATGTTCCTTCGCCACCCCCAAGAGAAGCCTGGGGCTTTGGTTACAACCACCAAGACCTCCAGGAAGCTTGTTTGAGGAATAATTTGCCAGTAATGTTTCAAAATCAAAATTCCAAGATTGTCTCATCTCAGCAGGTCACAGCAGAGAGGCCAGTTGATCTGAATACCAGAGAAGTTATTGGAGAATTAGGGACATGTGCTGGAAATATAAAAGAAGAAAGTCATAATTCAGTTTATGTTTTTGTTTCTCAAAACAGACATATTCTTCCTTCTACCAGCACAGAACTATGTGAATCTGAAAATCAAATTGGAAATTTAAATAAAAAGCACAATCTTCCAGCACTGAAGGAGGAAGAAAAGGCCATTAAGCTGTCTCATTGCAATGTTTCTTTAGATAGATCTGTGTCTGGCAAGCCTTTCTTCTTTGTTGGTGGACCTGGAGCAGGTGGGGAAGAAGAACAGAATCAGAATGAAGTCCTGCAGCAGATTCAGGACTATGATACAAACAGACAGATTCCTTCTGGAGCCAGGTCTGATTTCATCTGTAAAACAACCAGTGTAGGCCTTGAAAGGGATGTGCCAGGGGAAACTGCTGTTTCTTCCAAGTTCAGATCAGTGCATTGTAGAGTAAGCAGCCACATCCTCGTGGCCCAGGATGAGATTCTAACCCGTAAGTGGGAAAGGAGGAATGAAATTGGGCTTCTTGGAAAAGCTCTTCATCCCAAAGACATCCCAGAAGAGTTTAGGCTTCCAGGGATGGAGTCTACCAATGAAAGATTTCAATCAGTTATATATGCTCAGGAAAGAAACTCCAGTGAATGCAAGGGCCCTGGAGGGTCACAAGAAATACCAAACTACAAAGAAGAACCTTTGGGAAAGAAACAAAATGAAAGAATTAGTAATGCCGATGAAATGGCTAGGCTAATTAGAAGTATAACACAGCTGGAAAATGACATCTTAGAAATTGAATCCAAGCACAATAAGCAGCTTCATGCTTCCCCCACATCAGGAATCAGTAAGGAGTTTATGTTCCAGGACCAAAGAGACCAAGAAAGGGATGACCATGTTCTGGGGCCAGGCAGCTGTGGAAACCATTTGTCCTTCAAGGATCAGCCATCTTCTCCAAGACAGGCAGATGGTATTATTTTTAATGATAGTGAAACTAGGGAAATGGAGATTATCAGTACTACTATAGATGATCCTCAGGCACAGAGAATCACTCTGAGCCCCTTCAGGTCAAGGGAATATGTAAAAGAGAGTCAGTTTGTAAGAGAGCACACCTACCCAGCTGAATTAGACAGACCTGTTAGGGACACATGTGATTCTTTAGGAAAAGACTCATCTCTCAGAGAATCCACCAATACTTCTCTTCACCCAGGGAGAAGGAAAACATTGGCTAGAACTCTGTCCTTGCAGCCCAGGCCAGAAAGGTCTGAGAAGGATGGTGAGCTGGCAGATGCTTCAGCAAACCCCAAAGAGCAATCTTGGAACTTAGGACATCTTGAGGAACTGGAGACTATGAAAGGTATTTTGGAAAGCCAACTTGTCAGACACCTAAGTAGTTCTGAGCCAGAGGGACCAAAAGCTCAAGGTAAAGTTGAAGAATTGGCCATGCAAAAGGAAGGGAGCCCACAGAATGAAAACAATATGGTCTTATCGACTCAGAAACTTCCTAGTCCAAGCCAGCACCATATGGGCACATTTTTCAGCCAGGAGACTGTCTTCCCATTACTGAGCCAGACAGATTTCTCTACAGTTTCTCACCAAGATCTGAGCAATACCTTGCCCTTGCATTCTCCAAGACTGCCAGGAAGTTGTCTTCATTCCCTTGATACTGAAGAAGGCATCTCTTCATTTGAGTATGTGCTGGATTCCACAATATTGAAAATTCATAACAATCCCTTGGTAACTGAAATAGATTATCAGAACCAGAGTGGAGAGACCAGAAGCCACAGCCCTCAGGGAAATG
Source organism: Glaucomys volans (assembly GCA_020662805.1). Lineage (NCBI taxonomy): Eukaryota > Metazoa > Chordata > Mammalia > Rodentia > Sciuridae > Glaucomys > Glaucomys volans. The sequence continues at coordinate 473,415 of JAJEJO010049823.1, forward strand.
ATAGAGGGGACTCCACCATGGAACACTCTGCTTGGTGTGGATCTGTGATGCGTAGAGTCATGGGATCTCATGATCAGTCTAGTCCTCCAGAGAATATTCCCCTAGGGACAGAGGACAGGATAACAGCAAGCACCAGCCCCCAACACCAACAAGAGAAACTCAGAATTACTCTGATGGAATTGAGTACCCAGGAAGGTTTTGGTTCTGAAACTGAGGCAGCTGTACAAAAAGAAATACGAGCCAGTCCCTCAAATAGCATCTCTAGGCAGCTTGAAAAGAGGGTCAGCTTCCCCTTAGAAGAAGACAGTGACCAAGGCAGAGAGGCAAGGCAAAAGGTGGAGAAGGAGTCTGAGAACCAAGGCTCCCCTACCAGCAAGGCTTGTTTAGCACCTGTTTCCCTGCCTATCGTGCCTGATCCAGAGCCCAGGCAGTCAGAGCATTCTGTCCCTATATCCATGTGCCTGGCTATCTTGGAGGAGGTCAGACAGGCAAAGGCCCAGAGAAAGCAACTTAATGACTTTGTGGCTGAGAGGACAGTCCTTCCTTACTATGAAACTTCATTAGAACCTGAGTGTTCTTCAGGGGCCACTGGCAGGCCTCAGTGTAAGCAAATGGACCAGTTAGTGTCAGATGGGACCAGGAATGAGGGTGAAGCACAGGGATTGCATGTGGCATTTCTGTCTGCTGCACCAGGACATCTGTTGACTGATGAGGGGAAATCCCAAGCCATACCCCTCTGTGAAAACAACTTTCCATCTCTGCCCAACCCTGAGAGAAACAGAGGGCCATCGCATCCTTCACAGGCTTCCTCTCATGTTGCCCTTGCTCTAGGCAAAGGGCATTGTACTGGAGAACTGAGACATGTCCTTGGAGCAAGTGAACAGTTTATACATCACTCTAGTTCTTCTGAAATCATAGAGAAAAAGAAAGAAGTACCCGGAACACCTTCCTATGCTGATCCTTTGGTTGTCAATGGACTTTTTTCACCAGCCGTGGAGGGAGACAGGAGAGTGGGATCAGAAAAAGCAGTGTCTGCTTTTTCTTCTCAGGCCCCTTGTGATGATCTCAGGTTGATTCTGCATGAACAAAGCCAGTCAGCTACAGGAGAGATTGCAGAGGATATGTCTCCTGGCAGTTGGGACAGCAGCCCAGAGCACCAGGAACTTAAAACTCGAGGCACCACATATGAAGGAGGCTTGGGTAACTTCTCTGTGAAAGCACAGGAAAAAAAAACAGCCCATTTTGAAAGTCAGTCTGTGATCTGTAATGTTCAGAATTCTTCAAGCTGCTTAGGGCCTGAGCAAGATCTTGTCCAATGCCCTGAGGTTTCCAATGGCTCAGAAGAAGGGAGAGAAAGGCCAAAACAACATGCTGTTTTGCCTGGAGGCCTGAGAAGGGATGAACTGGAAGCTCCAACACAGATGCCTGGGAAGTGGAAGGGGAATGTTGGATCTCGGCTGGCAGAAACCTGTGCATTTGGCAGCACAAATCCCAGGCCAACTCCATTTCAAGATCAAAGACATAGCCCAGATCCTAGGGGACTTGAGGACAAGACCCCATGCAGATGCCCAGAGGAAACCAGAGATCCCCTTATCTTCTCAGGGAATACTGAAGGCAGCAGGACTCTCAGCTCATCTAGGGGGGAGGAAGAGAGCAGAATTGTTCCTTGTCAACTCTGCAATTCTCAACCCATTGCTACTCATGCCTGTTCCTCCCATTGTTCCACGTCTCTGTTTTATAGAGATGGTGACTTGGGGAAGGGAATTTCCATGGCTGCCCTACATCCTATCCACCTACCCTTTATAGTAACTTCTAGTGCCTGTGAAATGGGTCAGATAGGAGAGAGCTCTTCCAAGGAACCCCATGTACTCTTGGCACATGGCCTTGAGCCCAAAGGCTTTCATATGGAACTTGGGCCAATAAACAGCTCCACTTTTGAGCCCTCTTCTACAGCATCTGTTCTATCTTCAGCTCAAGGCTGTAGCTCCCTTTCTACCCCCGATGTGAAGACAAGTTCACTCACCCACTCAGCTGCTGACAGAAGTTCAAGGCCCATAGGGAATCCTGAGAAAAAGGTTGCTGAGAAAGCTGTCCCAGAACTTGAGGTTGCCCCTTTTCCAGCAGCCATGTACTCTGAGCCACTGAGGAATCTGAAAGTTAGCTCTGTAGGTGACCAGAATGTGCAGGTGTCTCAAACCAAGCCAGAACCACTTGGAATAACTCACAGACCACACACCCTGAATTTAAGTGAAGGATCTGTTGAAAATGAGCTGGTGGTGGAGCCACAACTCAAAGGTTTAAGAAAAACCATCAGATGCCTTTCAGAAAAGCTACAATCTTCCACTGAGTCCAGGGATCACAATTGCTTGAACCCCCCTGAAAGATTTGTAACAAGGTTAAAAGATATCTGCTATTCTCAGATTGACAGTCTTTGGGAGGAGGAAGAACAGCAGAGAGACCAGGCTTTAGGAGGTGGTGAAGACACTGTCCAGGATAGGAATTCCATACCCTCTAAGGAAGGTGATTTGGATGACTGTCACATTAGTCGTGCTAGGAGAGAGGAGGTGGCTGTGACCAAGACTCCTATGTCTCAGACTTCCTTATCAACCTTTGAAGACCTAGCTTTTGTGCCTTTGGAGCAAAGTAAAGCTCCACAGCCTGCTAGTCAGAGGCCTAGCCAGCCCTACTCTGATAAGGAACAGCTAGCTCCCCACCCTAAGTGCTCACTTCCTGTGATTGCAGTCTTCTCAGGCCCCAAACACTCCAAGTCTTATCTCAGACCCCAGTTCTCTGTGGTCAGCTCATCTAGATCTCTTCAGAAGTTGAACTTGAGTGTGGAGGCTTCTTCTCCTACAGATGAAGATGCACTGGGGCCTAAAAGATTGTGGAACCCACATCTTGGGAATTATTCCTTAGAAAAGCAGGTGTCAAGAATATCTACAAAGATTGAGGATTGTAGTCAGAAAGTTTCATCTAATTTGAACAATGGCCCTGCTGATCACAGGCCCCTGAAACCTACCAGCCCTCCCTACCCAACATCATCCACACGCTCATGCATGCCAACCCCTAATTTAATGACCAGCTGGATGTCTAGTTCTCTGGAACAGGCCCAAGAAGCAAAGCCAGAGAAACTGGGTGTCCAGAATAGGCCAGAGAATTGGTGCTCTCAGATGGACAAAGAAATGTTGCACCTTGGTTCCAGTGACATCAGTCCCTACATCCTGCCCTGGTGTTCAGAGGAACCTGTACACATTGGTTGGAAACAATATGTGTTTGGTAACGCAGTTGATGTCTCCTGCACCCAGAAACCCCATGGCCTGATATCATCAAATGTGGCCAGGTGCTCCAGCATGGACAGTGGTCTAGAAGAACAGAGCTCCCCCTTCCACTCTCACCTCAGCACTTTTGCCCAAACCCAGGACCTGTCAAGCACACATGGCAGCACTGATAATGTCCAAGGTTCAAATGAGGCCTGGGAATTATGCAGTTCCTTGTTTCCTTTCAGGGACTCCCACATCCTTACAGGCCATGAAGGAGTAACCCCCAGTTTGGGTTCTGACAAGACAACCCAGTTCAAGGGCCCCATTGATGAAGCAGGCTGTCTAAGGAGTGAGCTCCCCCTGGCTGAAGGAAGTTCTACAGGTCTACTTGATGAGATCGTGCTGCTATATCCATCAGAGGCAGACTGCCCTGTGGGGTTGGCTGGAACAAACACCTTTGAGCAAGGCACACAGACCCTGAGCTGCAGGCTCCACCAGAGCTGTGCCAGTATCTCCTCTGCTCAGCCTGATGCCAGTACAGGGTCAGCCTCTGACCTGGCCTCCTGGACCAGCATGCACAACTTGTCTCTCCACCTCTCACAACTCTTACACAGCACCTCAGAGCTACTTGGGAGTCTCTCCCAGCCAAGTGTGGCCAAAAAAGAAGAGAACACCAAAAGGAACACCCCAGTTGAGGCTCCACAGGCCCATATGATGGACGGTACTACTCAGACCACTGTGGATGAGGGAAGCCAGACTGACCTGGCTTTACCTCCTCTGCAACTCAAGACCTCAGAGACCAAATCTCAGGAAGTCAGTGTGATCCTTGAAGTGCTGAGCTCAGATATCTCAGCCATGTCTCAACAAGAGGGAGATGTTCCAGGGGTACTTCAGAGGACTGAGGCAGAGGAAACAGCATGGAAAATGGCAACACCCCCAGATCTTCATGAAGAAAGCACCCACCACAGGCTGCAGAGCCCTCCAATACCCTCATCCCACAAAAGGGAGGTTCTGCCCAACCTCCCTTCTATAAGCCCACCAGCATCTCCCAATGCTTCCCTGCTTCCCAGTTCCCAGCCAGAAGAATCTTACTGCATGATTGTCAACAGCCCCAACCGCAGTATCTGTCTTACCCCCGGCCTCTTCCCCAGTACTTCAGGGGGGTCCACCCAGGAACCTGAGGTCCAGGAGAAGCTGAGCCCTGGGAATGCCTTGATGGTGGACAGGGCCTCTTCCCCAATCCTCACATTCAGTCCCAGCACACAAGAGTCAGGTCTGCTCCCAGGTTCTCTGAGTCTCTCAGCTCCCTCTGATTATGCTTTTGAAGGTCACCAGAAGTTTGATTCCAGCCCAGACCTTGTTTGTGATGCTCCAAGATCTCCAGTGGATACTTTTTCTCAAACTGCTGATGAGTCAGGTGGCTCTCAGAGAGTTGACACTCTGGGTAGAGAAGGCTCAAGTCCCTTAGGAAGGAGTAATGGGAAGTTATTCCTTGAGTCAAGCTCACCTTCCACCCCACAGCAGAGCCCCAGACTCCAAGTTGACTTTTTAGGGCAGCCCTCTCAGCAGCTTCAGCCGAAGGCCACCACTGAGGTCCAAAGTAGACTGGCACCTCTACCACCATGGGACAAGAGCCAGAGACTGGCCAATAGCTTTGGGCCTGAAGAGGTGGCTTCCCCAGGGTACAGCCTGCTGAGCCCTAGGGAGCCAACTCAGTGGCAGAGCAAGCCAGAAAGTGGAGGTGAGAATTCAGCACTTCTGGTGGAGCCACAGCTCACTCTTAACCTCACCTCTTCGTGGAGAAGCCTCCAGCATCTCAGCCCCCACCCTGTCTCTGAGTCGACTGATATTGCAGGGTTTCAAGGTTCTAATGTAGACCAGCCTCAGGTCTGCCAACCCGAGGGGATGCTGTGCCCCAGTTCACAGGCATATGTTGCCCCTCAGCCCCAGCACTGCAGCGTGAGGGACCTTCCAGTACATAATGAACTTAGTAATTGGAATGGGGTTCAGAATGGATCTCTTGGGGAATTTGGTGTAAGCAAGGAGCTGGGGCCCAGCACTAATCTCAGCCCTGGGGAGCAGATTCAGAGGCCCCCACAACCTCCTGATGACAAGACCCAGGATCCTGAGTGGTCCCAGAGGGAGCAGATTCCCCTACAAATTGGGGCCCAGAAGCCATCACTCAGCCTGGAACTCACAGAAGCAAAACTGCACCATGGCTTTGGGAAGGCAGATGCACTGCTTCAGGTGCTGCAGAGTGGAACAGGGGAAGCACTTGCTCCTGATGAACCTATGATGTCCACCTGGGAGGAGCTCTATGCTAGGTAAGGGTCCCAACCTGGAGGGCAAGGGTGGGCCAAGGTGAAAGAACCTGAGAAAGCTAATAGCTGACTTTTCCCTCTGTCCTTGCTCATTGGGGATTTTCCAGAGGGGGTCAGAACTTCAGGGGAAGGACACTTGGGGACAGTTTCAATGACTCAATTCCATTTTGTTGTAGGCAAAAAAAAGCCATTGAGACCCTCAGAAGAGAGCGGGCTGAGCGACTTCAGAACTTCCGCAGGACAAGAAGTCCCCCAAAACAACTGAGCCTCCTGCCCAGCAGGGATCTCCCTGCCCAGGACCTTGACTTGCCCAGCAGGCGCCGAGAATACCTGCAACAACTGAGGAAGGATGTTGTAGAGACCACCAAGTAAGGGTGGTCCCATGAATCCTGCAGGGAGCAGGCTCTGTGTGGAAGAGGGGGTTGTGGGGAACAGGAGCTGGAGGGTTTTTTTCCCCCCCTGGTGCTGGGGATCGAACCCAGGGCTTTGTGCTTGCAAGGCAAACATTCTACCAACTGAGCTACATCCCCAGCCCAAGGAGCTGGAGTTTTAATATCGTGGAGGGCCTTGCATGTCTGTGGTCAAGTAGAAGTGAATGTGGGAGACTGGGGCAAATGGAAAGAATAGTGTATAAGAGGGAATGGGGTGAGGAAGGGGTTGGGCAGAGAAATTATGGGAAAAGTATAAACAGTGCTCTGACACAAAGCAAACCTGCAGACCTGGACCTTAGGATGGCTTGTTCCTTTCTAGCAGTCTCTTCTAAGGATGTGAAATCAAATTTCATGATCCTGTGGGCAAAGGGAGGATGGGATCTTCAACAACATAGCATGAGCTAGCCTTGGTTGGGCTGACCAGGGCTGTTATGCACCCACTGTGTTAGAAGATATCTTTCTGACATGTGATCCTCTATAGGAGCCCTGAGTCAGCATCAAAGTCTGCTCACTCACCCTCTGACATTGATCTGATGCTGCGTAACTATCAGCGGGCCCGTGAAGAGGCCAAGATAGAAATTGCCAAGGCGCGGGACAGATTGCGGGAGCGAACTGAGCAAGAGAAACTGAGAATCCGTAAGCAGATCATCTCCCATCTGCTGAGGGTAAGGAATGGGGTGAGCCTCTGACTTCAGGATTGACTGGGGCAGACCTGTAGACTTGGGGTAGCCTTCATTGTAGCTGTCTCTGAGTGTGAGGATATAACACTTGGAGGAAAGCCTGGCCCTCTTGGTGCCAGCTCAAAGCTGGGCTCTCTCTCTTTTTTTTTTTTTTTAATTATTTTTAAGTTATACATGGCAGGAGAATTCATTTTGACATAATTATACAAGCATAGAATATATCTTGTTCTAAATCAATTTCCAGTACTTCTCCTTCCCCTCCCTGCCCCCCACTCCCTGCTCCCTTCCCTCTGCTCTACTGATTTTTCTACCATTTACCCAGATTTTTTTTAAATTTATTTCTTGTGGGTGTACACGATGGTGAGATTCATAAATGTGCATAGGAAAGTTATGTCAGATTCCTTCCACTGTCGTTCCTTTTCCCATCTCCCCTCCTTTCTCTTTACTCTCCTTGTCTACTCCACCGAACTTCAATTCTTTTTTTTTAATCCTCCCCCTATTGTGAGTTAGCTTCCATATATCAGAGAAAACATTTATTCTTTGGTTTTTGGGGATTAACTTATTTCACTTAGCATGATAGTCTTCAGATCCATCTGTTTTCCAGAAAATGTTGTAGTCATTCTTCTTAATGATTAATAGTCCATTGTGTATGTATACCATATTGACTTTATCCATTCATCTGTTGAAAGGTACCTAGGTTGGCTCCTTTGCTTAGCTATTGTGAATTGAACTGCTATAAACATTGATGTGGCTGCATCACTGTAGTATGGTGATTTTCAATCCTTTGGATGTATAGAATGGGATAACTGGTCAAATGGTGGTTTCATTCCTAGTTTTTGGTACTGGGGATTGAACCTGGGGGCACTCAGCCACTGAGCCACATCCCCAGCCCTATTTTGTTTATTTAGAGACAGGGTCTCACTGAGTTGCTTAGGGCCTCACTAAGTTGCTGAGGCTCAATCCTCCTGCCTCAGCCTCCTAAGTGCTGGGATTACAGACGTGTGCCACTGCGCCTGGCACACTTTGTATTTTATTTAGAGACAGGGTCTCACTGAGTTGCTTGCTTATTGCCTCACTTTTGCTGAGGCTGACTTTGAGCTCATGATCCTCCTGCCTCAGCCTCCTGATCATTCCTAGTTTTTTGAGGAATCTCCATACTACTTTCCAGAATGGTTGTGCCAATTTGCATTCCCACCAACAATTTATGAGTGTACCCTTTTCCCCACATCCTTGCCAACTTTATTGTCACTGTTTTCTTGATAATTTGGGCTCACTCTCTTGACATCTTTATCAGACTCGGCTCCTATCCTCAGGTGGTATTTAGTCAGGGTGTGAGAGTGAGAGGCCACGGCAGGAGATACTAGGGGTGGGTTATGAGAGCCATGGCAGGAAGAGATGGTTCAGGAAAGGAAATGTGGGTAGTGAAGGTGCTTCAGGAGCTGGATGATGACGATCTGTTCTTCTCAGGAAGAGGAAAGACTACACACCTTGGCCAACTCCAGCTTTCTGTGCACCAGCTCCAGTGGAAGCCTCTCCTCTGGTGTCACTTCTGGTTACAATAGCAGCCCAGCTCTGCCAGGCCAGCTCCGGTCCCCAGAGAGTGTGGTGAGTGGGCAGATGTGGGGAACAATCCAGCAACTAGGACTACTGAGAGGGGAGTTTTAGCAGAATCTTGACAAGGCCACTGCTGACATAAGCTCTTCCTATGAGTATGACTGTTGATCTTTAGTTCCACTTTCTTTCTTTCTGTTTATTCATTCGTAAATGAATGTTTATTATGTATTCACTGTTTTAGGATACAGCAGTGAGCTAAACTGTTTCAGGGATGGAATCCTGGGACACTCAGCCATTGAGCCACATCCCTAGCCCTTTTTGGTATTTTATTTAGAGACAGGGGCTCACTGAGTTGCTTAGCGCCTCACTTTTTCTGAGGCTGGCTTTGAACTCGCGATCCTCCTGTCTTAGCCTCCCAAGCCACTGGAACTACAGGCATGCACCACAGCATCTGGCCAAAACTGTTCTCCTTAAACAGATTGTTAGGGTGATAAACAGCTTATTTGCTGGCTAATGTTGCAAGAAGTTATTTGGAAAAGTGATGCTAAGCCAGCACAAAATAGAGGATCTGACCTAGTCTGCAGGGTCAATAAAGATATCTCATTTAGACTGAGATCAGAAGGCTGAGAAGTAGTTAATGTAAATGAAGTGGTACTGCTATTGGAAAGTTGTTTACCCAGCAAGTGAGGCCTTGAGGAAGGGAGAGTATGAGGAACTAAATGGAGTACATTGTGGCTGGAATATATTGTGAAATGGGCAAATGACATGAGAAAGGACTAGAAAAGACCAAATCACATAGACTATATTGAGAATTCTGGCCCTGTTTTTTTTTTTCTTTTTTTAAAAATATTTTTAGTTGTAGATGGACACAATGCATTTATCTTATTCACTTATTTTTATGTGGTGCTGAGACTCAAACCCAGTGCCTCACACATGCCAGGCAAGTGCTTTTCCACTGAACTACAACCCTAGCCCCTCTGGCCCTTTTCTAATCCATCTGATGATAATACTCCCTCAAGAGAAAAAAAAGCTGTTGAACTTAGCAAGGCCCTAAGCAACTTAGTGAGACCCTTTCTTAAAATAAAAAATAAAAGGGACTGGGAGTGTGGTTCAGTGGTTAAAAAAAAAAAAAAGCTATTGAAAACCTTTTAAAAGAAAGTGTTTAAGTAGCGGAATAGCATGATGGGATTGCAAGAGGAGGCAAGAACAACTGTGGGGAGACCTGAAAGAAGTGTGTGGCAAAGTTGAACTAAAGGTGGTGATTGCCTGGGTTTAGGGGACTGCCAGTGAAGATGAACAGGTGGTGGATATAAGGGGGAGAGCATCTGCAGGGCTTGGATGTCAGAGGAAGTGGGATACAGGAGTCAAGAATGGCACATATCTCTGACTTGAGCAACTGAAGGGATGGTGGTATCAATGATGACAAGAAACACTGGAGGAAGACCCAAGTTTTGTGGGGAAGATTGTGAGTTTGATTTCTCCCTTTCTTAAGTAAAAGATATGTGAAATCCAGGTGTGGCAGTTAGAATCAGGTAGGCATTTGGAAATATAGATCTAGAGCTCAGAGTAAAACGTGCCTGAGGATAAACATTTGAAATTCACTTTATAAATCAAACTTCCCATGGTAAAGAAATCAGTAATCAACAACAGCAAAGGGCATGATTTCAAGTGCCTCTTTCAGTCCCCTGTTTGCCTTCCCAGAAGCACTCATCTTATCCCAGTTCAGTTTATATTTCCAAAGATATCATGTACAGCTATGTGAACATGTGTGTGTTTTGTAAAGCACATGAATGGAAACATTCTGTACCCACTTTGTTTCTTTGCTTTTTCCTTTAAAAATATCTCTTATGTATCACTGCATATCAGTAAATTTGTTGCTGACTTTTTCTTTCTTTCTTTTTTTTTTTTTTTTTTTTTT
>JAJEJO010049823.1:488578-534661 GCA_020662805.1 Glaucomys volans
GGGGGGGTTTGTTTTGTGTTTTGATACCAGGGATTGAACCCAGGGTACTTTATCACTGAACTATTACCCTTTTTATTTTTTTATTTTGAGACAGGGTCTTACTAAGTTGCTGGCCTAGAACTTGAGATCCTCCTTCCTCAGCCTCCCATAGTATATCAATTAATATTCTCAAATGATAATGTGTAACAGTCCCTGCCATACTCTGCTTAACAGTATCAAGGTTCTTTAGACTTTACTAATAGTATGGTATTTTAGTTATATAGTTCTATTCTTGTCTGACATTGTCAAATGTTTTTTATGGTGACTATCTGTACCCTATGTTCATTTCTCTATTGGGTTGTTGGCCCTTCTGCATATTAAGAAAATTATCTTTTTTTTGTCATTGAGCTGGGGTGTAGTCCAGTGGTAGAGTACCTGCCTAGCATGTATTGAGGTCCCTTGGTTCAATCCCCCTGCTCATATAGTTATGTGCAAAATTTTTGCCCTGTTTAGAAAGGCATTTCCCCTCTATGAATTTTTTAAGTTATATTTTCTTATAATGTTAAACTTCCCCACCTCCAATACATATCTTTAATCCACAAAGCATAAAGGATTTATTTTGGCATGATCTGTGGAATGGGTCTCTGATATCTTATTTTCAAATGGCTATCCAGTTGCCTTGATAATATTTATTAATTAGTTCATGATTATATTTGGAAATCATCAATGCAACATTAGAAATAGACAAAATCACCAGGAAATATAGAGTAGGAAAATCAGGCCTTGACCTGAATTTTGAAGGAATCCCACAATATCAATTTATTGTTGAGAAGAACAAGTCAATAAAAGAAACTAGGAAGTAGCACAGAGAGGTTGGAAGCTGCAGCCTACTCAAAGCTCGCTGTGAGAGATGCAGGAAGATGGGGCTGGGAGATCACCATTCCAGACACATGGATAGCATGGGCCTTGATGATTGCTGTTTGAAGGAGTGGTGGGAGCAAATGCTAGCTTAGGGAAGGTGCTGCAGAAGCAAGCAAGAGATGGGAGATGTCAGGGGAAATAACTATTTCAGGAAGCTTGTGTGTGAAGACTGGGGTAGAATTTTTTTGTATGCTAAAGTACTAATAAGAGAAGTATTCAGTGAAGAGGGAGAAGTAGAAGCAAGTGGAGGGAGAGAGAGATGATCAGTAGTAAAAGGTTCCTGAGAGGGTGGCATGAGAGCTAAACCTGAAGCAGAAGGGATGGAGGTGAGGAAAGAGGTAGAACTTCCTTTGTTCACTTCCTGTTGTCTTCAAAGTAGCAAAGGGTTAGGAAGCGATGACAGAGGTAGCATAAAGGGTGCCTGCTAGATCCAGCAGAGATCAGGGACTGTGTCACAGAGGAGCTGGCTGAGGTGAAATTGTTCTTGTCCTATTGCAGCTATAGAGGATCATCCCCATCTGACTCCAGATTAGGAGCTTTGGCTTAGCTGGGGCCAAGGTTCAACTTTTCAGAGGATATTGCTTTTCATTCCCATTCCACCTTCCACTTTGCCTTTAGTACCCATACTAAACCCCTCCAGCCATGGCCCTGCTCCTGTTGCCAGTGCTGCAGAGAGCCTCCCATCTGCTGACCCCTAAGCTTGGCAGGCTGGCAGAGGTGTATTCAGGCCCTATTTGTCATCTCCCTGCTGAAACCCTCCTGCAAGTAGCCTGTAAGCCTTGTGGGCAAGGAGAGATTGTCCCTGGATTGGTTTGTTTTGCTGTTGACCTCTTGTGGGCATCCAGGCTCTCGTAATCCCTGTAGGGAAGTTTTGTTTTGTTTTTGTTTTTCCTTTATAATGGAACCATCATAGTGGAAGCTGTTAGGTGCACTTCACAAAAGATTATTCTATGCTGTCTGGTCCTAAGTGTCCTCTTTTCTGCAGGGGGACTCAAACTCGCCTGATTCCAGAGACACCTGGATAGGGGATGGGCAGGCCCATTCTGCAGTGAGGAACATGTATCTGGCTAGATCTGCCTTGAAGAACTCAGCCTACAGTGAGTGGCGGGGAAGGTGGGGCAAAGATATCTGCCTGGTCTGGGGTCTTATGCCTACTATATCATAGGGACTCACTGGCCTGAGACTTTCAGTCCAGTGTCTCTACCCCTGCTGGGGAGCTGTTACTGTCATAAGACCCTGACGTTCAATGCCATTCCAGAGCCTCCACCTCTTTATTGTAGGCTGTAGAGCCTCCCTGGGCAGTTGCTGTTGTTTACCATCCAGCCCATCCAGCTTCTCCTCCTCCTACCAGGATTTGGCCAAACACATGGTAGACACTTCCATGGCTGATGTGAGTAATTGCTCCTACTCCTCCCTATCATTGCTTTAGCCAGACCTCTGCTGGGTGGGGAGGAAGAGGAAAACAGCTGGCCTGATGAGGGCCACCAACGCTTATAGATTTCTTCAGTGGCTCTCCATCTTGAATGATGTATACTTATTAGACACTGATCAGAAAATTGAGCCTAGGGACTGGGGTGTACATTGCCTACTAATTTGGGTATGGCCACTGTGTCCCCAGGTAATGGCTGCTTGTTCAAATAATCTACACAACCTCTTCAGCCACCAGGCAACAGCTGGCTGGAAGTAAGTTCCTTTGCAGTGCCTTGGTCCTAACCCTGTTGTCCTGCTTGGTTTCTCTTCTCCTTCCCCTTTTCCACCCTGGCTTCCTGGAATCTCTCACCCTGAGTTCCTCTTTTGTGCCTTGGGAACCCCTTTTTTTAAACAAAAAGAACAAAAACCTCTTCCTCTTTCCAATCGTTGGTGTCTGCCAGCTATCAGGGTGAGGAGCAGGAGGTGCACCTTTACTACAAGGAATTTTCTTCAACTCGGCATGGCTTCCTAGGGGCAGGTGTGGTGTCCCAGCCACTATCTCACGTATGGGCAGCTGTGAGTGACCCCACCCTGTGGCCACTGTATCACAAGCCCATTCAGACAGCAAGGCTACATCAGCGGGTGACCAACAGCATCAGCCTAGGTGAGTTCAAGGAAGGGAAGCTCCCGTAGGGCCTGATTTCTGGTGTGCCACGTGGGCTTTGACCAAGAGACAGAGGCAGAGGGTTAAGCATACTTCCAGATTGCTTAGCCAAGATTTTATTGGATGTCAATTCATAGGATGAAGGGGAGGCTCCTAGGCCAGGGAGGACTTGGAACTAGGTCTGTCCATGGGCCTCCTGACTCTGCTTACCCCCACTCCTCCAGTGTACTTGGTGTGCGATACCACCCTGTGTGCACTGAAGCAGCCACGGGATTTCTGTTGTGTCTGCGTGGAAGCCAAAGAGGTGCCTGCCTTGCTGGTGGTAATCTATGGGAATTGGTTCCTACGGGGGGATGAGGGCAAATTGGGGCTGGGGCCAGAACATGGGTGGCTTGAAGGCAGGCCCAATGTTGACTTCCACTACACTAACTACACTTGATCCTGTCCCTATTTTGTCCTCATTACATAACATCTCTCTGTCTGCAGGGGCACCTGTCTGTCATGGCAGTTCAGTCTGTATATGACACATCCATGCCAAGACCCAGCAGAAAAATGGTCCGAGGGGAGATACTGCCCAGTGCCTGGATCCTGCAGCCTGTCACGAGGGAAGGGAAAGAAATTACCAGAGTCATCTACTTGGCCCAGGTGATACAGCCCTTGCAGCCAGCCTTGCAGCACACTTTGGGACCTTCCTGTCTAGCTGCGCAACATTTTTCAGTGGCCAGGCCCTTTGCCCTAAGAGCTAGAGCTTCAGGAACTCTTGGGTTCAAAGTAGAAGAGTCAGTGGAGAATCAGAGAGGAAGGAGAGTGTTGTCAGCTGAAGTTGCTAGTACCAGGGATCTGGTAGTAACTTAATATCCTGTGGTTATCCCCAGGGTCCTTAGAAGATCATTGCAAGGTAAAAGTGGCAGCCTCAGCAGAGCAGAATCATTGTTCACAGATTTTTTTCAGCTCCACTCACATTTGGACTTGAACTGTGAGAGGTGCAGAGCCCAGGGTTCATAGACACCAAGCCAATGGAGTCTGGAGTGAACCTCCTATCACCTCAGCCTACATAGCTGTTTGGGGCTAGAGTGGCCCTGGCACCTCCAGCTGTTTGTACCTTCAACTCTTCCCTTTCTGCTTTCAGGTAGAACTAGGTGCACCAGGCTTCCCACCTCATCTCCTGAGCTCCTTCATCAAGCAGCAACCACTGGTTGTGGCCAGGCTAGCTTCCTTCCTTGGTAGTTAGCATCACACCGGTGATATGGTGCTGCTGAGATGCAGGCCCAGGATGCTCCAGAGGTGTTGTGGCTGTTCCTCCTTACTGTCAGCAACCTGAGGTGAAAAGAAGCTGAGGCTACTTGCAGTGGCAGACTACACAGACAGCACTAGCCCAGGGTTGCCAGTAAAGCCCTGTCAGTACTCAAGTCACCTCTGCAGAACAAGAAGCCTGAGCTCCTGGCCCTGGCTGTCCAGAGAGAATGAAGCTCAACTCACCTTTTGGATTTCTCACCTTTATTTCTCGTTTCTGGGACTATGGCACACGAGCTGCTCAAGGACCAGAATTGGGCATAATCAGCAGAGCTGGGGAACTGCAGTGCTTTGGCAAGATGCCTTCTTAGTCGGCCCAGCCCTCAGGCTGGTGGGAAGCAAGCAGCCACTGGCCAAGACTCCACTCTGGAGCTGCCTCCAGCATTCAGCTCCACTGTATAGAATATCACAAAGGACCAGAACAGAAAAAAAGGTTTAAAAAATCAGCTGCACAAATCAGAACAGATTCAGAATCTTTTCTCAAATTTTTGCAAAATACTATTCATTTTTACTTTTTTCCCCCTCCCCTTCTAGGAGAGGATATTTGGGTCTCTGCCTGAGTCAGGAGTGTTGAGCACTGCTGCTACAGAGCACTTCAGAGCTCAGGAAAATGGGAGAACACTGTAGACACAGGTTGGACCGATTTCAGGTTGGGGTGTGGGGCCTGGCCCTTTGAGAACTGACTGGTGGTGGGTGGGGGTAGCCAGATGATGACAAGACAAAAGAGGGATTTCAATGAGATTAAGAATTGACCTCTGAAGATGGAAGAGAAGATAAATGAACTGGCAGAGGAGGTAAGTGGTTTGTCAGGAGTAAGCTTGATTGTAGACCTTTACCTCCCCTCACCCAGAGGTGAGTCTTGAGCTCCTGCTTTGGCCCTGCCTGTTCTAAAATGGAAGATAGGATGGATTCAGTTTTCTTGTAACTTAGCTTGGCTGAACTTGAGCTCTGAAGATTCTGTATGTTTACCTTAGGTGACATGGATGGGAGAAATTCCCATCTTTAGTTTTATTGCCCCCAGTCTTTGGTAAAAGGGGGGTAATTGTATGGGGATTGAGATGTTAAAAAGGGTAAATTTCTGTGCAATGCAGCAAAGATTTGCTTTTCTGACAATGTTTGCAGGGCTTCCTTTTTCTCTTACCTCAGATTAAGTTATTTATATATTGTTTTTATAATGCTTTTAAACTTATTTTTCTGGTTAATTGTTTTAACAGCTGATATATCTAGCACCCTATTTATGTATTCCCCTCTTCCTAAGACTGTTAACCAAAAAAGGTCAGAACATTTGTAAATTAAAAGTCCCATGTGGGGCTAGGCACAGTGGCACACACCTTGTCCCAGCAACTTGGGAGACTGAGGTAGGAGGATTGCAATGCCAGCCTCAGCAACTTAGTGACACCATCTTTAAAAAAAAATAAAAAATAAAAATCCCACATGGGGGGCGTGGTTCAGTGGTAGAGCACTTGCCTATGTGGACAAGGCCCTGGATTTGATCTCCAGCACCAAAAAAACCACCTTTTCCAGTTCCCAGGCATTCAGAAGATTAGACTTCCCAGTGGCTTGGGAGGCTGAGGCAAGGCCTTATAAGCAATTTATCGAGATCTTGTCTCAAAATGAAAAAGTCCTGGTTAACTCTCCTGGTACTGAAGGAGAGTTTAAAAAAAATTAGATTTAAAGGATTACAAAAATAAAAACCTTTGAAAATGAGTTAAGGAAAAAAGGTTCAGATGAAGAAACTTTAAAGGAGTGAATGGGATGAGCTGAGGGGAAGGGAAAGGCATGGGCTGACAAGGTGAATACTGGGGAGAAGTAGGACTGAGAAACACTCCCATTTTTCAACTGTGTTGATGTGACTTCCCTGTTTTGTACATGGGGATCCCTCTAGGCCCAGAGAATCTTATACTTTCTTGGGTTTGAGACCTTTTTGACAGCTATGAATTTTTCCTCTAAGAAATGCTGGTTGCACACATAAAATTTTACAAGTCACTTAGCAAGAACTACATCCCCTTCTCCTTCCCCCAGCAGAGCCTGGGTGTTACTTCCCAAACAGAAAAACAATGAGTTTTATGGGAATGAACTTAATGCATACTATCTAATATGCATTTATCAAGATATGGTCTTTGATAATTATAATCCAGTAAGATGGCATGTGCTCTGAGATGTTCTGAGCCAAATCAGACACTACAGCCCTAACAAAACAAGCATCAAAAAAGCTGCCCCACCATGTGGTTCTGCAGGAACATCTTATGAGAGGAGCCTGCACTTTGCCCTAAACTTCCCTTCCACAAATGAGGGGGAGTTGCACAGAAGTTGATACTGCTGACAGCAAAAGTTTCTAGACAGCATGTCAGGGTGTGAGACTGGGCTCTCTGCCTGGAGTTATTTAGAGGAAGGCAGCCTTAAGACACAATCATAAATCCCAACTCAAGGCCCACCTGCCAAAGGGGAAAAACAGGCAAGAACAGCCATCAAACCTTTGTTAAAGAAAACAGTTTATTATTTTTTTAAACTGTCAATGTGCTGCCCTGTGCTTGGTCCCTAAACTGACCAGGTCTGAAGTGTTACTACCTGCACAAGGGTGAAGTCCAGGGTAATGCCAGGTTTTCAGTTGGGTAAGTCCTACCTCATCTGTTGTGCATATTTAAAATGGCAGTCCAGCTCTTGGTGGTAAGAATATGTCAACTCCCAAGATCCATATTTTAACTTTCCTAAACAAATTAGGCAGAAGTCATTGGACTCTGTCATGATTTCCCAGAACTACAGTTTTAACAGATCTGGGATAGCAGCAAGTGAGTTTTGAATCCTGTATTGACCAGCCCACACTCATTTCATAGCATCCAAGTGGCAAATGTCAGCTCTTCAGCTCCAGGATTAGAGCCTCTCAGCTTTTCCACCTTCATGTTCAATCTGGTGACTGCTCCTTCCTTCCTCTAGGATTCGGGTGGCAAGCCTGCAGTCTGTGGGATGCCCAGTAGCCACATACTTCTCACCTGAGCAGGAAATCTGATCACAGACCCAGCTACTCCCACCCCAGCAAGGGTTGCTGAGGGCTCTTGGGTCTCCACCTGAGGCACAGGCAGGATTCCAGGGTTCTGGTGAGATGCCCAAGGCAGGGCCACTTCCCAGCCCTAGCTCTGGGCCAGCACTGTCCCCCTGTTCGGCTGCACCAGTTCACAAGCTCTCCGCTGAGGTTCTGGCATGTGGGGCTCAGCTAGGAACAGGTTAGACAGTGTTGCTAGTTCTTCAGAGAAGTCCTGCAATATGTAGAAAGGTAACAGAAAAGGCAGACATGGAATTCTGGACACATCCACCCTTTCTAAAGAGTCTCTAGCTAATTGATGAGTAGACAACAACCTGATTTATTTTTTTTTCCCAACTGTCTTCCCTATTGAAATGAGTATGAAACTTTGTCTTACTAGTATTTTGGGAGGTTTAAATTAGTGCAGGGAATTGAAGCCTCTGACAGGCTGAGGCTTTGCCATCTATTGAGCACACAGCTCAATGGATATTTCATCTTGAAAAACTAATTACTTTGTGCCAAATCACAAAAACATTAAGTAGTAGTTGAGACTGATGTCCAGGTTATTCTGATTATAAAGACCTATGTATACTGTACCATCCTGCTTTCTACCTGCCTGCTTTCCCACTTCCCTTTTTCATGACAAGTCCTTCATAGAGTAGCCACTCAGATCTGAAGGAGGTCAACTACAACAACCACTCAATTATAGGGTTGTCCTGAAGACACCTGACAAAAATCCACTTAGCTTTGGTTCCATCACTTGCCCCACTTCAGGACAAAAGGGATATATGACACCTGATCTCTTTAAGACAAGGGATGAGAACTTCTTACCCCAGACCACTGGGCCTCGTGAAGGCTGCCTAGGCAGGCTTCTATCTCCATTCGTCCCATCAGACCTTTCTCTACCAGCTCCCGGAGCAAGAACAGCAGCAGGTCCCACTGCAAAACATACCACAGGCAAGCTCAGAATTGCAAGGACTACCTAGTTACCCTCAATGGTACGGACTGAAATCCAAAGGATAGAGCTGCTGGGAAGTGGTAACTTGAGACAAGCACAGGGAGTCCCATTTCAACATGGAACAGGAATGAAAGAAAGGAAACATTCATTCCACAGTATTTATCCTAAAGAAAGCATACCATAGCAATACATGCACACATTTACAGCATCACAACAGCCAAACTATGGAGCCAGTTTAGGTGTCCATAAATGGATAAAAGGATAAAGAAAATGTAACACACAATGGTATTTTAAATTCAACCATAAAGAATGTAATTTTGCCATATGCAGGAAAATGGATGGAACCTGAGAATGTCACATTAAGTGAAATAGGCCAAACTCAGAAAAGTCAAGGGTTGTTTTTTTTTCTCATGTGGAAGCTAGAGAGGGAAAAGAAACGTCAATGGGGTGGAGGGAATCTCATGAAAATCAAAGGGAGATAAAGGGCTCAGGGGGAGGGAAAGGAAATACAGGGGAATGATATTGGCCAAATTGTTATATTGTATGCATGTATGAATATGAAACAGTGAATCCCACCATTCTGTACAACTATAACCAATAAAAAAATACAGAAGCAGCATGCACTAAGCCCTGGGTTTAATCCCCAGCACCACATACACACAAGAAAAGGAAAGTAGCTCAAAGTTTGGGATGAGGGTAGTGAACATTAAGAACATGACCACAGGGCTGGGGATGTAGCTCAGTGGTAGAGCACTTGCCAAGGATGCATAAGGCCCTGGGTTCTTTCCTCAGTGCCATCAAAAGATTACAGAGGGCTAAGAAGTCTTCCTATTCTCACCAGGCCCAATGGCTCACCCCTGTAATCCCAGCAACTCAGAAGGCTGAGGCAGGAGGATTGCAAGTTGGAGGCCGGCCTCAGCAATTTAGCAAGACCCTGGGTATGTAGCTAAAGCAGCCCATGGTTCAATCCTCAGTACAAAAAGAAAAAGAAAAAATAAAGGCTTTCCCAATCCCTATTACTGACTCACCTCCCTTGGTCGAGTATCTGCCAGAAGCCCCACATTTCTTGGGCTCAGAAGCAGCTGCAGTGGAACTGGACCCTGGAAGTCATCTTTCCACAGGGAAAGCAGCATGTGCAGAAGCCTTCGAGCCTGCCCTCTCTCCAGCCTGTGCTGCGGTGGAGGCCCTAGGACAGGGATCTGGTCTGCAACTATGGGACATGATGGAAGCCAAATTTTTAAAAAATGGAGGCAGAAAACAGTTATGTATTTCTAATTCTGTTATACTCC
Source organism: Glaucomys volans (assembly GCA_020662805.1). Taxonomy (NCBI): domain Eukaryota; kingdom Metazoa; phylum Chordata; class Mammalia; order Rodentia; family Sciuridae; genus Glaucomys; species Glaucomys volans. The sequence goes on from JAJEJO010049823.1 coordinate 498,112, forward strand.
CTGAGTTTTGGGGAATGTACCAAGAGAGAGGTTTGATAGAAAGGAACCATACCTAGGAGGGAAGCTAATTCCACAGAGCACTTTGCCAGGTGCTGCTCAGCAGGTGGGCACAGGAACTGAGAAAAAGAATGGAGACATTAGCATCATCCTTACTGCTGTGAAGACTGTCCCTGGGACAGAGTGGCTCCATTTATAAGGCAACAGAAGAGCATCTTTCATGTAGCACATGCCATGTCTCACCTGACGGCACCGTAGTGTCTGGCCCAGCTGACCTAGGAGCTGCTCCAGGTGCTCTGGGGAAACGCCTTCATCAGGGTCTCGGGGCCCAGCAGCCAGGGAGAGCACATCCTGCAGAGAGCAGGATAAGACCTCATGCCAGGATGGGGACTAGGCTGCCAGAGAATTTGGTTTGGGGTGGGGACCAGCCAGTAGAGTGAGGCAGAAGGAAAAGGAAAATCTGGTCCCATGGGGGTGAGGCATCTGGACCAAGATATCCCTAGGGCTGGGGTTCAGGCAAGACAACACAGCTAGGAAAAGCAACCATGTGGGTAACCCAAGAGGGAACAGATGAAGCAGGTAAGCCAAAGGACAATGAGCTTCCACAGAGCTCAAGAGATTGTTCAACATGGGTCAAAACTACCTAACCAGCAGGGTGCAGAGGCGCACGCCTGTAATCCCAGCACTTGGGAGGCTGAGGCAGGAGGATCGCAAGTTCAAAGCCAGCCTCAGCAACTTAGTGAGGCCCTAAGTAACTCAGTGAGACCCTTTCTCTAAATAAAATACAAAATAGGGCTGGGGATGTGGCTCAGTGGTGGAGTGCCCCTGGGTTCAATCCCCAGTACCAAAAAAAACAAAAACTACCTAACCACTCCCAGGGGACATCTTATAGCACTTAGGGAAACTGTCCTATGAGATACATGGAATATTTTCTAACCCTCACACTTCTCTATTCCGTCTTCTCAGGCAATTGAGGTTTCAATACAAAAATCTCCATACTGATAACCAGTATCTAGTGGTCATGTCTTTTTCTTTCCTCCCTATGTACTCTCCATTGTTAGTCACTGTTCCTTATCATGATTCCACATCTTTATCCCTTGACCAGGGCCAGATAGGAAATACATTAGGTTTGCAAGTCATAAGATCTCTCTGTTCTAACTACTCTGCCATGTTAGCCAAAAGCAGCCATGGACAACTGGTAAACAAATGGACGTAGCTGTGTTTTAATATAACTTTATTTGCAAAACTAAATGGCAGGCACAATTTGGCCCATGGACTATTTGCTGATCCCTACTCTACAAAGTCTCTGAATTTTTCAAATCTACTTAGGATAACAGTTTATTCTTACTGCCTGTAACTAAACAAGCATTATGTCCCACATAGAAGAACAGTAGTGAATTGATATCCACGGCCATTTATCAGCTGTTCCCGCTACGACCTGTATTAATACAAATTTAGTTGAAAATTTTAGATCCTCTTTCTTGCCCCTTTGGGTGATTCAGGTACCAAAGTCACTTGTAACATTAAAAAAACCATTTGATTCAGTTCTGCCCTACCTAATCCTATTCAGTAGTGAATGAAACAAACTAGACAGGTAACACAGAAAGCTTCTATACAGAAATCCTGGAGCTGATGTGAGAAAGGAAAGAAACCAGGAACAGAGCAAGGAGAGGGAATGGGGAAGCCAAAGGGAGTAGGGTAGCTGTGTACTTTTATCTCGGAGATGAGGTGGGAGGGGAGGGGAGCATGGTGCTCACAAGCGCGGGAGCAGCCCCTCCGCTCCCCCCGGGCAGCCGGTTCAGGACCCTGGGCTCGAAGTGTGCGACTCACAGCCGCTTTCACCTCCCTCCTAATCAGCGCTACAGGTGAGACGGAGAACAGAAACAGGGTTACTCCACACAGGCTCACCATGCCAACCCATACCCTTCACAGTTTCCAGCTCACTGGCTCTAAGTTTCATCTCCCCAAAACTGCCCAACACCCTGCCAATCCACCTTTCCAAATTTGATTCAGCTTGCCCACCTTTCTCGGACCTAACCTGTAATGTTGGCCGACAGCCAGGCACAGGCTTTCTCTGTTGCAAGCCCCACAGCAATGTTCTCTGCACTGCTTAGAACCTGTGACAGAAGAACTACACAGTCAGGGCAGAGAAGGGTTGGGTGCAATGATGGATGCCAGAATTCAGAACTAACTCCCCACCCTACAGCAGTTGCACACACAGCTACAGGTGTACACTTGTGCATGCATACACAAACACAACCACTGGCCTGTTAGCTCCAGGCCTCGTTCCTACGTACAGCTGCTGGGGTTTCCTCTGGAAGCAGTGCCCGCACAGCCCCAGGGCTCTTCCTTTGGCAGAACCTGAAAGACAGAGTTCAGTAAAATCTATGTATTTTAGCCTGAGCACACCCCAAATGCTCCAAGCCCCCGACACATGGGAGGCTCTACCTCAGAAGGAAGCTCTGTCTGACCCCTACCCTGCCCCAGATGCTGGAGGAAGGAAAAAACCAACCATCAGCCCTACAGCATTACATGCTCTCTCAATTCAACATTTGGACTTTGTGCCCAAAGATATGAGCCAACAGAGAAGGGTGAAAAAGAACAGAAAATGGGGGTGGAGGATAGAATAAAGGGTATGAATGTGAAAGAGTAGAGAGAAGAGAAAGACAAAAGTTAAGAGGAAAGCAGAGGAGATGAAAGGGTCCAAATAGATTGGCATTTCTTACTCCCGCCCCTGGGTCAATGCCTGGGTCCCATGGGAACACAGCTGGGAACACAAGATCTCCAACAACTGGGATGGATCTCCCCCTTTCTGTCCCTGTGTCACCCGCTGCTCCTGAAGAAGTGACTCTGCCTGGCGCACCAGATCTGCCACCAGCGTCGCCCTGTAGCAGGGACAGAGGGGTTTGGGGTAGTTGGAAGGGATGAGTAGGAAAGGGGCTGTAAATTCAAGGAAATTTGGTCAGAACTACCTTCAAAGAATGTTAGCAATTTCAGCCTCCCTTTTCCCCCCTCCCCAGCAGCTAACTTTCCTCAGTTTGACAAAAAAGCCATTAAAAGGGGCCAGGCATGGTGGCCTGTAATTCCAAAGACTCAGGAGATTGAGGCAGAAAGATCCAAGTTCAAGGTCAGCCTGGGCAACTTAATGATACCCTATCTCAAAATAAAAATAAAAAGGGCTGGGGATATAGTTCAGTGGGAGGGCCCCTGCATTCAATCCCTAGTTAAAAGGGGGCTGGGTGTATTCAGTGGTAGAGCACTTCCTCTGTGTACAAGGCCCAGGGTTGGATCCCCAGCAACACACACACACACACACACACACACGAGCACAAAAGAAAAAAAAGGGAGTTAAAAGGGGGCAAATGGTAAGAGAGTAAGACTAGGACCCACAATCCACTCTTACTTGATGTGTTTGACACAGTTTGATCCAATTCTCTCTGCCACAAACTCCACAGTCCTGCGCAGGGAAGGTGGCTGGTTGTGGAAAAAGGCCTGGGCAAGTTGTGCCTGGGAAGGAGGGAGTAGCTCCATGAGGGCTTCCTTCTGCCTCCCCCACTGGGCAGCCTCTGCACTCTCCCTACCCTTACCTGCAGGCCCTGGCTGGTCTGGGGAGGCTGGGCTCCCAGGCCAGTGGTGGTGGTGGGGGTGATTTTCCTCACGAAGCCCCCACTCCGTCCACTGCTGCCTGAAACCCATGAAGCGAGCAGTTTCCGGAGCTCTCCTGCATCAGGAAAGTCTAAGGTTTTAGTTTCAGAGTCCCCCTCACCCGGCAAGAATACAGGACTATAAGTACTTGTGGGATAAAGAGATGGCACCTGGAGAGCCTCATTAAAGACCATGGTATTGGGGAATTAGGCCAACAGGGTATCTGACAGGTACTCATGAAGGGACAGGCCAAGGACTGTTAAGGGGGTGGGATGCTCACCGATATAGGGGCAGCAGGTGTAGAGCAGCTGCTGATCCACCACTGGCACACTGTCCTGGGAGAGAAAGGCCAGGGATGGGAGGGCAGGCACACAGGTTTCCTTTCCTCCCCAGCATGCCCAGAGTTGGGACAATCAGGAGAAGTATGTTAGGGTTGAATCTACCCTGGTCTGCCTTCTGCTGGGCCCTCCCAGACAGATTGCTATATGTCTGGGGCTCCCACATTTCTGGCTATACTCCAACACTCACCAAGCCATGCTCTGAAGCTGCTATGTCCACCTCAAAAGCATCCACTTGACCCTCTTCCAGAAAGAATAAATCTTCAGGGACTGTGGGAATCTGGCAAGAGAACAAGGCAGCCAAAACTCCACCCAGCACTTCTGAGACTCACCACATCTCTGACCTCACAGGGCCATGAGTGAGGTACCAGGGCCAACTGGCCCTCCTCTAAAGGCAATGCCCAGGTCTCTCAAAACCTTCATCTTTTGGACCCTTCCTTGCTCATACTCCTGTGCTCTTTTTTCCATCTCTACCACAGTAACCACCAACCCCTCACCTGGACCCTCACTTTGCCCACCTGGAAGAGCCAGCCTAGGACAGCAAGCAGGAGCAGCTTGTTTAGGAAACACATCTCCCCTTCTTTGTCCTGAGATAAGACCAAGCTCCTAAAAGGTAAATGGAGGGTGTGAACAGAATTCATGCAAAAGGATGGAATGGAGTAATGGAAAGCTTTCACTGGGAAGGTGGTTCTCAAAAGCAGACATAAAAGAGACTGCTGTCATGTAGGCAACCAGGGTTACCTTGGTGTCCTCTGCCTTATATGTATTCCCTCTTGGCTAGGCCACTGGAGATAGAAAAGAGCCAAGGGAAGGTAAACAATTGCCCAGTCTGTCTCGGTGGGTCAACCTCTGCCCTTCCTCCAAAGCTCAGTTATGGCTGTGGAACCACACATGAAGTTCACTGTTTGGTCCTTTTTATAAGCAACAGCAGGCCTGAGTAACATTCGTACTATCTTTTCTTGAGCCTTAGCCTTGCTCTACTCACCGATGTACATGCAGCAGGAGAGTAAAGATGCTCCGGTAATAGTCCAGTAAGGGGACAATGTGATCAGCAAAGGAAAGGAACTCCACCAGCCAGGGCACAGTGAGCACTGCCCGGCGGGCCCGCAGCCCCTGCTGCAGCAAAGTTCGCACATCCAGGACAGGAGGGACCTGGGAGAGCCAGGCTCAGTCAGTGACTGGTCCCTGGAAGGGGCTGGATGATGCCCTCTACCTGCCACATTTCCAGAATAGCCAAGGAAACCAGTCAACCTCTGTGCCCTGCTGGTCCTCCCAGATCCCTCCTTACCAGGTTCTCCCAATCATTCACCTGGTTCCTGAGGGCCAGAATGGAGTCCTGAAGCTCACGGGTTGGGGGTGGTTCAGGCCCCCGGTATGGCAAGAAAGCCACAAAACCCAGAAATTTAGCCAAAAGTCTCAGGCTAAGAAGCACCACAGCAAATTGCCTCCGTTCACCCTGCATGGCACCAAGGGAAGTAAAGGTCCTAAGTATAAGGTTTCTAGAACAGTTACAAATCTGTTCTCTTTGAACATACCCCTTCCCTCATAAGTCAGACCCTGTTTATTTCCCTTATTCTGCTTTCTAACCTGCCAGTCTACATCTGACTCTCCATCTTCATCACCAGGCTCATGTTGAGGCAGGGCAAGGCCATTAAGTTCCCGGATCTTCAAGCTCAGACTATCCATGAGATGCTGATTAAACTGGAAGCTGGTGGGGAGGTTAAGGAACACAGAAAAACAAAAAAGAAAAGAAAAGCACTAGAGGTGCAGGAAGAACTAGAATTGAGAGGTACCCCATACAGAAAAGATCTACATGATAGATGGTAAGGTCAAGGAACAATGAAATTACCTATATGGGTGAAAAAATGAGAAATGAAAGAAGTTAGAAAGTGTGAGTTGAATGGAGCTGGAGATCACTTAGTCCTACCCTGTAATATTCCAGGCAAAGGAGAGAAAGTGAAGCCAAACCTCTTCCACCCTGACCCTCGTCCTGAAAGACACAGGAGACCTTACCTGCTGGCACTCAGGATGAAGTCCCTGAAGAAGCCTTGACAGCCTGGGAAGGTGGGGGGTGGACAGGGCCCCCCACTACTCTGAGGAGCCACAAGCCGTTCCTGTAGTCGCTGCAGCCGTCCCAGCTTATCAGCTCCCAGCATACTCAACACATCTGGGGCCTCACCCAAGACAGTGCTGCCAGCACCACTGGGGCTCTGACACATCTGGGGTGATGGAAAGGAAGGAAATTGAAAACCGTAAGTGAAAAGGACTGAACAAAATCAGCACAAAGTAATGAGGAATGAACCCAGGGCCTTGTGCTTGCGCTCTACCAACTGAGCTATGCCCCCAAGCCAGCTTTGGACAGTTTTTGAGGGAGGAATTATATTCCTGTTCCAAACGTGAAGAAACTGAAATTACAAAGTTAACCTTGTGCCCAGAGTCACCACAGCTGGATTTGAAAAGACTTGACTACTAAGCTCAGTTTTCTCCCACAGCACCAATCAAGAAAAAGGAAGTAACATTTGAGGCCCACCTGGACAACTTAGTGAAACCCTGTCTCAAGATAAAAAATAAAAGGGCTGGGGACATAGCTTAGTGATAGAACAGCCCCGAGTTCAATCCCCAGTACCACACACCCACACACACAGAAGAGGAGGTAATAGATATAGGGAAGGGCATGAGGTACAGGGCAAAGGGCATGGGAAATAGGATACACATCAGAGAGCACTGTTTTTTCTCTACCACCTGAATTTAACTGCCACCCAAGGGCCTAATTGGCTATCCACAGTGTCCAGAGTATTATCCTGTACTTGGCTGACTATGATACCTGCAGTTTGCTGTAGATTAATCTCTTGACGTGGTATTACCTGGAGAAGTTGTTTTTGGAAAAGCCGAACAAAGTGGCTGTGGCTGCAGGCTGCAGATAGTTGACACATCATGGCTCTGAGGAATAAGAGGCAGATGTAGAGTGTGTGGGAAGGAGGTAAGAGGGACAAAGATCTGAGCAAGCAAGCCGATCCTTGGGCTTTTTAGCTGTTTACCAGGGATTTAAACAGACATTTTCCGGAGTTGGCATGCATAGGGGCATGGGAGAAGGTAAAGGACACTCCCCTCAGCACCAAGATCCCTCAATGCTAAAGATACATTTAACCAAACAAGAAATGCCACCTCTTAAATCTTCAGGGCACATGAAGTGCAAATGAACTTCAAGACCAATGTGGATGGGAGATAAGTGGACAGAAAATACTCATTCCACAGCCTAGTCATCTATCCATGCAAAATTATCAGACTTGCCCAAATTAGAGGTGGAAGTTAAGCCAATGACTTAGTCCAAAATTCAAGCAACCTGGATTATGAGCTTTGCACTTTCTCATTTGCCATTACAGAACAAGTGCAAGGCCCTTCAGAGTGGAAGGGAAAGAAATCCCTTTTGGGTAGAGGCAAAGTTGTCAATAACTGGAGACTAAGGAGGAGAAAAGAAAATAGCTTTGGGCTGGAAGGAGGGGTGGAAAGCCTTCTTCCAGTCAGCTTACTAAGTATAACTGAACTGCTGCCAGAAGCAAGACGAAGGAACCAGTATCTGAGTACCCACCTGATCCTACTGCCCAAGCCCTTCTCAAAATCCCAGCCAGGCTCCTCATGGCGATCTTCCCACTCTCGAAGCACCTCATAGAACACATCCCTGACAGACACACAAGAATACCTGATTAGCTACAGCACAGCCTCCTCTAACTTGTTTCCGGTGAAGCCTTCCCTGGCTTGAAAGACTGAGGACAGCCCTGTCCATGGTCCTTCCTTTAAGCTCCAAAGTTCTCTGTGTTATGATAATGTTACAGACCCAGCAGCAGCACACCATTGGCCTCACATACTTCTGTGGGCACTGAAAGTGGATCCTGGCATACTCCTGACTGAAAACCCTGAGACTTTAATTGTACACCTGTGAGGGAGGGCTGTCAAGCTCAGGGGTTCAAGTCCATGAGAATGAAAACAACTTGCCCTTATGATGGCTGTCAAGAAGAGCCTGGGGGTACTGACCTACCACTTGTTAGTGCCAGACTCCTACTTTCTGTGAAAACAAGACAGCTGCTTATTACAGAGAAAATGTTGCCTCATTCCCTTCCTCAATATTCCCTTTTCGTTTCACCTTTGTTTTTTAAAAGTATGAAAGGCTCGGTCACTGGAGAAGTTGGCACGATTGTCAGTTTCTGGCTGAAAGGAGACAGCTTGAGCAGAGGGTGGCATCGCCAGAGAAACCTAAAATATGGCAGAGACATTAGAAACTTTATAAAGCCCGTGGAAGTCATGCTCAAAAGACTTTACCCCCTTATTATTACCCAAAGTTAGCCCATATGACAATTAAGTGTCATGAGCAGATTGCCTGAATTCATGAAAGCTAGGAAGGGTCAGGTCCTGGTTACTAGTCATCTAAGTTGGGGTCACACTACCTTGGCAACACTGCCCTCGTAGGCAGCTCGAAGGCGACCTTGCAGAGCTGGTGAGAAGCACAGCAGTCGTTCATTCTCAGCCAGCAGCTTTAAGGTCCCTTTGTCCAAGGAGGAAAGAACCCTGCAGGGAGAAGAGCACAGATAATTGAGACTGAGACACAGACTACAAATAGAAAGCAGGCACCCTACTAAAGCTTATCAGGAGCATGGTGCAGGTGCATAAGTCCGGAAATGTACAGCAGGGCCATGGGTCAAGGACCAAGACAACAGAGGCAAAGGGCAAGGAAATTAAACCTTACGGAGCAGGGATCAAGAGAGTAGGCCAGGAACATTAGGCATAAACCCAAAGGTCAGCTATCAAGTATATTAAATGCTTCTGAGGGATAAATTCAGCCTTGACACAACAATTACAGGAGGGATAAGGTCCAGGACCACTGTACCTGTTAAGCACAACATATAACCCAAGGGGCCAGAGAATCAGACAAATAATGAGAATAAAGGAAACTCACTGAAACTGGTGCTCCAAAACCTGTACTGCAAAGAACACACAATCATGGATGCTCTGGAATAGTGGGCTTTCCAGGGAATCTAGAAAGATAGAAACAAACTTGTCAATTAAGAGCTGTCCCATCTGTAGACTGCATTTCTAAAAAATGAAGTATCTTACTGACCTAGGGCACCTTGACTCATTTCAAGATCTCTGTTCTTGGCAGCTACCATCCTCCGGGCAGTAAGGAGTTGAAGGACAAAGAAAAGCTCCAAGAAGAGGTTTGGGACCAGGTTCTCTGGATACAGAAAGAAATCCCTTAGCATTGGCACAATTTGGAGCCAAAGGTCAGTTTTCCGTGCCTCATTTAATTCTCTTATGCTGCAGTTTTACAAGTATCTCCACTGTAGCTCCCTTTGCTCGCTCTCTCTCACCAGCAATGCATGAGGAGTAGACAAGGGCTACCAGCTCCAGGCGCTGGGGGGAAGATACTCTGGCAGGGTCAGCAGGTTCTGCAGTGAGGCTTCCTGTCCGGCTTGGGAGGGAAGATCCCAGTTCTGGGATGGGACAGGCAGGGGTAGGTGACTGCTGCAGCTGTTTAGAGCTATGGGGATAGAGAGATCTCATAAGCAGTCAGTCTAGCTTCCCAATACACATTCACACTCAGATTCCTCCAGAGAAGACAAGGACAGCCCACAGCCCAGGAACCAAACCCAGAGTTCTCAAGGGGGAAATGGATATCAAGGAAAAGCCCTGCAGGTCCCCCAAAGCAAGGAAGCAGACATCCCAGGGGGCGGCAAGGCCATACCGCTCCTTCCTGAGCATCTCCCGCTCCTCTTGCAGACTTCTGCACCCTGGGGGAAGGCCAAGGCCCCAAGGGCTAGTGTCCAGGGTTGAGGGTTGGGAACTGGGGACACAGCTGATTGGGGGTGAGGTGAAGCAGATCTTGGGCTTGGAGAGTGACCGCTCTTCGCTCACCGGAGTTGGATTGATCCTGCGTGAAGGCTTTGTCCTGCTGAGAATAGCCACAGGTTTTTCTCAAAATTTCCATCTTCAAATAACACCCCTCCCCACACACACACACAGAGTCAACAGCTGGGCCTCTTTGCAAAAAACAACAAAAAACCCCTCACCATCACAGTCATCTCGCTCCCAACCTAATCATTCTGAGCGCTCAGCCCTAATTTACAAAACTTCCCTAGCAAAGGCTTCGCGCTACCCCATCTACTTAGTGAGGGCTGATTCTCACCCTGCAGGGCCCGGAGGAACCGAGCCTACGGGAGGGAACTCCTCCAGGTTGCTGAGATTTGGTGGATCAGAAAGCGTGAGGCTGGGACTACTGAGGCTACCAGAGCCCCTAAGCCTCCGGCCTCCGGCCCAAGACAGACTGTCCCCGCCGATCCCCTCCTCCGGGACCCCGGAGACACGGCCTCCTCTCTCGCGGGCCGGTCCCAGAGCCCGCCTCCTGCCCCCGCGGCGGGTCAGAGGGGCCTCAGCTGCGGTGCTCAGGGTCTCAGTCGCAGGAAAGAGCTGGCTCCGCGGCCCGCGGCCGCCCCGCGGCGGGCCCCCGGGCCTCCCTGGCAAGGCTGCCGAGGCGCCTGGAGCCTTGGCGGGGGTTGGGGGGCCCTGCGGGAGGACGCGGCTACTCTGCTCCCTCAGGAAGTTCAGCAGGAACGGCACGAATTCCTTCCGTAGGGGCCAGAGTGAGTTCAGTACGGCCGCCTCCCCGGGGCTATCCTGAGGAAGCAACAGAGGTCGAGGGGAGAGAGGATCAGCTGCCAGTCCAGGTCCGGGGCAGCTGGGGCCGCAGGGCGCGCCTAGGGTGGGTGGCCCGGGCAGCAGTGCCCGGTCCGAGCGCACTCGGCCGGGGCTAGCAGCAAGGCACCTAGAGGAAGGGACTGAAGAGGCGGTATCTCCCGCGGGAAGCCGATTCTGGTCAGCCCTGGGGGCGTGACGGCGCTGTTACCTCCGAACTCTGGGTGCTGCGCGCGATCCACCGCACGGCAGCTGCGACCGACACCTCCTCTCGCAACAGCGACTCCAAAACGGCCGCCATCCCGGTCAGGGCGCTCTGGGGCAACTGCGCAGGCGCCGGCGCGCCACGGGCGGCCTGGGAGGGGCGGGGCCGACGGCGGGGAGCGACGGTTGGGCGGCAGGGCGCGGCGGGAGGGTCTTGCTTGGGCCTGCGGTCAAAACGTCTCTGGGTCCGCGGTGCTAGCCAGGGGGCTGCACAGCCCGAGGGCCCCTGCCCTGACTACGCGGGCCGGAGCGGGTGACTTGAGCCAGGACTGAGGCCGCCGCGAGGCAGACGCAACTAAACCAAGGGCGTGGGAGAGCGACCGGCCGTAAAGGTGAACAATTCTAAAACAGACACCAGCCTACGTCCACGTCTTCTGCCATAAGCACATTTCCAAGAGTTGGGGTTTCTTTAGATTCACCACCCAAAAGTAGTTATATAGTTTTAACCCAACGTCTCATTTTGACCTCGTTTTTCTCAAAGGTTGACTTTTCACCCATTGATCAAGCTTTGAAGCATTCTCCATCTACTGATTATTTAGGAGATAATTCTTCCTGAAAGGCCTTTTATAATCCCTAGGGAACTGCATATATACTCTTTTACACATTGTTACACGTTAATATTTTAACTACTTTGCAGTTGTCAATAAGCATATTCATGTAACTTCTAGGAGATGAAGGTGTGTGTGTTTCATTTTCTATTACGAGGTGGGGGTGGGGGTATTGAACTCAGGGCTTTGCGCACACACGGTGGGCACCATGCTATACCACTTAATTGCACCCCCCTCGCCCCTTATTTTGAAAAATCTGAGATATTGGGCATTTTTGGATGTTGCTCCTCTGTGAGAAATTAAAGAGAATCCAGGCTGAAAAAAATGAATGGCACTTAATATTCCAGGTCAGACCAGAGGAAGAGTGAACCCAGGACCCTGCGAATGCCTCCTGGGTTCCTAGGTTCAAAGGAAGATTACTGCAGGAACCAAGAGCATGGAAGGAGCCTGAATCCCTCTAGTGGCACCAGAGGTGTTTCCTATGGAGGAGGAAAAAATACCTCAGCCAGAGGCAGAAAGGGAGCCTCTGAGACTTAATTTTGTTAGACGAATCATCTCATTTCTGAACCTGGTTTTCACCTGCAGAGACGCTGAACACCTAGTTTCTATTCAGCCCAGGGCTGCTTTTCTAGGTCACTTCTGGTCACTTTTTCTAGTGTACTGCATTTACAGTAACACTTTTTGCTCCCAATTAATCTTGTAACTGCTAATACATTTAAAATTTTATTAAATTAGAAAAACTATTTCCCACTTTTGAAATCAAAACCATGACACAGATAGAACTAGAGTTTGCATGCGGAATGAATATTTTATTACTAGATTATAAAAATAAAATACAAAATAATTTTAAAACAGAACTTAAAACACTGTACAAAGCTTTAATATGATACAAATGATAAAATTAAATAAATAATTACATTTTTTATGTACAGATGGCCTATACAAAAGCACTCCATGTTTCTGCCAATACTCTTTATGTCCTTGGTTGCCTGAGCAAAAAACGCATAAAGGGAGTTGCTTGGAGGGGAATGGGGCAATGCAGTACCTTTGGAGATATTTTGAAGAGCAGTTTTTCATCTCTGATCCCATGAAGAGAAGAGAGGAACAGGAAAGTAGAATTATTAGTCATCTATTCTAACTCACTGGTCTTGTTTAACAAGAGAGAATTCTAGCCTATGGTTAAATCTTATTTAATAGCTGCCAATAGCGTCTAACTTTCAAGATTTGTATCTAATTCAAAACTGGATGCCTCTTCCCTTTCCTAAAAGCTGGGAACTTGTAAGTAAATGGCCCAGTAAAATAGGTGCTATTTTAGGAAGGAATCAGAGGAGGTTTAGGAACTGTGCATCAGGGAAAGTGAAGAGAGCTCAAGTCTGGGTCATCTGACCTGTTCTCCTATTTCCTCAGTCCACCCAATTTCAAAGACCTAAGTGGCCCAGTGCTATATTTCCTTTATCTTCTGATTTTTAACTGTTTCAAAGCATTTTACCTTAGCGAACTAATTTCACTAACTAATTTCATGTTGTGCATAGTTGAAAATTGTTTTGGAAAGTATCAAAGCTTTCCCTTTCCTGGGTACCTCCCCCAAATAAATCACAGTCAAGCTCTGGTAGCCTTTTTACCCCTTATAGGTGAATGAAGAACACCCAGAGTCCAGTGTACAGTGAAGTGCTGGGAATGAATTTTTTAGGGATTTAAATTATATGAGGAAAAAAGTATCATATGAGAAGGGTAGTCTATATGAATTCTTGATTTACTCAATGTTTTTAAATAGGTGAGTGAACACTTACATACAAAATATGAAACATTAAACTACTAAAAGGAGGTAAATTTCCTAACCATTGTTAGTGTAAAAGCATGTCATCAGCAAATTTTATAGTACCAGGGGCTCAAAGTTCGGGCTCAAAGGTCTGCCTCACATCCTGTTCTAACCCAGAACCCCCAGCCCAGGGTCTAGAACACATGCTTAGCATCACCAGCATACATACTGTGCCCACACTGTCACTTCCAATTAAAGAGGAGGCACAGGGCAATGAAAGGAAGGGCTTCGCCTCTGTTACATGCCTCCTGAAGATGAAGAATCCAGCTAAGTATAAGGAAATATTCAAATTGTTACTGAATAAATGTTACTTCTTTGCTATTTAGTGTTTTGAGATTATATGGAACCTAAAGTGATCCTGATCTTGTCACATTAATTTTCTGATCCAAATTTGCTCAAGGAAATAACTGCAACATCAAGCTTACACATTTTTAAAGTAGAAGTAGACAATCACAACCAAATTAGCAAATGTCTTGATGAGCCATATCCAGCCAGGGATCTCTTAAAGATTAAGGTGTGCAGCATCCAGATTCTTTAAGTGGGTAGGGATCCTTGTCCAATGTCTGGGGAATTCCCCCCCAAATACATCTCCTGTAGTACCTGCTAACAATGCTGGGCAACAAATTCTGAAGGTTCCAGTGACTGTCAATTCTCATGATTGCAGAGAAATTGCCAAAATATGGAAAATATCCAATAATATGATGAATTTCCACTCTACTTACACATCCACAAGGTACACACTAAAGGGTGTTTGTTTGTTTGTTTCATTTTGTTTTGTTTTTGTTTCTGTTTTTGGTGAGGGGAGGGAAGTGGGATGTCCTGATAACCACCAGGGATTTTCCAGGTGCTGCATCTCCCACATGCTCTGAGGACTGGAACTGCCTCTAAGAAGTTTCCTTCTCTAAGTTAGAATCTAAAACTGCACCAGTGGTTATTGAACTTGGATATATACTGACACATGGGGAAAACCATAGTAATTTATAAGCCGTAATCTATAATACTTTGTGTCAAATCAAGTAGCTATTCTGCTAATATACTGTCTGTAGAACCAAACCCAAGAAAGTTAAACAGTGCAGTTGATGTCAACCATTCTATCTCCTTTTAACAGATGCTAAACCATCTCTCCCCATAAGCAAAGTCCAAAAAACATGAGTGGTAAAATGCACAAAAACAAATGGGAAGATTTTAAAAGGGAATGCAAATAATTTCAAAACACATGAACATGACAGAGGGATTCTCTAAGATACACCATGTTTTGACAGATACAAAGAAATGAAAGAAGTTCTTAAAATATGAAAAAGTTTGATCTCTAAGACTAAATCTAGATTATCTACAAATAAACATTTTCAAAAAGCCAAAGTAAGATGCATTTTTTCCAAAGCCACTAAAATTCTGAATTCTGGATCCAGTTTCTCTATCACCAATTTCTAATGTTAGGTTAGGAATATAAAATTATCTGCTCTTGGGAAAAAGGCATCTGTTTTTAATTCAAAGCTACTGGGTATAGAAAAACTATGGTTTTAACTATGGTTTGGGTTTATAAAACATGCACCAATGTACACTCTTCCCTTGTAAAGTAGATGCAACTATGGAAACATTAGCTTAGGAATCTATGGCCTGGAAGGAGTCTCTGGTGCCTACTGAAGAACCTCAAGTTCCATAGCAGCTAGGAATGAGACAAGAGATACTGCACATCTAGAACACTGAATCAGTAAGCAGTGGCTTAGTATGCTAAAGCAATTAATATTGGGTCTCAGTTACCATTTTGCTATTTATTTAGGACTTGATTAACTTGGCAACTTTTATTAAAAAACATCCACTCCAAAACATGCAACTTAAAAAACAGTAAATGCATCTGTGACGTTGTCAGCAAAGCCAGTTTCCATACCAGAGTTGAGAATGAGTGCCTGCCTGCTGAAGGCCTAATATTCAAAAATGACTTATAATCTATGTCATAATGTTAAATTTGATATCCAGTTTTCCTCCTTTGTTCACTATCCACTTGTTAAATGGCTTTAAGATAATGATATTACTAGGTGGGATTTTAATATTTTAAATAATTCATAGACCCTGGAGGTCTGGCAGCATAACTGGAAAGAATACTACCTGAGGGCATTGGGTTGCTGTTATTCCTATCTTCTGCTCCACCCAAGTAATCCCAAAGACTAGACAAGGGAAGGCAAGGGCAAGTGTGGCTAGGTAACCAGCCATTCTGTTGTGATAGGAGAAACCAGGAGGTTCTTGATTTTCAAAAGGTAATTCAAAATTATGCACAATACTACTTGTAATACAGTTTGGTTTGACCTTTTTGGTTAATGGCAACAATCATCTTAAGTTTAGAATTAGTTGGAAAAAAATAAAATTACTTGGGTGATCTGTAACTGTAATCTGAAATATGCCATCACTGAAAACCCCAAAAATAAAAGGGGAAAAAAAACCCCAAAACCAAACAAAAACTCTGTTCTTTGTATCATATTTTAAAATAAAAATAAAAATCCTTGTGCCAAAAGTGCTTGCTCAGGGTTGTCAAGTTCTATTTTTAGCCTAAGAGACATCTAGCATCTAAAAGAACAAACTATGCTTTTAAAAACCATAAAGTAATCTCTTTATATAAGAACAGTATGTAAAAATGGACCTATTGGTACATAAGATATAATTCTGTATCAGAGCAGAAACATCTTTGGTTAACTCTTTCCTCTACATGCAAAGTGAAATATTCTTACCCAATAAGGCTGTTATCTCTAGATCTTGATGAGTTTGTTAATGCCACATAGAAAAGGAGGCAACCCATTGAAAAGATTGGTAGGAAAATGGAATGAACTAAGAAAGAAAGAAAACATCCTGTCTTCATGTTGCCATCACTGTCAGTTTTGACTGCCAGCAGAGAAATGTCAAGAAGAAAATAACACACACACACACCACAGGTTGTAGCCTCATCAGCTTTTCCAATGGGTACTATTAGCACATTTCTGACTAGAGGGGTCAATATTTAAATCTGTCTACTTTTAGCATAATTTATAGCTAATGCAATAGAATAAAAGATAATTTCTTCATTATCCCCCATCCCATCCCCACTCCCCCACCAAAAAGTGATGTGAAAAGAAGAAAGCAGGATGGCAAGTACTAAGAAATGTTTTAAAAATCAATTTAAATTATAATCAGACCCATGATTATAATCCCAGTCTATCCACTCTAATGATAAGGACAGAATTATGTGATTAACATAACAAATCTTTGAACAGTATTACAAGCATGTCCCAGTAATTTTTCCCCTTTAAAAATATTTTTCAAAAGAAAATTAAATAACCTATCTTGGCTTGTTAAAGACCACCAACCCTTGCATTATACACAGGGAAGGCAAGAAATGATCTAAGGTGTCACATGCCAAGAACATATTTTCAGAAAGTGAAGTTTTAGACAAGGCCCAAGTGTACGAGGCACACAAAAGAAAAGAAAATTCACCATCTGTGATCTTGAAATTACAAATGGAGAATGAGAAAGAATGACTTTATATAAGCATATGTCTCTATACATTTATAAATATTTATATAATTTACCATGAAGACATGCAAGTAATATTATAGTGACTATACAATATAATACAGAAAGATCAGTCTTCCAATATTACAGCTGCTTTAGATAAACAGCAAATATGTCTTAGCCACTGCATTCCTCTGTAGTGCTTGAAACTGGAGAGAAATTAAGATTCCATACTATGCTACATTTCTTATGGGAGACCTTATATGCCTCAATATAGTGTTTTGAGTTTGTCTGTTAAAAAGCTCAACACAGATATGAGAACAAGAGAGGTTTAGTGCAGCTTCAGGGCAACTTTGATGCAGCATTAAAATGTGGTCACTTCATGAGGAGATACATTTGTTTTTTTGTTTGTTTCTTTCCCAATTCAACCATATCAGGTTTGGCAACAAACACAAGGTCAAAGAGAAAACGCACAGATGTTTGCTAGAAGGCAAATTTCAATAGCAAGCAGACCAATTTACTTGACCTTAATAAGGCCTTTTCAACATAAAACACCTAAAGAGTATAAAAGAGCCCATTTAAAAAGTCTAGTACACTTTAATTTTGCTTGATTGCTGTTAGCAGAGGAGATTAGAACAGATATGATCCTCCTTACAGTTTTATAAATTGAGATTACATGGGAATCAGGTCAAGAAGCCCAACTATTGAACTAAAACACAGAAGAAGCAGGTAATAAAACAATGAAAGAAAAATACTTAGCCTAATCTTATTTCCCCAAATATTCATTCCTTATTAGCTAAATGTATAAAATATAAATTTAAAGATTATAAGCCTCCATAACATAGCTAATGTCTTTGTTTTTCTTTCTAAATTTCTAAAAGCATGGTCACATTCCAAAGCTTTGTGCTTCCCTAGTATCATCTTGGAGGTTGACATTAGAAAGAGCTGGTACCTAGAAGACTTAAGGAAGCATTCTACTTCATTCAGTTTTCCTTCCACAAGGAGAACACTTAACAGACTATAAAAGGGTCCTTCTATCTTCAAGGATGTTACCTCACTCTCTGTCCTTCTTTTCCTAAAAACTAAAGCTTGTAAAGTAGCTCTACTCAGACTTTTGTTTCCTGTACCTAAGTTTCTCAGTTATTTTTCATAATAAAAATGTACTGGGTTAAAGAATTGTTGATCCGAAGAAAAATATTAGGGTACTAAAAAAAAAAAGGTAATTGATTTTGAAATTCTCAGCATGTGCTGTTAAATGCCTATTAGGATGTATTGTTGAAAGAAGACAGGTTGAATCCAGTAGGAAACACTGACTTAAAAAAATGTGAAATCCAGGGAGGGTACTAGGAATGAAGCAAAGGTGTGGATTCTCAATGCACTAGATAAATACATAAGCCAAAAATATACACGAGTACTAGCTCCCTGACAACAAGCTTCTTATATATATACTCTAATATGTGAGCAATGACTCCAAGGTTTGGAAGAGTTGAATGAAAATATCAAACTTTTGTTATATAATCTTTTGAGTAGAGGTTTTAAAAATTAGATGAAATTCTTAAAAGTAAAATTCCATTCTATCTTCTACCCTCAACTCTTGTTTCAAAGGCAGCTAAAAGATGAGAGAGCTCATTTAATGAGTTTTCCGTCCCCTTGGATTTTGCTGGATTGCCCCATCCTATGCAAAAGGCATTGTTCCCAATCTGCTTTGCTACCTGCCTTAGGTAAATTCTTATTATACATTTATGTCTTCTTACAAATAATTGATCATGTTACTTTCTTTTCCAAAAGAAGATCAACACTGATTTTTTTAAATAGACAGCACAGAGACACACATGCATCAGGTTTAGGAGGAAGATCTCACACCTTTCCCAGAGAGGCAGCCCGGCTCCTATCTGCTCAGTTTACTGGCTGGCTTACTCTTTCCTGGGGGAGTTTTAGTGCTGGCTGTGTGGTGGTAGAGGCTGCCAGATCCTTTTGGGCTGTTCTTGCTGGGTTTGCAATGCTCCTGTTGGCAGGACCTTCTGGAAGAAGATGATCCTGAGTGGCTGGGAGGTGACTTGCTTCTCCCCAGGTGTGGGGATGAACTCCTCTGGTCATGATGGGGCCTTCCAGCCCTAGATGGTGAGGAACTAGACGTGCGAGGCAAGGAGCTGCTTCGAGGAGAGGCACTGGGACTCCTTCGAGGGACAACTGGACTCTTGGGTGGTGTTTTTGGATTGTGAGGAGATCCTGGGGTCTTGGACTGAGTAGTGCTCCGGGATTTCTGAGATCCATTTTGAAGAATTTGGGCCAGCCGGGAGAAGAGGTCTGAGTCTGAGTTACTACTCCCTAGGACTCTGTATCTGCGTAGCCTTAAAAGAACAGAGAACAATCATTTTCATTTTAATTCATTTCAAGTATGCCTAAAAGTTACAATGTCCCAAATCATAATGTGCACTATGTGTGTCAAAATCAGAAAACATACTAACAAGACAAAAAGTTACTCTTTCATGTACTAGAGATGACTCTAGACCAATCAACCTTTCCTAGAGAGGTACAAGAAACTACCTTTTAAATAAAAACCTGAGCGTTCAGAGTAGCTTCCTAAGCATGATATAAAACAAGAAGTCATTTTAAAAATTCATTTTTGTAAATACTATTTTATCAAGCAAAGGCACCAAACTCAAGTAAAAGGCAAACCACTCTTGGATAAAAATTTCTTCAATATATTTTGCAAAGGGGCCAGTTTTAAGAAAAATCACTCAGTGGGGTGTTTGATAGGAACACCACCATCAACTCATAAAAGAAGCTCAAGTAAAAATATACATATACATGAAGACAGCTGTCTCATGAATAATCAAATACAAATTAAAACAGGGGTATTACCTACTTGTCAAACTGGCTTGACTTTTTTCATTTGTTTTTACATAGGCATGTGCATATATTTGTGTGTATATATTCACACATACAGATTTTTTTTTTTTTTTTAAAGATAGGGTCTTGCTATGTTGCCCAGGCTGGTCTCAAACTCAAAATCCTCCTGTATGAGTCTACTAATATGAAATATGTGTAGTGATCAAAACCATAGAGAAAATAGATTAGTGGCTGCCTTGGGTTAGAGGGAGGAGGTAATGAGGATTTATTGTTTAATGGTTTTAGTGTTTCACTTCACATGATGAAAAGAGTGTTATGGAAGTAGATGGTAATGATTATTGCACAATAAAATGTACTTAATATCACTGAATAGTACACTTAAAAATGGTAAATTTAAGTATTGTGTACATTTTACCACAAGAAAAAATTGGAAAAAAGAATTAATTTGTACTGTGCTATATAATAAGGCCTGTGAAAGGTAGGGAAGAAACAGATGCTCAAAAGCAGGCAAAAAAGAAATGCTACCATTGACATTACAGTAAAGCAGATATAGAAATAATGTGACACAATTAACATACTCAGAGCACACAGTATTACCTGGCTTCTACTCCAGGCCTTGTAGGTGGTTTTCCTGGTGGTGGCCGAGGCAAGAACTGAGATGAAGGTGAGCTATTGACTTGATCTGTGCTGACCCATGCAACTGGCCTTGGAATCTTACTCTTTCTTGACTGGGAGATAATGGGTGATAGAAAGCTATCTTCAGCTGACCTACTCAAGTGAGAATCTACTGCCAGTTTTGAAAATGAAGTAAAGACTTCCTCCTCAGAAAAGTGAACAGGAACAGCAGCTAGCTTCTCCTCTAACAACTTATCAGAGGCACTTGAAAGGTCACCAAGGAAAGACTTGAATTGCCTTTTTTCCACCAGGAGTTTGACTAGGTCGGGCTGATAAGCTTTCTTCTGGAGGAGCTTTTCTTTTGCAGAAACTGGAGAGGATGATTCAAAAGTTGAGTCTATTTCTTGTGCTAAGACAGGGATCCGGCTATGTCTAGCTACAAAAGATGACCTAACCATATCCTTCCGAGTTGGGGGACCATGTTCATTTTCTGAAACACAATGAAATAGTTCTCCATTTCTAGGAGAAATTTTCTCTCTCTTACCCTCTTGGTGCAAAAAAGTAGAGAGGTCTCCTTGATGACCTGGCAAGTCTTCACTCTTAATGTCATCATTCTTAGATAGTATACTTTTTTGCATTGGTGCTACCTGGCCTATTTGTCCTTCAACATGTGAGTCAATGACTCTCGGAGAAATTTCTGAAGTACCAATTGCCAGAAGTTTCATTATCTCATGATTTTTGTCTTGATTTGGCACCACGCTAAAAGTCTGTGTCTTTGTCACATCAAGAGGTTCAGTAGTAGCTGAATGATCCCTTTCCACAGTTACCAAATCTGGGAGAGATATCTCAATACATTGCTGTCCTTTACTTAACTTTTCATCTTCATTATCTGATCCTAGAAGAATGCTTTTCTCTTCAATTTCCCCAGGGAGATTCTCAAATTCTCTTACAACCAGTCTATTATGGTCAGGAAGGTCTTTTGGTCCCAGGTCTTGAGATTTGTCACTCTCTCTAATATCAGGTAACATGTCTTGACCAATGTGATCTATCTGAAGCCCCAAATCTGTTCTGCTTCCTCCACTAGGAAGTTCACCCTCTGTCACAACCAAGCCAGAGAAGTTCTCCCTTGGAGAATAAAGTTCTACAGAGGGTTCCATGGGCTGAAGATCTTTTTTCTCTGGCTGCTGACCATAGTGAAAGCTTCCTGAGGTTGACTGTGTTGATGCCACAGAAGGTCTAGGAATTGTAATCTGGAGGCAGGAGAAAAAAATGAAATGTGATTATGTGGAATATCAATCAAGATGCATGATTTGAGATTTAACACTTCAAATTCCAATATATAAAGGAACACAGATATAGACCAGGTTTGCCCAACTCATACAAAAAAAATGGGCAATTTTGAATAAAAATGATTGATGTTCACACTCCCCTGCTCAGGAACTGTACAGAACAGTCTCCCCCTATGTTCATCCTGGCCCTTTCTTAAGCATGTTTTATGCCCTGGAAGACTTGATTTTCACAGATGACATCAACAGAGAATTGGAAGATTGGAGGAAAGACAGGACTGAGTGCTGAGTCTCTGCTTCCTCTTGGGGGACTGCAGGTTCAGTGGTGGCTAAACTACCATCTCAACCATGGCTCCTGTCACATGACCCCTTTTTCTCACAGCTATGACTTTCACACAGGTTCTGTTAACAACCCCCTTCTTCCCATTCAGGACTCATGTTAGGGATGGCTCCCTCTATTGCTGGTCCTGTTGGCTCTCTTATCTACATCTATGGCAAGATCCTTTATAAAATTCTCTCCAAATCCTTTTTTAAAAATATTTTAGATGTTGATGAACCTTTATTTAATTCATTTATTTATATGTGGTGCTGAGAATCAAACCCAATGCCAAATTCATTTGAGTGTGCCATCTATTTCCTGCCAGAATCCACATATAGGATGATATGGAAAATTTATTGGGAAATGATTTTCTTTTGAAAACCCCCAAATTTTCATGCATTCTGTTTTTTCTATAAATTCTATCAACTGATGTTAGAAATGTCATATCTTCCTATGAGTAAAGACATACAAAGGTATTTGTTAACGTTTTGTATCTTCTCTAATTTTTAAAAATCAGGCCTATGATGAGTAAAATTCTACCATCCTTAACACTGAAGTCATTTCAATTCTAGGTAAGATTCAATATCTAATAAGACACCTCTTTATTGTTATTTTTTGGTGGATTGGGGATTGAATCCCAGGGGTGCTTCTACCACTGAGCTACAACCTCAGCCCCCCACCCTGTTTTGTTATTGTTGTTTTGGGTTCTTTGTTGTTGTTGTTGTTGTTTTGAGGTAGGGTGTAACTAAGTTGCTCAGGCAGGCTTGAACTTGTGATCTTCCTGCCTCAGACTCCTAAACAGGGATTATTGATGTACACCACCATGCCCAACAAGAATGCCCTTTCTTAAGACACCTAAAGTTTCCACACCTTCACATTTTTAAAAAAGTAACAATTTGAAAATAACTATATAAACTGCTAAGGAAAAAAGTCTTTCTGAGAAATTAACTAAGCTCAAATCACTTAATGAAGCCTAATAAGTTCTATGAAGACTACAAACACTGGTCTGAAAATGTGGAATAGTCATGGAAGACTTAGCTTAGACTCAATATCTAGTCCAAAGATGTGAAGACAGTAGTGTGATTCAAGAGTCAGCTAAGGTATCTGAGATCTATTTCACTTTGTATCAGGAATGCAATTCTGTTTATGGACATGTAAAGCTTGTCCTAAGACCAGTCCTGGGAGAAACCATCTAACATCCTGAAGTAGCTCCCAAATGGAACCAGGGTCTTGAGGAGTTACAAGCTAATTCAAGACAAACTGCTTGGGTTCAGATCTGAGCTCTGGCAATAAGCCCAGGCCTATACTGACCTTGGGGAAAAGCATTAAATTCTATTGGTGATGTTATATTTTAGGAAATCACCTCATACTTATATCTTTCTTAATTATTTCAAAATATACTTGGGCAAATGAAAATTTTCTAGAATATTTAAAAAATGATACTAAAATATAAAATTCATGGTAATTCATATTTGTAAGTTTCTTTTTGAGCTCCAAAAGAGACTGTGATAAGAGGTGTGAAATTATATTAAATGCCAAATAACAAGGGAGATGAATACCTATATTCTAAATAAACAAACTGTCACTGCATTATTATATGTGATTCCAAGTACATCAGCAAAGACGAATCCAGCAGTGTTTGCAAGAATAACATACTCCACTGGTCTTCTGAGATTGAAGCTAAAGTTAACTTCTTTAGTTCTGAGATAAACTCATTTAAGATTAGGCTATAAATGCATGTGTATAAGTGGTATGAAAACAGGAATGACTGGCCAGGCACGGTGGCGCACGCCTGTAATCCAAGCTACTTGGGAGGCTGAGTCAGGAGGATCACGAGTTCAAAGCCAGCCTCAGCAATTTAGCGAGGCCCTAAGCAACTCAGTGAGACCCTGTCTCTAAATAAAATACAAAATAGGGCTGGGGATGTGGCTCAGTGGCCAAGTGTCCCTGAGTTCAATCCCTGGTTCCAAAAAAAAAAAAAGAGGAATGACAATCTTGGATATATAAAATATATAAATGAAACATCAGATAAGAGAATGTGTTTTCTTGAAAAGATTCTGAGCAATTATGATAAACTGTACATAAATTACTCTATTTCCAAAAACTTTATAAATGTTATAAAAATATTCCTGCAGGGTGTGGTGGCACAAACCTATAATCCCAGTTACTTTGTAGGCTGCAGCAGGAGGAGCCTGCCATTGGAGCAGGCTGTACCCTGGTTCCATTTGGGAGCCTGCTCTGCAAGTTGGAGAGCACCTTAGCAAAACCCTGTCTCAATATTAAAAATAAAAAGCACCCTGGGTTCAACCCGCAGTACTGCAAAGAAACAAAAAAATCCTAAAATCATTTTTACAAATTCCATATCATAACTTCCTTATATTTTTAATTGGATTCTTCTTTTCTTTTTTCATTTGTACTTGACTTCTGAGCTGCACCCCTAGCCCTTTTTATTTTTTTATTTTGAGACAGCACCTCACTGAGTGCTAAAGGTTTTTGCTAAATTGCTGAGACTGGCCTCAAAAAAGCTGTGATCCTCCTGTCTCAGTCCCCAAGTCACTGGGATTACAAGCATGTACCACTACACTGGGCAAATTCCATTTTTAATACAAATTCATAACTGAGGAAAAACACAGCCAAGAAAGGTCATGGATGGGACTTTAGGATTTTAATGTTTGCACAGCCTACTAACATGCAGCACACACTCTCAAATGAAGTCTGGGAAAGTGAACCTGCAAAAACATTATCTGACAAGATAAAAATAGAAAACCCAGGATCAATAGTTGAATACAGAAAAAAGAAAGGTAATTCTAAGTATAGCTGAAAACAGTTTCCTTTACTGTAGAGCACAAAGGCATAAAAGCAATTTCTATAGTTGAGATAGGCTACAAATGGACTAAATAAATGATCTGTCAATGATTCACATGTATTCTTCATGTCTTTAATTTTACAATTCACAAACATTTCATTAAGGCATCATCATTTCATTTTTTGAAAATTTCTCTTCCTTCTCCTTTCCCCCTAGTACTAGAGATTGAAACCAAGGGTGTTTCTACCACTGAGCTACATCCCTGGTCCTTTTTATTTTTTATTTTGAGACAGGAACTCACTAAGTTGCTGAGGCTGGCCTAAAACTTCTGATCCTCCTATCTCAGCCTCCCCAGTTGCTGGGACTGCAAGTGTGTGCCACCACACCCAGCTCCATTTAAGGTAATATTTCAATCATTTTCATTCTCTGTACTTTAGTTGTTTCATATATACTTTTCTACAGATTTAGAAAATCACTTCAGTGTTTTCCATTTCTTTCATATTTTTGTAGCTTTTTGCTAGTACCTGTGTATTTATGAGTACATCAGTCTCATTACTTAGCAGTTCACATAGAGCAGCCTCATTTTTCAGTTTCCTCATGATTAGAACTAGCCACAAAGCAAGAAGACAATTAACTGTAAACCTAACTACCATTTGAATTTTAACTTAGGAATTATACTTTCAAAGACTATAATGTTACTGTGATAACAACAATTTTGGGAAATTCAACATTGTACCAAATAGCCTTTCTTAGAAAACAGCTATATCTCATTTTGGTTTGTGGACAAGAAATAATTTGGAAGAGATACAGGTGGTAGAATAATTTGTTGGTTCCTAATATAACCAAGAATTAACTTACAGAAACAAATTCCTTGCCTATTAAACCTTTATTTTATTCATTTATTTATATGTGGTGCTGAGAACTGAACCCAGTGCCTCACACATGCCAGTGCATGCCAGGCAAGCACTCTACCACTGAGCCACAATTCAGCCCCTAAAAAATTAAATTTTAACTATTCAAATTTCATTAGGCCATTAAAATTCTACTATAGGCATCTTTTGTTAAAGCATCTTTATATAATACAAGTGTTGAAAATTATGAGTAAACACTACCATTGAACTATGATTTTTATACCAAATTTGCATTTCTATTTAAAAAAAACAGTACAGAGTAGTGGTTACATGTGGATAGGCCATACATGATGTCTCCCATTCTTTATTATTCCTATTGCTTTCTCTAAATGCATTTATTAGTTATTTATGATCAAGATATTGTTATATTGTTATTTTGCCTATGTGGATGGATGGGGGAAGGGGAAAAGCAAGAAAAAAGAATAGGGAGAGCAGAAATTTCTGCTATAAAGGTGGGTAAAACTGAGCTGGGGTTGTGGCTCACCAGCAGAGCACTTGCCTGGCATGTGTGAGGCACTGAGTTTGATCCTTCGCTCCAACTAAAGACAAATAAATACAACAAAGGTATTGTAACCATCTAAAAAAGGGGTGGGTAAAACTGCATATAACATAATTTGGTCAATTTTATTTTCAATGAATCTCACTTTTATGTATAATTATAACACACCAATTAAATAAGTATATATACAAATATGTGTACATATGGGAGAGTAGGAGAGTAGAAGAGGTCAGAGGGAGGGAGGAAGAAAGGAAAAGGGGAAGTACTTGGGAACAAAATGGAGCAGTGTCATATGAATACATGAATGTGTCACAATGAACCCCATTGTTATGTATAATTATAATGCACTACTAAAAACTTTTTTTTTTTTTTTTTTGGTACTGGGGATTGAACCCAGGGGCACTGCGCCACTGAGCCACATCCCCAGCCCTATTTTGTATTTTATTTAGAGACAGGGTCTCACTGAGTTGCTTAGGGCCTCGCTAAGTTGCTGAGGCTGGCTTTGAACTTGAGATCCTCCTGCCTCAGCCTCCCAAGTGCTGGGATTACAGGCGTGCGCCACCGCCCCTGGCTTAAAAACTTTTTTTAAAAGTTGCGTAAAATTGAAAAGACTCAAGACTTAAGTAAACGAAAGTAAAAATTGCTTTTTCCCTTCTCTTGTCTTTAAGGGGGTTTGTAACTACAAACATTTTGTAGGGGTACTAAAAATTATAAATCACAACTCAGGTTGGGCTGGATTTCAGCTCTAACTTGTTCCCTTGACTAGTCCCCTTTATGCCATGCAGAACCTGCCCAACTGTATAAAGCAGTCCTGGGAAAGAAAAACCAACCAAAGTAAACTCTGCTTGGAGAAGTAGAAAGGTATTTATTTCTCTATTTTACAGCATAGGCACATTCCTACAGAAATGTACATAAAAGAAATTTCATTGGTATCCTTTCAAATTGTTTGGTACCTGCATATGAATTTGTGTTCTAATAGAAAGCATTATAGTTTGGGGAACAATGCTGGTGAGTGGGAAGATAAGGCTGCCTGATGATTATGGAATCTAAGGAAACTTGCTACCTCCCACTTGTGTAAGGACAGATGTACCTGTAGGTGCCTGGATTATGTACTAGATTCCTGATTGCCTAGGGAGTTTTCAGGGCTTCGTTTAGTCATCTCTGGCTTTTCTTAGGTTCCTCTTACTCACACAGTCACTGGGACATCTTTATTTACCTTTAACAGAGTGACAGGTAGTTCCAGCTACTGCCCAAGATTGAGAGTAAGCAACAGTGTTTCCTCAAAATGTTCCTTGTGGAAGACCTGTATCACAAGGGCCTTCAGCTGCTTGCCAAAATTATTCAAAGCTTTCTCTATCTAAGCCCTGTGAAAGCAGAAGTTCCAGAAATGAGGCCCAGGAATCTGCATTTTAAACAGTGGGCATCAAAGCTGGAAACTATTATTTGAGAGAAATGTAAAATAGAAATTTCTGGGTACAGATTACAAAAGAAGGCTTAGACCTAGTTAACAGTACACAGAGTTAAGAACAAGTCACAAATAGTTATATAGAGGCCTTCCACCAAGTATATAATAAAAATCTCTAGAATTATAAATTTCCTCCCTTCATTCCTCCCTCCCTCCCTCCTGCTTATTGTACTGGGGATTGAACACAGGGGCACTTTAGCACCGAGCTACATTCCCAGTCTTTTTTTAAATTTTCTGAGACAGGGCCTCACTAAGTTGCCAAGGTGGGCCTCTTGCCTCAGCTGGGATACAGATGTGTGCCATATGCCCAGCTTAGAATGAAAATTTTTAAAAAATTATATTTTATATACATACGTAAATAAATACCTCTTATGGTCTAATTATCAATGTTATTCTAAAACTTAGGTCATAATGATATTTCATGTATTAAGTTTGATATAATGAAAGGAAAGCTCACTTTTTCAAAAGTTTCACATTACACAATCAATTGTAGAACTTAATGCAAACATCACTGCCTACCTATTTGCCAATTAAGGCTTCTACCTCAGAATATGAGTTGATCAACTATCAGTCATTTCTTAATAGCACCTTGAGTGGATAACAGAAATAATGACAGAACAAATTTCTTACCGCTGTAAGGGGTCCTTCTGCTTGTGCCTCCATTGGACTTGTGGGTGTCACTGCAATGAACTGACTAGCAGCTCCAACCTGGAGTTCCAGCTTATCCATGTATTGTTCTGAAACAGCAGTGGCAGGGCACTCTGCAGAAAATGTCATGACCACACCTGAGGTTTCCTTCTTAAAATGATCGTTTTCTGCCCAAGGACCCATTCGGAGCTTTTCATCTTGAGGTGATTCCTCCAAGACCTGAAGCACTTCAGGCTCCTCATCAGAAGGGCTTCCAGTTGTTTTATGTCCTAAAGCCTCATTTGTCCTAAAATCTTGAAGGTCTTGTTCCTTGTCCACAATCACCCATTCTTTGGAATCAACCTCCTGCTTGTAAGAGCTCAGGTTAACAGCTATAAATCCATTGCTGCCACCACCATCTGCCTGCTCAGGAGTGTTGGCAGAGGCAGGTTTGGAGGCATCTGGAAGATATTCTTCATCATAGTGCCAGATGTGGTCAGTATGGGACACAATAGGAACACAAGGCTTATGAAGCAGAGTAGGGAGAACAGTTTCCTTTGAGTCTTTTTGCATTTTCTCCAAGCTTAAAGAAATGGAAAGAAGTTAATTATTCTAGAGAAACATTTATTATAAAACTTATCTCTATATAAATATGAAAAAATTTGGATAAAGCATGAGGAAAATTTCACAGGGTTGATAATGTTCTCTACCTGCCATTATCCTGCTTTGGAACATGGAGCTCTTCTCTCAGCATGGTACACTTTTTAGTTTCCTCCTTTTGTTAGACTTTACCAAACTAAGCTTTTATTCCTATTGTACTCTTAAATTTACTTTCCATTTCAGCCACAATTCAAACTGTTTAAGACATTGCCCCAACTCTTGTTATCTTTTCAATCATATCAAGATGTAGACACATGCTTACATCATACCAGCCACAAGACAGAATGACTGCCATGTGAGGAATAACAGCACATAGATAGGATGGACTGTTTAAAATGGAAACTGGACAAAGCCAACAGTGAATAAACTGCCTTGGGACATAGTAAATACCATGCTAGTTATATCCATGGTCCTTTTAACCTGATATTTCATTGTTAATAGGAACCATAAAAGGAATACCATTGAAGGAATATATTTATAAATTATGGAAGCTTCAATAGTAAGATATGTAAGTTTTATACTATTAATACTATTTAAAATACTATTGAAGTTTCCATAATTCATAAATACATCCCAAACTCTCCTTTGAAAAGGTTCATTTCTGCCTTTGTTATCAAAACTTGTTGGAGGGATAATATGCCTACAACATATTACATTATTACAGTATTTATGTATAGCTCTCTAAAGTTTCACCTTCCCTGTTCTTTAGGTAGTTTGTGGGTGCTAGAGGGAAAGAATGATAAACTTGCTGAATGATAAACTTTCTACTGCACCTTACACAGAGAAGGCATTCACTAATGCCTGTCCTTTGTACTTTTTTTCTTCTTCATGTATTCCTCTCATTCCTACCTAACGTCATCTTTATCATACTCTCTCCAACTCTATACTGTTGTTTGGAAGATTACCTTCTAAACTGGTCAATGCAAAAATATTCATTTGACTGTACCTAGTGTTATGATGCTAGCAATTTCCACAGCCAAAGGTTTTGCTATAGAATTTGTAATATTAGAAGAAAATTCACATTAAGAATCAGGATGATCAATAGCTAAATTATTGAACCCACTTAGGTGCCCTTCAACAGATGAATGGACAAAGAAAATATGGTATATATACACGACAGAATATTACTCAGCCATAAAGAAGAACAAAATTATGGCATTTGCTGGTAAATGGATGAAACTGCTATCATGCTAAGTGAAATACACCAATCCTGAAAAACCAAAGGCCGAATGTTTTCTCTGAGGATGCTAATTCATAATAAGGAAGTGGGAGGGTGGTTAGGGAAGAATAAAAGTACTTTGAATTAGACAAAGGGGAATGAAGGGAAAGGAATGGGAATGGGAATAGGAAAGATAGTAGAATGAATTGGACATAACTTTCCTATGTGCATATATGATTACACAGCCAATGTAATTCTACATTACATACAACAAAAGAATAAGAAGTTATACTCCATATAAGTATAATATGTCAAAATACATTCTCCTACGTGTAACTAATAAGAACAAATTTAAAAAAGAATCAGGATGATGATAATTAAAATATGAATGAAAAATGAGAACTTAATGTAGTCAGTGAAAGACTTTAAATAATAAACGATGATGATGATGATGATGATGATGATGATACCTTATATGTTTAAAAAGAAAAACTATTTTATACCAGGCCTCGAGAAACTTGTCAGTGTCCGGCTTTGGCTCCAGTGTCAGACGTTTTTCAAGCTCAAAGCTGTGGATGGAACGTAACTTTCGCACCAATGGAACGTCCCTGTCTGGCTGAGTAATCTCTGAGCGGACACGAATTGGTGAGCCAAGACTTGGAGCATTGAGAATACCATTGGCTTGACCATGGCTGTTCTCCTCTTCAGTAGCAGCCTAGAAAAATAAAACAATGAAATATATTCCATGTACCATACGTGAAAGAAATAACTGAAGACTTCCAAAATAATAAAAATAAATGGTTAGATATGTTTTCAGAAGATTAGGATACTGTGACTACTTTATCTCATTATGGGTTTTCTTAATTTATATTCAGTTTCAGTATTATTTTAGTTTATTCTTTTGGTACAAAGATAAACAGCCTAAAATTGTTTAATGACTGCCCTTTTTTTTTTTCTTTTTTTGGGTACTGGAAATTGAACTCAGGGGCACTCAACCACTGAGCCACATCCTCAGCCCTTTTTTGCTTTTTGAATTTTATTTAGAGACAGGGTCTCACTGAGTTGCTTAGTGCCTCACCATTGCTGAAGCTGGCTTTGAACTCCTGATCCTCCTGCCTCAGCCTCCTGAGCCACTGGGATTACAGGCATGCACCACCGCATCTGGGTTCAATTCCTTTTAATGTTCTTGTTTTATGCACCTATACTATATGGGATTCTGTACAAACATACCTACCCAGACAGATTATAAGTTCCTGAAAAATAAAAGATAAGTCTTAAGTCAGGCACAATGGCACATCCTGTAATCCCAGCAATGCAGGAGGCTGATGCAAGAGGCTTTCAAAAATTTGAAGCCAGCCTCAGAAACTTAGTGAGGTATTAAGCAACTTAGTGAGACTCTGTCTCAAGATAAAAATAAAAAGGACAAGGGATGTGGCTCAGTGGTAAAGCGACCCTGGTTCAATCTGCCCCTCCCCAAATATTATGTCTTAAACTGTGTAGAAGCTAGTTCAGTGAATTGCAATTAGAAGGTGCTAACTGTTGAATTTATGAAAGAATGAATAAATACAGAAGGTTAATGACTTGATTTTTATTTCAGTTTAGGTTAATGTTTTACCTACCTGCACATGCCATGGAAAATAATGGACAGTGACTTAGAGACAAAAACCCATCAGTCATTTAAATTTCACTGAGATCATAGTGATCACAAATGAAAGACAGAAAACTAATTCAACTCCTATGTTAAATGTCATTTCACTCTCACACACAACAATATCCACAAGGGATGGCAACTGAGAATGTCACTAGTGACTTTTTGCTACAAGAACCATAAAGACAGACACAGTTGATATTATGAGGGCTAAGGGGTAGAATGTGTGCTTAAACACATACACTACACCATACCATACTGCACACACATACCACAACACTTGACTCCCTGTCTACTTTTTATTACTCATTTCTGATTACTCTTAGTTCAGATAGTGCTTCAGTCAGACTGCATTTTGGCATATCACATCTATGCAGAGAATGTTTTTACATATGACTCACATGACAAAGAGTATATACCTACCATGCTATCGTCTTTTTTTTAAAGATGTAGATGGACACAATACCTTTATTTATTTATTTTTATGTGGTGCTGAGGATCTAACCCAGTGCTTCACACATGCTAGGCAAGTGCTCTACAACTGAGCTACAACTTCAGCCCCATGCTATGGTCTTATTTTCTGTATTCCCCTAAAAATTTATACATTGAAATCCTAACACTCAAAGTAATAGTATTAGGAGGTAGGCCCTCTGGGAAGTGATTAGGTCACTGGGGCAGAGACCTTATGAATAAGATTAGTGTCCTTATAGAAGGCCCAAGAAAGACTCTCTGCCCCTTCTACCATGTGAGAAGACAAAAAGAAGTCAGAAAGTGGGTCCTCATTAGTCCTCAAAACTGCCTTGATGTTGGACATCCCAGACTCCAAAGCTGTAAGAAATAAATTTCTGTTGTTTTTAAGACATCTATTATAATATTTTGTTATAGAAGCCCAAATGAACAAAAACAATATCCTTAAGTTTTTTAATTAAATAATTTTACTTTTTTTTTTTTTTGGTACTGGGGATTGAACCCAGGGGTACTCCACCACTGAGCCACACCCTCAGCCCTATTTTGTATTTGATATAGAGACAGGGTCTCACTGAGTTGCTTAGGGCCTCGCTAAGTTGCTGAGGCTGGCTTTGAACTCGAGATCCTCTGCCTCAGCCTCCCAAGTGCTGGGATTACAGGCATGCGCCACCGCGCCCGGCATAATTTTACTATTGTACAAAGTTCTCAGAACTGATCACAGAGGATTCTTGTCAGGTTATGGTCATAAAATCAACTTTAGTTGATTAGTCATGATGATTTATCAATCATGTTAATAAGTATGAACCTAGAACTTCATTTCACATGTATAAGTTTAACCTCCTTCCCAACCAAACTTTTTTTTTTTTTTTTTTTTTTTGATGGTGCTGGGGATTGAACTCAGGACCTTGTGCTTGCAAAGCAAGTACTCTACCAACTGAGCTATATCCCCAGCCCCCACCAAACTTCTAAAAAATATTTTTTAGTTGCAGATAGACATAATACCTTTATTTTATGTATTTATTTTTTAAATGTGGTGCTGAGGATTGAATGTGCTAGGCAAGCACTCTACCACAGAGCCAAAACTCCAGCTCCGACCATACTTTTATAAAAACACTTAAGCAGCACACACACAAAAAATTAACACACTAATTTATAATTCATTGCCCTTCCATCCTACTGCCTTCATCTTATATGAAAGGGAAAAGAATAAGAAATCTCTCTCCCTATACTAACAAATGTACCTGCTTGCCATTCTAATGAAGAAAAAAATAATTTAATTAACATCCAGTTCATCAGCTGATGATCTGTTGATGTTTTTCACTTACAGACCTCCTCATTTCCCCACTTGCATTTGAGACAGTGTTCAGAATGGGTACTCAAAGCTCCACTGGTCTACACTAGAGGGCCTAGAGTTTTATCACATTATTTAGAAAGACTACTAATTTTTTTTTATATTTTGTTTTTTAGTTATAGGTGGACACAATACCTTTATTCTATTTTTATGTGGTGCTGGGGATCGAACCCAGGGCCTCACACATGCCAGGTGAGTGCTCTACCACTGAGCCACAACCTCAACCCCTATTAATTTTTGTTCTATAGATGTTTCTCTGCTTTTAATCTCAATGTCTAGTTTATTTTTTTTTAGGAGAAAATGAAAAAAATACTTTATTTCAAATAGTACCTTCATGAATTTCAGCCTATGTTACTACTATCAGGAAAATGTACACACCCTTTTCCCACTTCAGTACTCAAGTCTCTTTGATACTCTCCAGGTGCCATTTTCCTATTATTTCAAAATCATGTCTGGATTATGTAACAATTGTGGGGCTCCCACTGTAGTCAGCTTTCCTATCCATTCAGAACTACTATATATTATTGAAAATAGTTCTTTTTTAAAAAAATTTATTTATTGTGATTCATTGTACACAAATGGAGTACAGCTGTTGTTTCTCTGGTTGTACACGAAGTAGAGTCACACCATCCATGCAATCATACATGTACGTAGGGCAATGATGTCCGTCTCATTCTGTTGTTATTCTTTCTCCCTACTCAGACCCCACCTCTCCCTTCTCTCTATGCAATCTATCCTTCCTCCATTCTTGCCTCTCTTCCACCCCACATTATGTATCATCATCCACTTAGTTGGATTTTGGGGATTGGCTAATCTCACTTAGCATGACAGTCTCCAACATCATCCATTTACCTGCAAATGCCATAATTTTATTCTTCTTTATGGCTGAGTAATATTCCATTGTGTATATATACCATAGTTTCTTTATCCATTCATCTATTGAAGGGCATCTAGGTTGGTTCCACAAGCTAGCTATTGTGAACTGAGCAGCTATGAACATTGATGTGGCTGCATCACTGTAGTGTGCTGATTTTAAGTCCTTTTGGTTTTTTTGTTTTATTGGTATTGATACTGGGGTTTGAACCAACTCAGATCAGTACAATTGAGCTACATCCCTAGCTCTTTTTTAATTTTTATTTTGAGTCTCACTAAATTGCTGAAGCTGATCTCAAACTTGAAATTCTCCTGCCTCAGTTTCCCAAGATGATGAATTACAAAATGCACCACCACACCCAGTCTTTGTTATTTTTTTAAAATACCTTTACCTTTTCCACAAAATTCAAGATGAAGATTAATGTTTTGTATCTATAACTTGAGTGTTATGGGACAAATTAACCCAAATGCTGCAATTACAAATATTTAAATAATAGCAAAACTATGTTCTGTATACTTCTCATTCAAAATTGAGAAACATGATACTCTGGTGCAACAAGAAAAAAATAATAAGTACACATAAAGATATTACTTCCTATGTAAGAAATACACACCTTACAAATTCCAAGCTTTATCTTGTTCTTGTTGGCATCCATCTCTTCCCAGACATCCTTTTCCTGTGGACGAGGGTGTCCCAAAGATCCAGGCAACTTATCTGGTGAGACACCAACAGGGATGCCATTCTCCCCATCACTAAGCTGTTCATCTGGAAACACCTCATCTGTATTTTCTCGAAGCAAGTCTCCTGGGATGGGAGTGGCATTTGCAATTCTAAAAGCAAGGGGAGAGAAAAAAATCACAGAATTTTAAAAGACCAGAATAAAAAATTACTATGTGACTATCTTACATTTTATTTCTGGATTTGAATGATCAAGTCCATATATGATTAAGAGAGTTAGAAAAAAAACAAGTTGAAAATTCAGATCAAGTCAGCTCTACAAAATATATTTCTAAATTTTGAAAATCCAAAAATTTCAACCTGACTTTAAAATACAAATTTTAATACAATAACTCACTAATGTGGCAATCATTTTAAGAAACATCTGGTCTAATTTCCAAGAAGTCTTCATCAATTTTCATACGATTTTCTATTCTTTACCCATTTGTCTTAGAGAATTAAAACAATTAGAAATAGGAAAATATTAAGGGCAGTAAGGAAATGAGTAGGGATTAGATCTATATTATTTTTTATACAATGAAATGTGCACTGTTTTTTCATTTACAGACTTCTTACTAAGTACCAGTACATGCAAAGCCCTACCAACACAAAGATGAGGGAAAAAATTTTTGCATTATAGAAGAAACAAAAATTCTGCAATTGCATAGTTCAGTTTAGCATGGGAAAATAGAAAATATTAATTGATATTTGTCTATATATTCCTTTCAAAGTAATTCCATGTCCTATTTAATGGTTGGTCATCTGGCCCTTAGACTCCTGGTTCACAAGAGGTTTTATAGTTCTCAATTGCTAGTTATCAAGTGAAAAAGTCTCTGCCAGTACTAATGTTCAATAATTATAAATACTGATTTGATTTTTAAAAAATATTGCTGACTGAACACGGTATTTAACACACAATGAAACCTTTCTTACAAGTGATCTAGAATATCTAAGCGTAGGAAAATACAGTGTTTAATAGATTATACTAACGGGTATAATTATGAACAGCAGCATAAGCATCTTTTCAGAAAATCACTTTAAGGGTAACAGTTATACTCTGGCATAGGTGACAAATACTTCATATACTCATGAGAAAACCAATGATTTTTCAAGGGCATGCGCCTTCTGACTTGATGACCTTCATTCCTACTTCTGTCTAAATGGGTCAATGCTAGTTGAGCCTCTTTATCAGTAGATTAAAGGTAAATAATCTGGAAAAGCACTTATAATGGTTCCCAGGGAAAAAAACCCATATAGCCTAGTAAAGTAATCCCTGTGGTTCTGACTCTAGAATCATATTAAAAAGGTAGTTTGGTCTAAAAATAGTTCAATGAACAAACTTATTATAAAAGTAATTAAAGATCAGAAATGAATTGACTACTGTGGGCTGGGTTTATGGCTCAGTGATGGAGTGCTTGCCTAGCACGTGTGAGACACTGGGTTCAATTCTTAGCACCACATATAAATAAATGAATAAAATAAAGGTCCATCAACAACTAATATATATATATATATAT